>OZ017741.1:199978135-200578135 GCA_963969285.1 Odontomyia ornata
ATGGACGTGTTTTAGGAAAATCCATGTCCTTGCCTCCTAAACGCCATAATAAATTGTATTCTCAAACGAAGCACTACATAATTACACTCGACGAAAACTACACAAAGCCAGCTACACGATAAAACCAAAATTTCAACAATCAAATAAAAATTGTGGCCACAGTAAGCGATCGAAGCTGGAAATCTGTACAAAAATCGCACGTGTTCTAGAAACAGCAATTTCTATGCCTGCTACATTCTAGATAATATGCCCAAAATATTTTCCGACCACCAAAACACTCATTTGGGTTAAGCCTTTAAACTAAAAAATATCAAACCGAAATTCGCACGTTTAAGGGGAGAAAAATTGATTTAAAGTTTTTGGGTAGTGACACGTAAAAAATTGGAAATTTTTCGCCTTTCAGGCACTAAAACTGCTCTTCAACTTTTCCAAAGTACCATAAATTTATACTTTTTGGAAAATTCAGACGCTAATCTATACACCAATATCAAAATATTGCAAATCGGTTGAAAAACCTGGCCACAGCAATGTCATAAAGGGAAAAAGTTCCCAAAACCTGCCCCCCAAAAAATTACTATCTCGCTTATTAGACCACTTAGAAATATAATTTTTGATTTGGTTTGTTTGTTTACACTCACGTATCACTTATCAGCAATGAAAAACATTTTTTAAATTACACATGACTCTTTATGCAGAAAAGTCTGTTTTTTCGCGGTACTCCTACTTTAACCCTCACAAAATAAAGCGCTCTACTGCAAAACACTACAAATTTATGCTCGACGTAAACAACAGAATATCAGCTAAAAAATGAGACCAAAATTTTGTCAATCGGATGGAAACTGTGGTCGCAGTGAACGATCAAAGCCAGAGATCTGCTTGGTAATGGACGTGTTTTAGGAAAATCCATGTCCTTGCCTCCTAAACGCCATAATAAATTGTATTCTCAAACGAAGCACTACATATTTACACTTGACGAAAACTACACAAAGCCAGCTACACGATAAAACAAAAATTTCAACAATCAAATAAAAATTGTGGCCACAGTAAGCGATCGAAGCTGGAAATCTGTACAAAAATTGCACGTGTTCTAGAAACAGCAATTTCTATGCCTGCTACATTCTAGATAATATGCCCGAAATATTTTCCGACTACCAAAACACTCGTTTGGGTTAAGCCTTTAAACTAAAAAATATCAAACCGAAATTCGCACGTTTAAGGGGAGAAAAATTGATTTAAAGTTTTTGGGTAGTGACACGTAAAAAATTGGAAATTTTTCGCCTTTCAGCCACTAAAACTGCTCTTCAACTTTTCCAAAGTACCATAAATTTATACTTTTTGGAAAATTCAGACGCTAATCTATACACCAATATCAAAATATTGCAAATCGGTTGAAAAACCTGGCCACAGCAATGTCATAAAGGGAAAAAGTTCCCAAAACCTGCCCCCCAAAAAACTACTATCTCGCTTATTAGACCACTTAGAAATATAATTTTTGATTTGGTTTGTTTGTTTACACTCACGTATCACTTATCAGCAATGAAAAACATTTTTTAAATTACACATGACTCTTTATGCAGAAAAGTCTGTTTTTTCGCGGTACTCCTACTTGAACCCTCACAAAATGAAGCGCTCTACTGCAAAACACTACAAATTTATGCTCGACGTAAACAACAGAATATCAGCTAAAAAATAAGACCAAAATTTTGTCAATCGGATGGAAACTGTGGTCGCAGTGAACGATCAAAGCCAGAGATCTGCCTTGGTAATGGACGTGTTTTAGGAAAATCCATGTCCTTGCCTCCTAAACGCCATAATAAATTGTATTCTCAAACGAAGCACTACATATTTACACTTGACGAAAACTACACAAAGCCAGCTACACGATAAAACCAAAATTTCAACAATCAAATAAAAATTGTGGCCACAGTAACCGATCGAAGCTGGAAATCTGTACAAAAATTGCACGTGTTCTAGAAACAGCAATTTCTATGCCTGCTACATTCTGGATAATATGCTCAAAATATTTTCCGACCACCGAAACACTCATTTGGGTTAAGCCTTTAAACTAAAAAATATCAAACCGAAATTCGCACGTTTGAGGGGAGAAAAATTGATTTAAAGTTTTTGGGTAGTGACACGTAAAAAATTGAAAGTTTTTCGCCTTTCAGCCACTAAAACTGCTCTTCAACTTTTCCAAAGTACCATAAATTTATACTTTTTGGAAAATTCAGACGCTAATCTATACACCAATATCAAAATATTGCAAATCGGTTGAAAAACCTGGCCACAGCAATGTCATAAAGGGAAAAAGTTCCCAAAACCTGCCCCCAAAAAACTACCATCTCGCTTATTCGACCACTTAGAAATATAATTTTTGATTTAGTTTGTTTGTTTACACTTACGTATCACTTATCAGCAATGAAAAACATTTTTTAAATTACACATGGCTCTTTATGCAGAAAAGTCTGTTTCTTCGCGGTACTCCTACTTGAACCCTCACAAAATGAAGCGCTCTACTGCCAAACCCTACAAATTTATGCTCGACGTAAACAACAGAATATCAGCTAAAAAATGAGACCAAAATTTTGTCAATCGGATGGAAACTGTGGTCGCAGTGAACGATCAAAGCCAGAGATCTGCCTTGGTAATGGACGTGTTTTAGGAAAATCCATGTCCTTGCCTCCTAAACGCCATAATAAATTGTATTCTCAAACAAAGCACTACATATTTATACTTGACGAAAACTACACAAAGCCAGCTACACGATAAAACCAAAATTTCAACAATCAAATAAAAATTGTGGCCACAGTAAGCGATCGAAGCTGGAAATCTGTACAAAAATTGCACGTGTTCTAGAAACAGCAATTTCTATGCCTGCTACATTCTAGATAATATGCCCAAAATATTTTCCGACCACCAAAACACTCATTCGGGTTAAGCCTTTAAACTAAAAAATATCAAACCGAAATTCGCACGTTTAAGGGGAGAAAAATTGATTTAAAGTTTTTGGGTAGTGACACGTAAAAAAATTGGAAATTTTTCGCCTTTCAGCCACTAAAACTGCTCTTCAACTTTTCCAAAGTACCATAAATTTATACTTTTTGGAAAATTCAGACGCTAATCTATACACCAATATCAAAATATTGCAAATCGGTTGAAAAACCTGGCCACAGCAATGTCACAACGGGAAAAAGTTCCCAAAACCTGCCCCCCAAAAAACTACTATCTCACTTATTCGACCACTTAGAAATATAATTTTTGATTTGGTTTGTTTGTTTACACTCACGTATCACTTATCAGCAATGAAAAACATTTTTTAAATTACACATGACTCTTTATGCAGAAAAGTCTGTTTCTTCGCGGTACTCCTACTTTAACCCTCACAAAATGAAGTGCTCTACTGCAAAACACTACAAATTTATGCTCGACGTAAACAACAGAATATCAGCTAAAAAATGAGACCAAAATTTTGTCAATCGGATGGAAACTGTGGTCGCAGTGAACGATCAAAGCCAGAGATCTGCCTTGGTAATGGACGTGTTTTAGGAAAATCCATATCTTTGCCTCCTAAACGCCATAATAAATTGTATTCTCAAACAAAGCACTACATATTTATACTTGACGAAAACTACACAAAGCCAGCTACACGATAAAACCAAAATTTCAACAATCAAATAAAAATTGTGGCCACAGTAAGCGATCGAAGCTGGAAATCTGTACAAAAATTGCACGTGTTCTAGAAACAGCAATTTCTATGCCTGCTACATTCTAGATAATATGCCCAAAATATTTTCCGACCACCAAAACACTCATTTGGGTTAAGCCTTTAAACTAAAAAATATCAAACCGAAATTCGCACATTTATGGGGAGAAAAATTGATTTAAAGTTTTTGGGTAGTGACACGTAAAAAATTGAAAAATTTTCGCCTTTCAGCCACTAAAACTGCTCTTCAACTTTTCCAAAGTACCATAAATTTATACTTTTTGGAAAATTCAGACGCTAATCTATACACCAATATCAAAATATTGCAAATCGGTTGAAGAACCTGGCCACAGAAATGTCATAAAGGGAAAAAGTTCCCAAAACCTGCCCCCCAAAAAACTGCTATCTCGCTTATTAGACCACTTAGAAATATAATTTTTGATTTTGTTTGTTTGTTTACACTCACGTATCACTTATCAGCAATGAAAAACATTTTTTAAATTACACATGACACTTTATGCAGAAAAGTCTGTTTTTTCGCGGTACTCCTACTTTAACCCTCACAAAATGAAGCAATCTACTGCAAAACACTACAAATTTATGCTCGACGTAAACAACAGAATATCAGCTAAAAAATGAGACCAAATTTTGTCAATCGGATGTAAACTGTGATCGCAGTGAACGATCAAAGCCAGAGATCTGCCTTGGTAATGGACGTGTTTTAGGAAAATCCATGTCCTTGCCTCCTAAACGCCATAATAAATTGTATTCTCAAACGAAGTACTACATATTTATACTTGACGAAAACTACACAAAGCCAGCTACACGATAAAACCAAAATTTCAACAATCAAATAAAAATTGTGGCCACAGTAAGCGATCGAAGCTGGAAATCTGTACAAAAATTGCACGTGTTCTAGAAACAGCGATTTCTATGCCTGCTACATTCTAGATAATATGCCCAAAATATTTTCCGACCACCAAAACACTCGTTTGGGTTAAGCCTTTAAACTAAAAAATATCAAACCGAAATTCGCACGTTTAAGGGGAGAAAAATTGATTTAAAGTTTTTGGGTAGTGACACGTAAAAAATTGAAAATTTTTCGCCTTTCAGCCACTAAAACTGCTCTTTAACTTTTCCAAAGTACCATAAATTTATATTTTTTGGAAAATTCAGACGCTAATCTATACACCAATATCAAAATATTGCAAATCGGTTGAAAAACCTGGCCACAGCAATGTCATAAAGGGAAAAAGTTCCCAAAACCTGCCCCCCAAAATATTACTATCTCGCTTATTCGACCACTTAGAAATATAAATTTTGATTTGGTTTGTTTGTTTACACTCACGTATCACTTATCAGCAATGAAAAACATTTTTTAAATTACACATGACTCTTTATGCAGAAAAGTCTGTTTTTTCGCGGTACTCCTACTTGAACCCTCACAAAATGAAGCGCTCTACTGCAAAACACTACAAATTTATGCTCGACGTAAACAACAGAATATCAGCTAAAAAATGAGACCAAAATTTTGTCAATCGGATGGAAACTGTGGTCGCAGTGAACGATCAAAGCCAGAGATCTGCCTTGGTAATGGACGTGTTTTAGGAAAATCCATGTCCTTGCCTCCTAAACGCCATAATAAATTGTATTCTCAAACGAAGCACTACATATTTACACTTGACGAAAACTACACAAAGCCAGCTACACGATAAAACCAAAATTTCAACAATCAAATAAAAATTGTGGCCACAGTAAGCGATCGAAGCTGGAAATCTGTACAAAAATTGCACGTGTTCTCGAAACAGCAATTTCTATGCCTGCTACATTCTAGATAATATGCCCAAAATATTTTCCGACCACCAAAACACTCATTTGGGTTAAGCCTTTAAACTAAAAAATATCAAACCGAAATTCGCACGTTTAAGGGGAGAAAAATTGATTTAAAGTTTTTGGGTAGTGACACGTAAAAAATTGAAAAATTTTCGCCTTTCAGCCACTAAAACTGCTCTTCAACTTTTCCAAAGTACCATAAATTTATACTTTTTGGAAAATTCAGACGCTAATCTATATACCAATATCAAAATATTGCAAATCGGTTGAAAAACCTGGCCACAGCAATGTCATAAAGGGAAAAAGTTCCCAAAACCTGCCCCCCAAAAAATTACTATCTCGCTTATTAGACCACTTAGAAATATAATTTTTGATTTGGTTTGTTTGTTTACACTCACGTATCACTTATCAGCAATGAAAAACATTTTTTAAATTACACATGACACTTTATGCAGAAAAGTCTGTTTTTTCGCGGTACTCCTACTTTAATCCTCACAAAATGAAGCGCTCTACTGCAAAACACTACAAATTTATGCTCAACGTAAACAACAGAATACCAGCTAAAAAATGAAACCAAAATTTTGTCAATCGGATGGAAACTGTGGTCGCAGTGAACGATCAAAGCCAGAGATCTGCCTTGGTAATGGACGTGTTTTAGGAAAATCCATGTCCTTGCCTCCTAAACGCCATAATAAATTGTATTTTCAAACGAAGCAATACATATTTACACTTGACGAAAACTACACAAAGCCAGCTACACGATAAAACCAAAATTTCAACAATCAAATAAAAATTGTGGCCACAGTAAGCGATCGAAGCTGGAAATCTGTACAAAAATTGCACGTGTTCTAGAAACAGCGATTTCTATGCCTGCGACATTCTAGATAATATGCCCAAAATATTTTCCGACCACCAAAACACTCATTCGGGTTAAGCCTTTAAACTAAAAAATATCAAACCGAAATTCGCACGTTTAAGGGGAGAAAAATTGATTTAAAGTTTTTGCGTAGTGACACGTAAAAAATTGAAAATTTTTCGCCTTTCAGCCACTAAAACTGCTCTTCAACTTTTTCAAAGTACCATAAATTTATACTTTTTGGAAAATTCAGACGCTAATCTATACACCAATATCAAAATATTGCAAATCGGTTGAAAAACCTGGCCACAGCAATGTCATAAAGGGAAAAAGTTCCCAAAACCTGCCCCCCAAAAATATACTATCTTGCTTATTAGACCACTTAGAAGAATAACTTTTATTTTAATTTGTTTGTTTCCGCTCATGTATTGATTTTAAAGAGTGAAAAAAATTTTCTATTGTACACGTGGATTTTTATACAGAAAAGTTTGTTTTTTCGCTTTACTCCTATTTGAACCCTCATAAAAATTAGTTTATTTGTAAATATTGCTACAAATTTATATTTATCGTAGAGAATACACCGACAGCTAGAAAATGAGACCAAAATTTTGACAATCGGGTGAAAATTGTGGGTACAGTGAGCGATCAAAGCGAGAGATCTGCCAGGGAAATTGACGTGTTTTAGGGAAATTTAAGTCTGTGCCTTCTAAACGTCATAAAAATTAGTATTTTCATGCAAAGTACCACATATTTACCCTTGGCGGAAACTACATCAAAGCAGCTATAAAATGACACCACAATTTTAACAATCGGATAGAAATTGCGGACACAGTAAGCGACCAAACCTGGAAATCTGCTCGAAAAGTGCACGTGTTCTAGAAACAGCCATTTCTACGCCTCCTACACGCTAGATAATTTGCCTAAAACATTTTCCGACCACCAAAACACTAGTTTGGGTTAAGCCTTTAAATTAAATCGTAAAAACGCGGAATTCGCACGTTTAAGGGGAGAAAAAGCAATTTGAAGTTTTGGGGGGGTGACACATGGAAAATTGGGATTTTTTGCACTTCCAACCATTAAAACCGCCCTTAAACTTTTCCAAAGTACCACAAATTTATACTTTTTGGAAAATTCAGACGCTGATCTATCTATTAAGACTAAAATATTGCAAATCGGTTGGGAAATGTAGGTACAGTAACGCCATAAAGGGAAAAAGTTCCCAAAACCTGCCCCCAAAAAAAATACTATCTTGCTTATTAGACCACTTAGAAGAATAACTTTTATTTTAATTTGTTTGTTTCCGCTCATGTATTGATTTTAAAGAGTGAAAAAAATTTTCTATTGTACACGTGGATTTTTATACAGAAAAGTTTGTTTTTTCGCTTTACTCCTATTTGAACCCTCATAAAAATTAGTTTATTTGTAAATATTGCTACAAATTTATATTTATCGTAGAGAATACACCGACAGCTAGAAAATGAGACCAAAATTTTGACAATCGGGTGAAAATTGTGGGTACAGTGAGCGATCAAAGCGAGAGATCTGCCAGGGAAATTGACGTGTTTTAGGGAAATTTAAGTCTGTGCCTTCTAAACGTCATAAAAATTAGTATTTTCATGCAAAGTACCACATATTTACCCTTGGCGGAAACTACATCAAAGCAGCTATAAAATGACACCACAATTTTAACAATCGGATAGAAATTGCGGGCACAGTAAGCGACCAAACCTGGAAATCTGCTCGAAAAGTGCACGTGTTCTAGAAACAGCCATTTCTACGCCTCTTACACGCTAGATAATTTGCCTAAAACATTTTCCGACCACCAAAACACTAGTTTGGCTTAAGCTTTTAAATTAAATCGTAAAAACGCGGAATTCGCACGTTTAAGGGGAGAAAAAGCAATTTGAAGGTTTGGGGGGGTGACACATGAAAAATTGGGATTTTTTGCACTTCCAACCATTAAAACCGCCCTTAAACTTTTCCAAAGTACCACAAATTTATACTTTTTGGAAAATTCAGACGCTGATCTATCTATTAAGACTAAAATATTGCAAATCGGTTGGGAAATGTAGGTACAGTAACGCCATAAAGGGAAAAAGTTCCCAAAACCTGCCCCCCAAAAAAATACTATCTTGCTTATTAGACCACTTAGAAGAATAACTTTTATTTTAATTTGTTTGTTTCCGCTCATGTATTGATTTTAAAGAGTGAAAAAAATTTTCTATTGTACACGTGGATTTTTATACAGAAAAGTTTGTTTTTTCGCTTTACTCCTATTTGAACCCTCATAAAAATTAGTTTATTTGTAAATATTGCTACAAATTTATATTTATCGTAGAGAATACACCGACAGCTAGAAAATGAGACCAAAATTTTGACAATCGGGTGAAAATTGTGGGTACAGTGAGCGATCAAAGCGAGAGATCTGCCAGGGAAATTGACGTGTTTTAGGGAAATTTAAGTCTGTGCCTTCTAAACGTCATAAAAATTAGTATTTTCATGCAAAGTACCACATATTTACCCTTGGCGGAAACTAAATCAAAGCAGCTATAAAATGACACCACAATTTTAACAATCGGATAGAAATTGCGGGCACAGTAAGCGACCAAACCTGGAAATCTGCTCGAAAAGTGCACGTGTTCTAGAAACAGCCATTTCTACGCCTCCTACACGCTAGATAATTTGCCTAAAACATTTTCCGACCACCAAAACACTAGCTTGAGTTAAGCCTTTAAATTAAATCGTAAAAACGCGGAATTCGCACGTTTAAGGGGAGAAAAAGCAATTTGAAGCTTTGGGGGGGTGACACATGAAAAATTGGGATTTTTTGCACTTCCAACCATTAAAACCGCCCTTAAACTTTTCCAAAGTACCACAAATTTATACTTTTTGGAAAATTCAGACGCTGATCTATCTATTAAGACTAAAATATTGCAAATCGGTTGGGAAATGTAGGTACAGTAACGCCATAAAGGGAAAAAGTTCCCAAAACCTGCCCCCCAAAAAAATACTATCTTGCTTATTAGACCACTTAGAAGAATAACTTTTATTTTAATTTGTTTGTTTCCGCTCATGTATTGATTTTAAAGAGTGAAAAAAATTTTCTATTGTACACGTGGATTTTTATACAGAAAAGTTTGTTTTTTCGCTTTACTCCTATTTGAACCCTCATAAAAATTAGTTTATTTGTAAATATTGCTACAAATTTATATTTATCGTAGAGAATACACCGACAGCTAGAAAATGAGACCAAAATTTTGACAATCGGGTGAAAATTGTGGGTACAGTGAGCGATCAAAGCGAGAGATCTGCCAGGGAAATTGACGTGTTTTAGGGAAATTTAAGTCTGTGCCTTCTAAACGTCATAAAAATTAGTATTTTCATGCAAAGTACCACATATTTACCCTTGGCGGAAACTACATCAAAGCAGCTATAAAATGACACCACAATTTTAACAATCGGATAGAAATTGCGGACACAGTAAGCGACCAAACCTGGAAATCTGCTCGAAAAGTGCACGTGTTCTAGAAACAGCCATTTCTACGCCTCCTACACGCTAGATAATTTGCCTAAAACATTTTCCGACCACCAAAACACTAGTTTGGGTTAAGCCTTTAAATTAAATCGTAAAAACGCGGAATTCGCACGTTTAAGGGGAGAAAAAGCAATTTGAAGTTTTGGGGGGGTGACACATGGAAAATTGGGATTTTTTGCACTTCCAACCATTAAAACCGCCCTTAAACTTTTCCAAAGTACCACAAATTTATACTTTTTGGAAAATTCAGACGCTGATCTATCTATTAAGACTAAAATATTGCAAATCGGTTGGGAAATGTAGGTACAGTAACGCCATAAAGGGAAAAAGTTCCCAAAACCTGCCCCCCAAAAAAATACTATCTTGCTTATTAGACCACTTAGAAGAATAACTTTTATTTTAATTTGTTTGTTTCCGCTCATGTATTGATTTTAAAGAGTGAAAAAAATTTTCTATTGTACACGTGGATTTTTATACAGAAAAGTTTGTTTTTTCGCTTTACTCCTATTTGAACCCTCATAAAAATTAGTTTATTTGTAAATATTGCTACAAATTTATATTTATCGTAGAGAATACACCGACAGCTAGAAAATGAGACCAAAATTTTGACAATCGGGTGAAAATTGTGGGTACAGTGAGCGATCAAAGCGAGAGATCTGCCAGGGAAATTGACGTGTTTTAGGGAAATTTAAGTCTGTGCCTTCTAAACGTCATAAAAATTAGTATTTTCATGCAAAGTACCACATATTTACCCTTGGCGGAAACTACATCAAAGCAGCTATAAAATGACACCACAATTTTAACAATCGGATAGAAATTGCGGGCACAGTAAGCGACCAAACCTGGAAATCTGCTCGAAAAGTGCACGTGTTCTAGAAACAGCCATTTCTACGCCTCTTACACGCTAGATAATTTGCCTAAAACATTTTCCGACCACCAAAACACTGGTTTGGCTTAAGCTTTTAAATTAAATCGTAAAAACGCGGAATTCGCACGTTTAAGGGGAGAAAAAGCAATTTGAAGGTTTGGGGGGGTGACACATGAAAAATTGGGATTTTTTGCACTTCCAACCATTAAAACCGCCCTTAAACTTTTCCAAAGTACCACAAATTTATACTTTTTGGAAAATTCAGACGCTGATCTATCTATTAAGACTAAAATATTGCAAATCGGTTGGGAAATGTAGGTACAGTAACGCCATAAAGGGAAAAAGTTCCCAAAACCTGCCCCCCAAAAAAATACTATCTTGCTTATTAGACCACTTAGAAGAATAACTTTTATTTTAATTTGTTTGTTTCCGCTCATGTATTGATTTTAAAGAGTGAAAAAAATTTTCTATTGTACACGTGGATTTTTATACAGAAAAGTTTGTTTTTTCGCTTTACTCCTATTTGAACCCTCATAAAAATTAGTTTATTTGTAAATATTGCTACAAATTTATATTTATCGTAGAGAATACACCGACAGCTAGAAAATGAGACCAAAATTTTGACAATCGGGTGAAAATTGTGGGTACAGTGAGCGATCAAAGCGAGAGATCTGCCAGGGAAATTGACGTGTTTTAGGGAAATTTAAGTCTGTGCCTTCTAAACGTCATAAAAATTAGTATTTTCATGCAAAGTACCACATATTTACCCTTGGCGGAAACTAAATCAAAGCAGCTATAAAATGACACCACAATTTTAACAATCGGATAGAAATTGCGGGCACAGTAAGCGACCAAACCTGGAAATCTGCTCGAAAAGTGCACGTGTTCTAGAAACAGCCATTTCTACGCCTCCTACACGCTAGATAATTTGCCTAAAACATTTTCCGACCACCAAAACACTAGCTTGAGTTAAGCCTTTAAATTAAATCGTAAAAACGCGGAATTCGCACGTTTAAGGGGAGAAAAAGCAATTTGAAGCTTTGGGGGGGTGACACATGAAAAATTGGGATTTTTTGCACTTCCAACCATTAAAACCGCCCTTAAACTTTTCCAAAGTACCACAAATTTATACTTTTTGGAAAATTCAGACGCTGATCTATCTATTAAGACTAAAATATTGCAAATCGGTTGGGAAATGTAGGTACAGTAACGCCATAAAGGGAAAAAGTTCCCAAAACCTGCCCCCCAAAAAAATACTATCTTGCTTATTAGACCACTTAGAAGAATAACTTTTATTTTAATTTGTTTGTTTCCGCTCATGTATTGATTTTAAAGAGTGAAAAAAATTTTCTATTGTACACGTGGATTTTTATACAGAAAAGTTTGTTTTTTCGCTTTACTCCTATTTGAACCCTCATAAAAATTAGTTTATTTGTAAATATTGCTACAAATTTATATTTATCGTAGAGAATACACCGACAGCTAGAAAATGAGACCAAAATTTTGACAATCGGGTGAAAATTGTGGGTACAGTGAGCGATCAAAGCGAGAGATCTGCCAGGGAAATTGACGTGTTTTAGGGAAATTTAAGTCTGTGCCTTCTAAACGTCATAAAAATTAGTATTTTCATGCAAAGTACCACATATTTACCTTTGGCGGAAACTACATCAAAGCAGCTATAAAATGACACCACAATTTTAACAATCGGATAGAAATTGCGGGCACAGTAAGCGACCAAACCTGGAAATCTGCTCGAAAAGTGCACGTGTTCTAGAAACAGCCATTTCTACGCCTCCTACACGCTAGATAATTTGCCTAAAACATTTTCCGACCACCAAAACACTAGTTTGGCTTAAGCCTTTAAATTAAATCGTAAAAACGCGGAATTCGCACGTTTAAGGGGAGAAAAAGCAATTTGAAGGTTTGGGGGGGTGACACATGGAAAATTGGGATTTTTTGCACTTCCAACCATTAAAACCGCCCTTAAACTTTTCCAAAGTACCACAAATTTATACTTTTTGGAAAATTCAGACGCTGATCTATCTATTAAGACTAAAATATTGCAAATCGGTTGGGAAATGTAGGTACAGTAACGCCATAAAGGGAAAAAGTTCCCAAAACCTGCCCCCCAAAAAAATACTATCTTGCTTATTAGACCACTTAGAAGAATAACTTTTATTTTAATTTGTTTGTTTCCGCTCATGTATTGATTTTAAAGAGTGAAAAAAATTTTCTATTGTACACGTGGATTTTTATACAGAAAAGTTTGTTTTTTCGCTTTACTCCTATTTGAACCCTCATAAAAATTAGTTTATTTGTAAATATTGCTACAAATTTATATTTATCGTAGAGAATACACCGACAGCTAGAAAATGAGACCAAAATTTTGACAATCGGGTGAAAATTGTGGGTACAGTGAGCGATCAAAGCGAGAGATCTGCCAGGGAAATTGACGTGTTTTAGGGAAATTTAAGTCTGTGCCTTCTAAACGTCATAAAAATTAGTATTTTCATGCAAAGTACCACATATTTACCCTTGGCGGAAACTAAATCAAAGCAGCTATAAAATGACACCACAATTTTAACAATCGGATAGAAATTGCGGGCACAGTAAGCGACCAAACCTGGAAATCTGCTCGAAAAGTGCACGTGTTCTAGAAACAGCCATTTCTACGCCTCCTACACGCTAGATAATTTGCCTAAAACATTTTCCGACCACCAAAACACTAGCTTGAGTTAAGCCTTTAAATTAAATCGTAAAAACGCGGAATTCGCACGTTTAAGGGGAGAAAAAGCAATTTGAAGCTTTGGGGGGGTGACACATGAAAAATTGGGATTTTTTGCACTTCCAACCATTAAAACCGCCCTTAAACTTTTCCAAAGTACCACAAATTTATACTTTTTGGAAAATTCAGACGCTGATCTATCTATTAAGACTAAAATATTGCAAATCGGTTGGGAAATGTAGGTACAGTAACGCCATAAAGGGAAAAAGTTCCCAAAACCTGCCCCCCAAAAAAATACTATCTTGCTTATTAGACCACTTAGAAGAATAACTTTTATTTTAATTTGTTTGTTTCCGCTCATGTATTGATTTTAAAGAGTGAAAAAAATTTTCTATTGTACACGTGGATTTTTATACAGAAAAGTTTGTTTTTTCGCTTTACTCCTATTTGAACCCTCATAAAAATTAGTTTATTTGTAAATATTGCTACAAATTTATATTTATCGTAGAGAATACACCGACAGCTAGAAAATGAGACCAAAATTTTGACAATCGGGTGAAAATTGTGGGTACAGTGAGCGATCAAAGCGAGAGATCTGCCAGGGAAATTGACGTGTTTTAGGGAAATTTAAGTCTGTGCCTTCTAAACGTCATAAAAATTAGTATTTTCATGCAAAGTACCACATATTTACCCTTGGCGGAAACTACATCAAAGCAGCTATAAAATGACACCACAATTTTAACAATCGGATAGAAATTGCGGGCACAGTAAGCGACCAAACCTGGAAATCTGCTCGAAAAGTGCACGTGTTCTAGAAACAGCCATTTCTACGCCTCCTACACGCTAGATAATTTGCCTAAAACATTTTCCGACCACCAAAACACTAGTTTGGGTTAAGCCTTTAAATTAAATCGTAAAAACGCGGAATTCGCACGTTTAAGGGGAGAAAAAGCAATTTGAAGTTTTGGGGGGGTGACACATGGAAAATTGGGATTTTTTGCACTTCCAACCATTAAAACCGCCCTTAAACTTTTCCAAAGTACCACAAATTTATACTTTTTGGAAAATTCAGACGCTGATCTATCTATTAAGACTAAAATATTGCAAATCGGTTGGGAAATGTAGGTACAGTAACGCCATAAAGGGAAAAAGTTCCCAAAACCTGCCCCCCAAAAAAATACTATCTTGCTTATTAGACCACTTAGAAGAATAACTTTTATTTTAATTTGTTTGTTTCCGCTCATGTATTGATTTTAAAGAGTGAAAAAAATTTTCTATTGTACACGTGGATTTTTATACAGAAAAGTTTGTTTTTTCGCTTTACTCCTATTTGAACCCTCATAAAAATTAGTTTATTTGTAAATATTGCTACAAATTTATATTTATCGTAGAGAATACACCGACAGCTAGAAAATGAGACCAAAATTTTGACAATCGGGTGAAAATTGTGGGTACAGTGAGCGATCAAAGCGAGAGATCTGCCAGGGAAATTGACGTGTTTTAGGGAAATTTAAGTCTGTGCCTTCTAAACGTCATAAAAATTAGTATTTTCATGCAAAGTACCACATATTTACCCTTGGCGGAAACTACATCAAAGCAGCTATAAAATGACACCACAATTTTAACAATCGGATAGAAATTGCGGGCACAGTAAGCGACCAAACCTGGAAATCTGCTCGAAAAGTGCACGTGTTCTAGAAACAGCCATTTCTACGCCTCCTACACGCTAGATAATTTGCCTAAAACATTTTCCGACCACCAAAACACTAGTTTGGGTTAAGCCTTTAAATTAAATCGTAAAAACGCGGAATTCGCACGTTTAAGGGGAGAAAAAGCAATTTGAAGTTTTGGGGGGGTGACACATGGAAAATTGGGATTTTTTGCACTTCCAACCATTAAAACCGCCCTTAAACTTTTCCAAAGTACCACAAATTTATACTTTTTGGAAAATTCAGACGCTGATCTATCTATTAAGACTAAAATATTGCAAATCGGTTGGGAAATGTAGGTACAGTAACGCCATAAAGGGAAAAAGTTCCCAAAACCTGCCCCCCAAAAAAATACTATCTTGCTTATTAGACCACTTAGAAGAATAACTTTTATTTTAATTTGTTTGTTTCCGCTCATGTATTGATTTTAAAGAGTGAAAAAAATTTTCTATTGTACACGTGGATTTTTATACAGAAAAGTTTGTTTTTTCGCTTTACTCCTATTTGAACCCTCATAAAAATTAGTTTATTTGTAAATATTGCTACAAATTTATATTTATCGTAGAGAATACACCGACAGCTAGAAAATGAGACCAAAATTTTGACAATCGGGTGAAAATTGTGGGTACAGTGAGCGATCAAAGCGAGAGATCTGCCAGGGAAATTGACGTGTTTTAGGGAAATTTAAGTCTGTGCCTTCTAAACGTCATAAAAATTAGTATTTTCATGCAAAGTACCACATATTTACCCTTGGCGGAAACTACATCAAAGCAGCTATAAAATGACACCACAATTTTAACAATCGGATAGAAATTGCGGGCACAGTAAGCGACCAAACCTGGAAATCTGCTCGAAAAGTGCACGTGTTCTAGAAACAGCCATTTCTACGCCTCCTACACGCTAGATAATTTGCCTAAAACATTTTCCGACCACCAAAACACTAGTTTGGGTTAAGCCTTTAAATTAAATCGTAAAAACGCGGAATTCGCACGTTTAAGGGGAGAAAAAGCAATTTGAAGTTTTGGGGGGGTGACACATGGAAAATTGGGATTTTTTGCACTTCCAACCATTAAAACCGCCCTTAAACTTTTCCAAAGTACCACAAATTTATACTTTTTGGAAAATTCAGACGCTGATCTATCTATTAAGACTAAAATATTGCAAATCGGTTGGGAAATGTAGGTACAGTAACGCCATAAAGGGAAAAAGTTCCCAAAACCTGCCCCCCAAAAAAATACTATCTTGCTTATTAGACCACTTAGAAGAATAACTTTTATTTTAATTTGTTTGTTTCCGCTCATGTATTGATTTTAAAGAGTGAAAAAAATTTTCTATTGTACACGTGGATTTTTATACAGAAAAGTTTGTTTTTTCGCTTTACTCCTATTTGAACCCTCATAAAAATTAGTTTATTTGTAAATATTGCTACAAATTTATATTTATCGTAGAGAATACACCGACAGCTAGAAAATGAGACCAAAATTTTGACAATCGGGTGAAAATTGTGGGTACAGTGAGCGATCAAAGCGAGAGATCTGCCAGGGAAATTGACGTGTTTTAGGGAAATTTAAGTCTGTGCCTTCTAAACGTCATAAAAATTAGTATTTTCATGCAAAGTACCACATATTTACCCTTTGGCGGAAACTACATCAAAGCAGCTATAAAATGACACCACAATTTTAACAATCGAATAGAAATTGCGGGCACAGTAAGCGACCAAACCTGGAAATCTGCTCGAAAAGTGCACGTGTTCTAGAAACAGCCATTTCTACGCCTCCTACACGCTAGATAATTTGCCTAAAACATTTTCCGACCACCAAAACACTAGTTTGGGTTAAGCCTTTAAATTAAATCGTAAAAATGCGGAATTCGCACGTTTAAGGGGAGAAAAAGCAATTTGAAGTTTTGGGGGGGTGACACATGGAAAATTGGGATTTTTTGCACTTCCAACCATTAAAACCGCCCTTAAACTTTTCCAAAGTACCACAAATTTATACTTTTTGGAAAATTCAGACGCTGATCTATCTATTAAGACTAAAATATTGCAAATCGGTTGGGAAATGTAGGTACAGTAACGCCATAAAGGGAAAAAGTTCCCAAAACCTGCCCCCCAAAAAAATACTATCTTGCTTATTAGACCACTTAGAAGAATAACTTTTATTTTAATTTGTTTGTTTCCGCTCATGTATTGATTTTAAAGAGTGAAAAAAATTTTCTATTGTACACGTGGATTTTTATACAGAAAAGTTTGTTTTTTCGCTTTACTCCTATTTGAACCCTCATAAAAATTAGTTTATTTGTAAATATTGCTACAAATTTATATTTATCGTAGAGAATACACCGACAGCTAGAAAATGAGACCAAAATTTTGACAATCGGGTGAAAATTGTGGGTACAGTGAGCGATCAAAGCGAGAGATCTGCCAGGGAAATTGACGTGTTTTAGGGAAATTTAAGTCTGTGCCTTCTAAACGTCATAAAAATTAGTATTTTCATGCAAAGTACCACATATTTACCCTTGGTGGAAACTACATCAAAGCAGCTATAAAATGACACCACAATTTTAACAATCGGATAGAAATTGCGGGCACAGTAAGCGACCAAACCTGGAAATCTGCTCGAAAAGTGCACGTGTTCTAGAAACAGCCATTTCTACGCCTCCTACACGCTAGATAATTTGCCTAAAACATTTTCCGACCACCAAAACACTAGTTTGGGTTAAGCCTTTAAATTAAATCGTAAAAACGCGGAATTCGCACGTTTAAGGGGAGAAAAAGCAATTTGAAGCTTTGGGGGGGTGACACATGGAAAATTGGGATTTTTTGCACTTCCAACCATTAAAACCGCCCTTAAACTTTTCCAAAGTACCGCAAATTTATACTTTTTGGAAAATTCAGACGCTGATCTATCTATTAAGACTAAAATATTGCAAATCGGTTGGGAAATGTAGGTACAGTAACGCCATAAAGGGAAAAAGTTCCCAAAACCTGCCCCCCAAAAAAAATACTATCTTGCTTATTAGACCACTTAGAAGAATAACTTTTATTTTAATTTGTTTGTTTCCGCTCATGTATTGATTTTAAAGAGTGAAAAAAATTTTCTATTGTACACGTGGATTTTTATACAGAAAAGTTTGTTTTTTCGCTTTACTCCTATTTGAACCCTCATAAAAATTATTTCATTTGTAAATATTGCTACAAATTTATATTTATCGTAGAGAATACACCGACAGCTAGAAAATGAGACCAAAATTTTGACAATCGGGTGAAAATTGTGGGTACAGTGAGCGATCAAAGCGAGAGATCTGCCAGGGAAATTGACGTGTTTTAGGGAAATTTAAGTCTGTGCCTTCTAAACGTCATAAAAATTAGTATTTTCATGCAAAGTACCACATATTTACCCTTGGCGGAAACTACATCAAAGCAGCTATAAAATGACACCACAATTTTAACAATCGGATAGAAATTGCGGGCACAGTAAGCGACCAAACCTGGAAATCTGCTCGAAAAGTGCACGTGTTCTAGAAACAGCCATTTCTACGCCTCCTACACGCTAGATAATTTGCCTAAAACATTTTCCGACCACCAAAACACTAGTTTGGGTTAAGCCTTTAAATTAAATCGTAAAAACGCGGAATTCGCACGTTTAAGGGGAGAAAAAGCAATTTGAAGTTTTGGGGGGGTGACACATGGAAAATTGGGATTTTTTGCACTTCCAACCATTAAAACCGCCCTTAAACTTTTCCAAAGTACCACAAATTTATACTTTTTGGAAAATTCAGACGCTGATCTATCTATTAAGACTAAAATATTGCAAATCGGTTGGGAAATGTAGGTACAGTAACGCCATAAAGGGAAAAAGTTCCCAAAACCTGCCCCCCAAAAAAATACTATCTTGCTTATTAGACCACTTAGAAGAATAACTTTTATTTTAATTTGTTTGTTTCCGCTCATGTATTGATTTTAAAGAGTGAAAAAAATTTTCTATTGTACACGTGGATTTTTATACAGAAAAGTTTGTTTTTTCGCTTTACTCCTATTTGAACCCTCATAAAAATTAGTTTATTTGTAAATATTGCTACAAATTTATATTTATCGTAGAGAATACACCGACAGCTAGAAAATGAGACCAAAATTTTGACAATCGGGTGAAAATTGTGGGTACAGTGAGCGATCAAAGCGAGAGATCTGCCAGGGAAATTGACGTGTTTTAGGGAAATTTAAGTCTGTGCCTTCTAAACGTCATAAAAATTAGTATTTTCATGCAAAGTACCACATATTTACCCTTGGCGGAAACTACATCAAAGCAGCTATAAAATGACACCACAATTTTAACAATCGGATAGAAATTGCGGGCACAGTAAGCGACCAAACCTGGAAATCTGCTCGAAAAGTGCACGTGTTCTAGAAACAGCCATTTCTACGCCTCCTACACGCTAGATAATTTGCCTAAAACATTTTCCGACCACCAAAACACTAGTTTGGGTTAAGCCTTTAAATTAAATCGTAAAAACGCGGAATTCGCACGTTTAAGGGGAGAAAAAGCAATTTGAAGTTTTGGGGGGGTGACACATGGAAAATTGGGATTTTTTGCACTTCCAACCATTAAAACCGCCCTTAAACTTTTCCAAAGTACCACAAATTTATACTTTTTGGAAAATTCAGACGCTGATCTATCTATTAAGACTAAAATATTGCAAATCGGTTGGGAAATGTAGGTACAGTAACGCCATAAAGGGAAAAAGTTCCCAAAACCTGCCCCCCAAAAAAATACTATCTTGCTTATTAGACCACTTAGAAGAATAACTTTTATTTTAATTTGTTTGTTTCCGCTCATGTATTGATTTTAAAGAGTGAAAAAAATTTTCTATTGTACACGTGGATTTTTATACAGAAAAGTTTGTTTTTTCGCTTTACTCCTATTTGAATCCTCATAAAAATTAGTTTATTTGTAAATATTGCTACAAATTTATATTTATCGTAGAGAATACACCGACAGCTAGAAAATGAGACCAAAATTTTGACAATCGGGTGAAAATTGTGGGTACAGTGAGCGATCAAAGCGAGAGATCTGCCAGGGAAATTGACGTGTTTTAGGGAAATTTAAGTCTGTGCCTTCTAAACGTCATAAAAATTAGTATTTTCATGCAAAGTACCACATATTTACCCTTGGCGGAAACTACATCAAAGCAGCTATAAAATGACACCACAATTTTAACAATCGGATAGAAATTGCGGGCACAGTAAGCGACCAAACCTGGAAATCTGCTCGAAAAGTGCACGTGTTCTAGAAACAGCCATTTCTACGCCTCCTACACGCTAGATAATTTGCCTAAAACATTTTCCGACCACCAAAACACTAGTTTGGGTTAAGCCTTTAAATTAAATCGTAAAAACGCGGAATTCGCACGTTTAAGGGGAGAAAAAGCAATTTGAAGTTTTGGGGGGGGTGACACATAGAAAATTGGGATTTTTTGCACTTCCAACCATTAAAACCGCCCTTAAACTTTTCCAAAGTACCACAAATTTATACTTTTTGGAAAATTCAGACGCTGATCTATCTATTAAGACTAAAATATTGCAAATCGGTTGGGAAATGTAGGTACAGTAACGCCATAAAGGGAAAAAGTTCCCAAAACCTGCCCCCCAAAAAAATACTATCTTGCTTATTAGACCACTTAGAAGAATAACTTTTATTTTAATTTGTTTGTTTCCGCTCATGTATTGATTTTAAAGAGTGAAAAAAATTTTCTATTGTACACGTGGATTTTTATACAGAAAAGTTTGTTTTTTCGCTTTACTCCTATTTGAACCCTCATAAAAATTAGTTCATTTGTAAATATTGCTACAAATTTATATTTATCGTAGAGAATACACCGACAGCTAGAAAATGAGACCAAAATTTTGACAATCGGGTGAAAATTGTGGGTACAGTGAGCGATCAAAGCGAGAGATCTGCCAGGGAAATTGACGTGTTTTAGGGAAATTTAAGTCTGTGCCTTCTAAACGTCATAAAAATTAGTATTTTCATGCAAAGTACCACATATTTACCCTTGGCGGAAACTACATCAAAGCAGCTATAAAATGACACCACAATTTTAACAATCGGATAGAAATTGCGGGCACAGTAAGCGACCAAACCTGGAAATCTGCTCGAAAAGTGCACGTGTTCTAGAAACAGCCATTTCTACGCCTCCTACACGCTAGATAATTTGCCTAAAACATTTTCCGACCACCAAAACACTAGTTTGGGTTAAGCCTTTAAATTAAATCGTAAAAACGCGGAATTCGCACGTTTAAGGGGAGAAAAAGCAATTTGAAGTTTTGGGGGGGTGACACATGGAAAATTGGGATTTTTTGCACTTCCAACCATTAAAACCGCCCTTAAACTTTTCCAAAGTACCACAAATTTATACTTTTTGGAAAATTCAGACGCTGATCTATCTATTAAGACTAAAATATTGCAAATCGGTTGGGAAATGTAGGTACAGTAACGCCATAAAGGGAAAAAGTTCCCAAAACCTGCCCCCCAAAAAAATACTATCTTGCTTATTAGACCACTTAGAAGAATAACTTTTATTTTAATTTGTTTGTTTCCGCTCATGTATTGATTTTAAAGAGTGAAAAAAATTTTCTATTGTACACGTGGATTTTTATACAGAAAAGTTTGTTTTTTCGCTTTACTCCTATTTGAACCCTCATAAAAATTAGTTTATTTGTAAATATTGCTACAAATTTATATTTATCGTAGAGAATACACCGACAGCTAGAAAATGAGACCAAAATTTTGACAATCGGGTGAAAATTGTGGGTACAGTGAGCGATCAAAGCGAGAGATCTGCCAGGGAAATTGACGTGTTTTAGGGAAATTTAAGTCTGTGCCTTCTAAACGTCATAAAAATTAGTATTTTCATGCAAAGTACCACATATTTACCCTTGGCGGAAACTACATCAAAGCAGCTATAAAATGACACCACAATTTTAACAATCGGATAGAAATTGCGGGCACAGTAAGCGACCAAACCTGGAAATCTGCTCGAAAAGTGCACGTGTTCTAGAAACAGCCATTTCTACGCCTCCTACACGCTAGATAATTTGCCTAAAACATTTTCCGACCACCAAAACACTAGTTTGGGTTAAGCCTTTAAATTAAATCGTAAAAACGCGGAATTCGCACGTTTAAGGGGAGAAAAAGCAATTTGAAGTTTTGGGGGGGTGACACATGGAAAATTGGGATTTTTTGCACTTCCAACCATTAAAACCGCCCTTAAACTTTTCCAAAGTACCACAAATTTATACTTTTTGGAAAATTCAGACGCTGATCTATCTATTAAGACTAAAATATTGCAAATCGGTTGGGAAATGTAGGTACAGTAACGCCATAAAGGGAAAAAGTTCCCAAAACCTGCCCCCCAAAAAAATACTATCTTGCTTATTAGACCACTTAGAAGAATAACTTTTATTTTAATTTGTTTGTTTCCGCTCATGTATTGATTTTAAAGAGTGAAAAAAATTTTCTATTGTACACGTGGATTTTTATACAGAAAAGTTTGTTTTTTCGCTTTACTCCTATTTGAACCCTCATAAAAATTAGTTCATTTGTAAATATTGCTACAAATTTATATTTATCGTAGAGAATACACCGACAGCTAGAAAATGAGACCAAAATTTTGACAATCGGGTGAAAATTGTGGGTACAGTGAGCGATCAAAGCGAGAGATCTGCCAGGGAAATTGACGTGTTTTAGGGAAATTTAAGTCTGTGCCTTCTAAACGTCATAAAAATTAGTATTTTCATGCAAAGTACCACATATTTACCCTTGGCGGAAACTACATCAAAGCAGCTATAAAATGACACCACAATTTTAACAATCGGATAGAAATTGCGGGCACAGTAAGCGACCAAACCTGGAAATCTGCTCGAAAAGTGCACGTGTTCTAGAAACAGCCATTTCTACGCCTCCTACACGCTAGATAATTTGCCTAAAACATTTTCCGACCACCAAAACACTAGTTTGGGTTAAGCCTTTAAATTAAATCGTAAAAACGCGGAATTCGCACGTTTAAGGGGAGAAAAAGCAATTTGAAGTTTTGGGGGGGTGACACATGGAAAATTGGGATTTTTTGCACTTCCAACCATTAAAACCGCCCTTAAACTTTTCCAAAGTACCACAAATTTATACTTTTTGGAAAATTCAGACGCTGATCTATCTATTAAGACTAAAATATTGCAAATCGGTTGGGAAATGTAGGTACAGTAACGCCATAAAGGGAAAAAGTTCCCAAAACCTGCCCCCCAAAAAAATACTATCTTGCTTATTAGACCACTTAGAAGAATAACTTTTATTTTAATTTGTTTGTTTCCGCTCATGTATTGATTTTAAAGAGTGAAAAAAATTTTCTATTGTACACGTGGATTTTTATACAGAAAAGTTTGTTTTTTCGCTTTACTCCTATTTGAACCCTCATAAAAATTAGTTCATTTGTAAATATTGCTACAAATTTATATTTATCGTAGAGAATACACCGACAGCTAGAAAATGAGACCAAAATTTTGACAATCGGGTGAAAATTGTGGGTACAGTGAGCGATCAAAGCGAGAGATCTGCCAGGGAAATTGACGTGTTTTAGGGAAATTTAAGTCTGTGCCTTCTAAACGTCATAAAAATTAGTATTTTCATGCAAAGTACCACATATTTACCCTTGGCGGAAACTACATCAAAGCAGCTATAAAATGACACCACAATTTTAACAATCGGATAGAAATTGCGGGCACAGTAAGCGACCAAACCTGGAAATCTGCTCGAAAAGTGCACGTGTTCTAGAAACAGCCATTTCTACGCCTCCTACACGCTAGATAATTTGCCTAAAACATTTTCCGACCACCAAAACACTAGTTTGGGTTAAGCCTTTAAATTACATCGTAAAAACGCGGAATTCGCACGTTTAAGGGGAGAAAAAGCAATTTGAAGTTTTGGGGGGGTGACACATGGAAAATTGGGATTTTTTGCACTTCCAACCATTAAAACCGCCCTTAAACTTTTCCAAAGTACCACAAATTTATACTTTTTGGAAAATTCAGACGCTGATCTATCTATTAAGACTAAAATATTGCAAATCGGTTGGGAAATGTAGGTACAGTAACGCCATAAAGGGAAAAAGTTCCCAAAACCTGCCCCCCAAAAAAATACTATCTTGCTTATTAGACCACTTAGAAGAATAACTTTTATTTTAATTTGTTTGTTTCCGCTCATGTATTGATTTTAAAGAGTGAAAAAAATTTTCTATTGTACACGTGGATTTTTATACAGAAAAGTTTGTTTTTTCGCTTTACTCCTATTTGAACCCTCATAAAAATTAGTTTATTTGTAAATATTGCTACAAATTTATATTTATCGTAGAGAATACACCGACAGCTAGAAAATGAGACCAAAATTTTGACAATCGGGTGAAAATTGTGGGTACAGTGAGCGATCAAAGCGAGAGATCTGCCAGGGAAATTGACGTGTTTTAGGGAAATTTAAGTCTGTGCCTTCTAAACGTCATAAAAATTAGTATTTTCATGCAAAGTACCACATATTTACCCTTGGCGGAAACTACATCAAAGCAGCTATAAAATGACACCACAATTTTAACAATCGGATAGAAATTGCGGGCACAGTAAGCGACCAAACCTGGAAATCTGCTCGAAAAGTGCACGTGTTCTAGAAACAGCCATTTCTACGCCTCCTACACGCTAGATAATTTGCCTAAAACATTTTCCGACCACCAAAACACTAGTTTGGGTTAAGCCTTTAAATTAAATCGTAAAAACGCGGAATTCGCACGTTTAAGGGGAGAAAAAGCAATTTGAAGTTTTGGGGGGGTGACACATGGAAAATTGGGATTTTTTGCACTTCCAACCATTAAAACCGCCCTTAAACTTTTCCAAAGTACCACAAATTTATACTTTTTGGAAAATTCAGACGCTGATCTATCTATTAAGACTAAAATATTGCAAATCGGTTGGGAAATGTAGGTACAGTAACGCCATAAAGGGAAAAAGTTCCCAAAACCTGCCCCCCAAAAAAATACTATCTTGCTTATTAGACCACTTAGAAGAATAACTTTTATTTTAATTTGTTTGTTTCCGCTCATGTATTGATTTTAAAGAGTGAAAAAAATTTTCTATTGTACACGTGGATTTTTATACAGAAAAGTTTGTTTTTTCGCTTTACTCCTATTTGAACCCTCATAAAAATTAGTTTATTTGTAAATATTGCTACAAATTTATATTTATCGTAGAGAATACACCGACAGCTAGAAAATGAGACCAAAATTTTGACAATCGGGTGAAAATTGTGGGTACAGTGAGCGATCAAAGCGAGAGATCTGCCAGGGAAATTGACGTGTTTTAGGGAAATTTAAGTCTGTGCCTTCTAAACGTCATAAAAATTAGTATTTTCATGCAAAGTACCACATATTTACCCTTGGCGGAAACTACATCAAAGCAGCTATAAAATGACACCACAATTTTAACAATCGGATAGAAATTGCGGGCACAGTAAGCGACCAAACCTGGAAATCTGCTCGAAAAGTGCACGTGTTCTAGAAACAGCCATTTCTACGCCTCCTAGACGCTAGATAATTTGCCTAAAACATTTTCCGACCACCAAAACACTAGTTTGGGTTAAGCCTTTAAATTAAATCGTAAAAACGCGGAATTCGCACGTTTAAGGGGAGAAAAAGCAATTTGAAGTTTTGGGGGGGTGACACATGGAAAATTGGGATTTTTTGCACTTCCAACCATTAAAACCGCCCTTAAACTTTTCCAAAGTACCACAAATTTATACTTTTTGGAAAATTCAGACGCTGATCTATCTATTAAGACTAAAATATTGCAAATCGGTTGGGAAATGTAGGTACAGTAACGCCATAAAGGGAAAAAGTTCCCAAAACCTGCCCCCCAAAAAAATACTATCTTGCTTATTAGACCACTTAGAAGAATAACTTTTATTTTAATTTGTTTGTTTCCGCTCATGTATTGATTTTAAAGAGTGAAAAAAATTTTCTATTGTACACGTGGATTTTTATACAGAAAAGTTTGTTTTTTCGCTTTACTCCTATTTGAACCCTCATAAAAATTAGTTTATTTGTAAATATTGCTACAAATTTATATTTATCGTAGAGAATACACCGACAGCTAGAAAATGAGACCAAAATTTTGACAATCGGGTGAAAATTGTGGGTACAGTGAGCGATCAAAGCGAGAGATCTGCCAGGGAAATTGACGTGTTTTAGGGAAATTTAAGTCTGTGCCTTCTAAACATCATAAAAATTAGTATTTTCATGCAAAGTACCACATATTTACCCTTGGCGGAAACTACATCAAAGCAGCTATAAAATGACACCACAATTTTAACAATCGGATAGAAATTGCGGGCACAGTAAGCGACCAAACCTGGAAATCTGCTCGAAAAGTGCACGTGTTCTAGAAACAGCCATTTCTACGCCTCCTACACGCTAGATAATTTGCCTAAAACATTTTCCGACCACCAAAACACTAGTTTGGGTTAAGCCTTTAAATTAAATCGTAAAAACGCGGAATTCGCACGTTTAAGGGGAGAAAAAGCAATTTGAAGTTTTGGGGGGGTGACACATGGAAAATTGGGATTTTTTGCACTTCCAACCATTAAAACCGCCCTTAAACTTTTCCAAAGTACCACAAATTTATACTTTTTGGAAAATTCAGACGCTGATCTATCTATTAAGACTAAAATATTGCAAATCGGTTGGGAAATGTAGGTACAGTAATGCCATAAAGGGAAAAAGTTCCCAAAACCTGCCCCCCAAAAAAATACTATCTTGCTTATTAGACCACTTAGAAGAATAACTTTTATTTTAATTTGTTTGTTTCCGCTCATGTATTGATTTTAAAGAGTGAAAAAAATTTTCTATTGTACACGTGGATTTTTATACAGAAAAGTTTGTTTTTTCGCTTTACTCCTATTTGAACCCTCATAAAAATTAGTTTATTTGTAAATATTGCTACAAATTTATATTTATCGTAGAGAATACACCGACAGCTAGAAAATGAGACCAAAATTTTGACAATCGGGTGAAAATTGTGGGTACAGTGAGCGATCAAAGCGAGAGATCTGCCAGGGAAATTGACGTGTTTTAGGGAAATTTAAGTATGTGCCTTCTAAACGTCATAAAAATTAGTATTTTCAGGCAAAGTACCACATATTTACCCTTGGCGGAAACTACATCAAAGCAGCTATAAAATGACACCACAATTTTAACAATCGGATAGAAATTGCGGGCACAGTAAGCGACCAAACCTGGAAATCTGCTCGAAAAGTGCACGTGTTCTAGAAACAGCCATTTCTACGCCTCCTACACGCTAGATAATTTGCCTAAAACATTTTCCGACCACCAAAACACTAGCTTGGGTTAAGCCTTTAAATTAAATCGTAAAAACGCGGAATTCGCACGTTTAAGGGGAGAAAAAGCAATTTGAAGTTTTGGGGGGGGTGACACATGGAAAATTGGGATTTTTTGCATTTCCAACCATTAAAACCGCCCTTAAACTTTTCCAAAGTACCACAAATTTATACTTTTTGGAAAATTCAGACGCTGATCTATCTATTAAGACTAAAATATTGCAAATCGGTTGGGAAATGTAGGTACAGTAACGCCATAAAGGGAAAAAGTTCCCAAAACCTGCCCCCCAAAAATATACTATCTTGCTTATTAGACCACTTAGAAGAATAACTTTTATTTTAATTTGTTTGTTTCCGCTCATGTATTGATTTTAAAGAGTGAAAAAAATTTTCTATTGTACACGTGGATTTTTATACAGAAAAGTTTGTTTTTTTGCTTTACTCCTATTTGAACCCTCATAAAAATTAGTTTATTTGTAAATATTGCTACAAATTTATATTTATCGTAGAGAATACACCGACAGCTAGAAAATGAGACCAAAATTTTGACAATCGGGTGAAAATTGTGGGTACAGTGAGCGATCAAAGCGAGAGATCTGCCAGGGAAATTGACGTGTTTTAGGGAAATTTAAGTCTGTGCCTTCTAAACGTCATAAAAATTAGTATTTTCATGCAAAGTACCACATATTTACCCTTGGCGGAAACTACATCAAAGCAGCTATAAAATGACACCACAATTTTAACAATCGGATAGAAATTGCGGGCACAGTAAGCGACCAAACCTGGAAATCTGCTCGAAAAGTGCACGTGTTCTAGAAACAGCCATTTCTACGCCTCCTACACGCTAGATAATTTGCCTAAAACATTTTCCGACCACCAAAACACTAGTTTGGGTTAAGCCTTTAAATTAAATCGTAAAAACGCGGAATTCGCACGTTTAAGGGGAGAAAAAGCAATTTGAAGTTTTGGGGGGGTGACACATGGAAAATTGGGATTTTTTGCACTTCCAACCATTAAAACCGCCCTTAAACTTTTCCAAAGTACCACAAATTTATACTTTTTGGAAAATTCAGACGCTGATCTATCTATTAAGACTAAAATATTGCAAATCGGTTGGGAAATGTAGGTACAGTAACGCCATAAAGGGAAAAAGTTCCCAAAACCTGCCCCCCAAAAAAATACTATCTTGCTTATTAGACCACTTAGAAGAATAACTTTTATTTTAATTTGTTTGTTTCCGCTCATGTATTGATTTTAAAGAGTGAAAAAAATTTTCTATTGTACACGTGGATTTTTATACAGAAAAGTTTGTTTTTTCGCTTTACTCCTATTTGAACCCTCATAAAAATTAGTTTATTTGTAAATATTGCTACAAATTTATATTTATCGCAGAGAATACACCGACAGCTAGAAAATGAGACCAAAATTTTGACAATCGGGTGAAAATTGTGGGTACAGTGAGCGATCAAAGCGAGAGATCTGCCAGGGAAATTGACGTGTTTTAGGGAAATTTAAGTCTGTGCCTTCTAAACGTCATAAAAATTAGTATTTTCATGCAAAGTACCACATATTTACCCTTGGCGGAAACTACATCAAAGCAGCTATAAAATGACACCACAATTTTAACAATCGGATAGAAATTGCGGGCACAGTAAGCGACCAAACCTGGAAATCTGCTCGAAAAGTGCACGTGTTCTAGAAACAGCCATTTCTACGCCTCCTACACGCTAGATAATTTGCCTAAAACATTTTCCGACCACCAAAACACTAGTTCGGGTTAAGCCTTTAAATTAAATCGTAAAAACGCGGAATTCGCACGTTTAAGGGGAGAAAAAGCAATTTGAAGTTTTGGGGGGGTGACACATGGAAAATTGGGATTTTTTGCACTTCCAACCATTAAAACCGCCCTTAAACTTTTCCAAAGTACCGCAAGTTTATACTTTTTGGAAAATTCAGACGCTGATCTATCTATTAAGACTAAAATATTGCAAATCGGTTGGGAAATGTAGGTACAGTAACGCCATAAAGGGAAAAAGTTCCCAAAACCTGCCCCCCAAAAATATACTATCTTGCTTATTAGACCACTTAGAAGAATAACTTTTATTTTAATTTGTTTGTTTCCGCTCATGTATTGATTTTAAAGAGTGAAAAAAATTTTCTATTGTACACGTGGATTTTTATACAGAAAAGTTTGTTTTTTCGCTTTACTCCTATTTGAACCCTCATAAAAATAAGTTTATTTGTAAATATTGCTACAAATTTATATTTATCGTAGAGAATACACCGACAGCTAGAAAATGAGACCAAAATTTTGACAATCGGGTGAAAATTGTGGGTACAGTGAGCGATCAAAGCGAGAGATCTGCCAGGGAAATTGACGTGTTTTAGGGAAATTTAAGTCTGTGCCTTCTAAACGTCATAAAAATTAGTATTTTCATGCAAAGTACCACACATTTACCCTTGGCGGAAACTACATCAAAGCAGCTATAAAATGACACCACAATTTTAACAATCGGATAGAAATTGCGGGCACAGTAAGCGACCAAACCTGGAAATCTGCTCGAAAAGTGCACGTGTTCTAGAAACAGCCATTTCTACGCCTCCTACACGCTAGATAATTTGCCTAAACATTTTCCGACCACCAAAACACTGGTTTGGGTTAAGCCTTTAAATTAAATCGTAAAAACGCGGAATTCGCACGTTTAAGGGGAGAAAAAGCAATTTGAAGTTTTGGGGGGGTGACACATGGAAAATTGGGATTTTTTGCACTTCCAACCATTAAAACCGCCCTTAAACTTTTCCAAAGTACCACAAATTTATACTTTTTGGAAAATTCAGACGCTGATCTATCTATTAAGACTAAAATATTGCAAATCGGTTGGGAAATGTAGGTACAGTAACGCCATAAAGGGAAAAAGTTCCCAAAACCTGCCCCCCAAAAAAATACTATCTTGCTTATTAGACCACTTAGAAGAATAACTTTTATTTTAATTTGTTTGTTTCCGCTCATGTATTGATTTTAAAGAGTGAAAAAAATTTTCTATTGTACACGTGGATTTTTATACAGAAAAGTTTGTTTTTTCGCTTTACTCCTATTTGAACCCTCATAAAAATTAGTTTATTTGTAAATATTGCTACAAATTTATATTTATCGTAGAGAATACACCGACAGCTAGAAAATGAGACCAAAATTTTGACAATCGGGTGAAAATTGTGGGTACAGTGAGCGATCAAAGCGAGAGATCTGCCAGGGAAATTGACGTGTTTTAGGGAAATTTAAGTCTGTGCCTTCTAAACGTCATAAAAATTAGTATTTTCATGCAAAGTACCACACATTTACCCTTGGCGGAAACTACATCAAAGCAGCTATAAAATGACACCACAATTTTAACAATCGGATAGAAATTGCGGGCACAGTAAGCGACCAAACCTGGAAATCTGCTCGAAAAGTGCACGTGTTCTAGAAACAGCCATTTCTACGCCTCCTACACGCTAGATAATTTGCCTAAAACATTTTCCGACCACCAAAACACTGGTTTGGGTTAAGCCTTTAAATTAAATCGTAAAAACGCGGAATTCGCACGTTTAAGGGGAGAAAAAGCAATTTGAAGTTTTGGGGGGGTGACACATGGAAAATTGGGATTTTTTGCACTTCCAACCATTAAAACCGCCCTTAAACTTTTCCAAAGTACCACAAATTTATACTTTTTGGAAAATTCAGACGCTGATCTATCTATTAAGACTAAAATATTGCAAATCGGTTGGGAAATGTAGGTACAGTAACGCCATAAAGGGAAAAAGTTCCCAAAACCTGCCCCCCAAAAAAATACTATCTTGCTTATTAGACCACTTAGAAGAATAACTTTTATTTTAATTTGTTTGTTTCCGCTCATGTATTGATTTTAAAGAGTGAAAAAAATTTTCTATTGTACACGTGGATTTTTATACAGAAAAGTTTGTTTTTTCGCTTTACTCCTATTTGAACCCTCATAAAAATTAGTTTATTTGTAAATATTGCTACAAATTTATATTTATCGTAGAGAATACACCGACAGCTAGAAAATGAGACCAAAATTTTGACAATCGGGTGAAAATTGTGGGTACAGTGAGCGATCAAAGCGAGAGATCTGCCAGGGAAATTGACGTGTTTTAGGGAAATTTAAGTCTGTGCCTTCTAAACGTCATAAAAATTAGTATTTTCATGCAAAGTACCACATATTTACCCTTGGCGGAAACTACATCAAAGCAGCTATAAAATGACACCACAATTTTAACAATCGGATAGAAATTGCGGGCACAGTAAGCGACCAAACCTGGAAATCTGCTCGAAAAGTGCACGTGTTCTAGAAACAGCCATTTCTACGCCTCCTACACGCTAGATAATTTGCCTAAAACATTTTCCGACCACCAAAACACTAGTTCGGGTTAAGCCTTTAAATTAAATCGTAAAAACGCGGAATTCGCACGTTTAAGGGGAGAAAAAGCAATTTGAAGTTTTGGGGGGTGACACATGAAAAATTGGGATTTTTTGCACTTCCAACCATTAAAACCGCCCTTAAACTTTTCCAAAGTACCACAAATTTATACTTTTTGGAAAACTCAGACGCTGATCTATCTATTAAGACTAAAATATTGCAAATCGGTTGGGAAATGTAGGTACAGTAACGCCATAAAGGGAAAAAGTTCCCAAAACCTGCCCCCCAAAAAAATACTATCTTGCTTATTAGACCACTTAGAAGAATAACTTTTATTTTAATTTGTTTGTTTCCGCTCATGTATTGATTTTAAAGAGTGAAAAAAATTTTCTATTGTACACGTGGATTTTTATACAGAAAAGTTTGTTTTTTCGCTTTACTCCTATTTGAACCCTCATAAAAATTAGTTTATTTGTAAATATTGCTACAAATTTATATTTATCGTAGAGAATACACCGACAGCTAGAAAATGAGACCAAAATTTTGACAATCGGGTGAAAATTGTGGGTACAGTGAGCGATCAAAGCGAGAGATCTGCCAGGGAAATTGACGTGTTTTAGGGAAATTTAAGTCTGTGCCTTCTAAACATCATAAAAATTAGTATTTTCATGCAAAGTACCACATATTTACCCTTGGCGGAAACTACATCAAAGCAGCTATAAAATGACACCACAATTTTAACAATCGGATAGAAATTGCGGGCACAGTAAGCGACCAAACCTGGAAATCTGCTCGAAAAGTGCACGTGTTCTAGAAACAGCCATTTCTACGCCTCCTACACGCTAGATAATTTGCCTAAAACATTTTCCGACCACCAAAACACTAGTTTGGGTTAAGCCTTTAAATTAAATCGTAAAAACGCGGAATTCGCACGTTTAAGGGGAGAAAAAGCAATTTGAAGTTTTGGGGGGGTGACACATGGAAAATTGGGATTTTTTGCACTTCCAACCATTAAAACCGCCCTTAAACTTTTCCAAAGTACCACAAATTTATACTTTTTGGAAAATTCAGACGCTGATCTATCTATTAAGACTAAAATATTGCAAATCGGTTGGGAAATGTAGGTACAGTAATGCCATAAAGGGAAAAAGTTCCCAAAACCTGCCCCCCAAAAAAATACTATCTTGCTTATTAGACCACTTAGAAGAATAACTTTTATTTTAATTTGTTTGTTTCCGCTCATGTATTGATTTTAAAGAGTGAAAAAAATTTTCTATTGTACACGTGGATTTTTATACAGAAAAGTTTGTTTTTTCGCTTTACTCCTATTTGAACCCTCATAAAAATTAGTTTATTTGTAAATATTGCTACAAATTTATATTTATCGTAGAGAATACACCGACAGCTAGAAAATGAGACCAAAATTTTGACAATCGGGTGAAAATTGTGGGTACAGTGAGCGATCAAAGCGAGAGATCTGCCAGGGAAATTGACGTGTTTTAGGGAAATTTAAGTATGTGCCTTCTAAACGTCATAAAAATTAGTATTTTCAGGCAAAGTACCACATATTTACCCTTGGCGGAAACTACATCAAAGCAGCTATAAAATGACACCACAATTTTAACAATCGGATAGAAATTGCGGGCACAGTAAGCGACCAAACCTGGAAATCTGCTCGAAAAGTGCACGTGTTCTAGAAACAGCCATTTCTACGCCTCCTAGACGCTAGATAATTTGCCTAAAACATTTTCCGACCACCAAAACACTAGTTTGGGTTAAGCCTTTAAATTAAATCGTAAAAACGCGGAATTCGCACGTTTAAGGGGAGAAAAAGCAATTTGAAGTTTTGGGGGGGTGACACATGGAAAATTGGGATTTTTTGCACTTCCAACCATTAAAACCGCCCTTAAACTTTTCCAAAGTACCACAAATTTATACTTTTTGGAAAATTCAGACGCTGATCTATCTATTAAGACTAAAATATTGCAAATCGGTTGGGAAATGTAGGTACAGTAATGCCATAAAGGGAAAAAGTTCCCAAAACCTGCCCCCCAAAAAAATACTATCTTGCTTATTAGACCACTTAGAAGAATAACTTTTATTTTAATTTGTTTGTTTCCGCTCATGTATTGATTTTAAAGAGTGAAAAAAATTTTCTATTGTACACGTGGATTTTTATACAGAAAAGTTTGTTTTTTCGCTTTACTCCTATTTGAACCCTCATAAAAATTAGTTTATTTGTAAATATTGCTACAAATTTATATTTATCGTAGAGAATACACCGACAGCTAGAAAATGAGACCAAAATTTTGACAATCGGGTGAAAATTGTGGGTACAGTGAGCGATCAAAGCGAGAGATCTGCCAGGGAAATTGACGTGTTTTAGGGAAATTTAAGTATGTGCCTTCTAAACGTCATAAAAATTAGTATTTTCAGGCAAAGTACCACATATTTACCCTTGGCGGAAACTACATCAAAGCAGCTATAAAATGACACCACAATTTTAACAATCGGATAGAAATTGCGGGCACAGTAAGCGACCAAACCTGGAAATCTGCTCGAAAAGTGCACGTGTTCTAGAAACAGCCATTTCTACGCCTCCTAGACGCTAGATAATTTGCCTAAAACATTTTCCGACCACCAAAACACTAGTTTGGGTTAAGCCTTTAAATTAAATCGTAAAAACGCGGAATTCGCACGTTTAAGGGGAGAAAAAGCAATTTGAAGTTTTGGGGGGGTGACACATGGAAAATTGGGATTTTTTGCACTTCCAACCATTAAAACCGCCCTTAAACTTTTCCAAAGTACCACAAATTTATACTTTTTGGAAAATTCAGACGCTGATCTATCTATTAAGACTAAAATATTGCAAATCGGTTGGGAAATGTAGGTACAGTAACGCCATAAAGGGAAAAAGTTCCCAAAACCTGCCCCCCAAAAAAATACTATCTTGCTTATTAGACCACTTAGAAGTATAACTTTTATTTTAATTTGTTTGTTTCCGCTCATGTATTGATTTTAAAGAGTGAAAAAAATTTTCTATTGTACACGTGGATTTTTATACAGAAAAGTTTGTTTTTTCGCTTTACTCCTATTTGAACCCTCATAAAAATTAGTTTATTTGTAAATATTGCTACAAATTTATATTTATCGTAGAGAATACACCGACAGCTAGAAAATGAGACCAAAATTTTGACAATCGGGTGAAAATTGTGGGTACAGTGAGCGATCAAAGCGAGAGATCTGCCAGGGAAATTGACGTGTTTTAGGGAAATTTAAGTCTGTGCCTTCTAAACGTCATAAAAATTAGTATTTTCATGCAAAGTACCACATATTTACCCTTGGCGGAAACTACATCAAAGCAGCTATAAAATGACACCACAATTTTAACAATCGGATAGAAATTGCGGGCACAGTAAGCGACCAAACCTGGAAATCTGCTCGAAAAGTGCACGTGTTCTAGAAACAGCCATTTCTACGCCTCCTACACGCTAGATAATTTGCCTAAAACATTTTCCGACCACCAAAACACTAGTTTGGGTTAAGCCTTTAAATTAAATCGTAAAAACGCGGAATTCGCACGTTTAAGGGGAGAAAAAGCAATTTGAAGTTTTGGGGGGGTGACACATGGAAAATTGGGATTTTTTGCACTTCCAACCATTAAAACCGCCCTTAAACTTTTCCAAAGTACCACAAATTTATACTTTTTGGAAAATTCAGACGCTGATCTATCTATTAAGACTAAAATATTGCAAATCGGTTGGGAAATGTAGGTACAGTAACGCCATAAAGGGAAAAAGTTCCCAAAACCTGCCCCCCAAAAAAATACTATCTTGCTTATTAGACCACTTAGAAGAATAACTTTTATTTTAATTTGTTTGTTTCCGCTCATGTATTGATTTTAAAGAGTGAAAAAAATTTTCTATTGTACACGTGGATTTTTATACAGAAAAGTTTGTTTTTTCGCTTTACTCCTATTTGAACCCTCATAAAAATTAGTTTATTTGTAAATATTGCTACAAATTTATATTTATCGTAGAGAATACACCGACAGCTAGAAAATGAGACCAAAATTTTGACAATCGGGTGAAAATTGTGGGTACAGTGAGCGATCAAAGCGAGAGATCTGCCAGGGAAATTGACGTGTTTTAGGGAAATTTAAGTCTGTGCCTTCTAAACGTCATAAAAATTAGTATTTTCATGCAAAGTACCACATATTTACCCTTGGCGGAAACTACATCAAAGCAGCTATAAAATGACACCACAATTTTAACAATCGGATAGAAATTGCGGGCACAGTAAGCGACCAAACCTGGAAATCTGCTCGAAAAGTGCACGTGTTCTAGAAACAGCCATTTCTACGCCTCCTACACGCTAGATAATTTGCCTAAAACATTTTCCGACCACCAAAACACTAGTTTGGGTTAAGCCTTTAAATTAAATCGTAAAAACGCGGAATTCGCACGTTTAAGGGGAGAAAAAGCAATTTGAAGTTTTGGGGGGGTGACACATGGAAAATTGGGATTTTTTGCACTTCCAACCATTAAAACCGCCCTTAAACTTTTCCAAAGTACCACAAATTTATACTTTTTGGAAAATTCAGACGCTAATCTATCTATTAAGACTAAAATATTGCAAATCGGTTGGGAAATGTAGGTACAGTAACGCCATAAAGGGAAAAAGTTCCCAAAACCTGCCCCCCAAAAAAATACTATCTTGCTTATTAGACCACTTAGAAGAATAACTTTTATTTTAATTTGTTTGTTTCCGCTCATGTATTGATTTTAAAGAGTGAAAAAAATTTTCTATTGTACACGTGGATTTTTATACAGAAAAGTTTGTTTTTTCGCTTTACTCCTATTTGAACCCTCATAAAAATTAGTTTATTTGTAAATATTGCTACAAATTTATATTTATCGTAGAGAATACACCGACAGCTAGAAAATGAGACCAAAATTTTGACAATCGGGTGAAAATTGTGGGTACAGTGAGCGATCAAAGCGAGAGATCTGCCAGGGAAATTGACGTGTTTTAGGGAAATTTAAGTCTGTGCCTTCTAAACGTCATAAAAATTAGTATTTTCATGCAAAGTACCACATATTTACCCTTGGCGGAAACTACATCAAAGCAGCTATAAAATGACACCACAATTTTAACAATCGGATAGAAATTGCGGGCACAGTAAGCGACCAAACCTGGAAATCTGCTCGAAAAGTGCACGTGTTCTAGAAACAGCCATTTCTACGCCTCCTACACGCTAGATAATTTGCCTAAAACATTTTCCGACCACCAAAACATTAGTTTGGGTTAAGCCTTTAAATTAAATCGTAAAAACGCGGAATTCGCACGTTTAAGGGGAGAAAAAGCAATTTGAAGTTTTGGGGGGGTGACACATGGAAAATTGGGATTTTTCGCACTTCCAACCATTAAAACCGCACTTAAACTTTTCCAAAGTACCACAAATTTATACTTTTTGGAAAATTCAGACGCTGATCTATCTATTAAGACTAAAATATTGCAAATCGGTTGGGAAATGTAGGTACAGTAACGCCATAAAGGGAAAAAGTTCCCAAAACCTGCCCCCCAAAAAAATACTATCTTGCTTATTAGACCACTTAGAAGAATAACTTTTATTTTAATTTGTTTGTTTCCGCTCATGTATTGATTTTAAAGAGTGAAAAAAATTTTCTATTGTACACGTGGATTTTTATACAGAAAAGTTTGTTTTTTCGCTTTACTCCTATTTGAACCCTCATAAAAATTAGTTTATTTGTAAATATTGCTACAAATTTATATTTATCGTAGAGAATACACCGACAGCTAGAAAATGAGACCAAAATTTTGACAATCGGGTGAAAATTGTGGGTACAGTGAGCGATCAAAGCGAGAGATCTGCCAGGGAAATTGACGTGTTTTAGGGAAATTTAAGTCTGTGCCTTCTAAACGTCATAAAAATTAGTATTTTCATGCAAAGTACCACATATTTACCCTTGGCGGAAACTACATCAAAGCAGCTATAAAATGACACCACAATTTTAACAATCGGATAGAAATTGCGGGCACAGTAAGCGACCAAACCTGGAAATCTGCTCGAAAAGTGCACGTGTTCTAGAAACAGCCATTTCTACGCCTCCTACACGCTAGATAATTTGCCTAAAACATTTTCCGACCACCAAAACACTAGTTTGGGTTAAGCCTTTAAATTAAATCGTAAAAACGCGGAATTCGCACGTTTAAGGGGAGAAAAAGCAATTTGAAGTTTTGGGGGGGTGACACATGGAAAATTGGGATTTTTTGCACTTCCAACCATTAAAACCGCCCTTAAACTTTTCCAAAGTACCACAAATTTATACTTTTTGGAAAATTCAGACGCTGATCTATCTATTAAGACTAAAATATTGCAAATCGGTTGGGAAATGTAGGTACAGTAACGCCATAAAGGGAAAAAGTTCCCAAAACCTGCCCCCCAAAAATATACTATCTTGCTTATTAGACCACTTAGAAGAATAACTTTTATTTTAATTTGTTTGTTTCCGCTCATGTATTGATTTTAAAGAGTGAAAAAAATTTTCTATTGTACACGTGGATTTTTATACAGAAAAGTTTGTTTTTTCGCTTTACTCCTATTTGAACCCTCATAAAAATTAGTTTATTTGTAAATATTGCTACAAATTTATATTTATCGTAGAGAATACACCGACAGCTAGAAAATGAGACCAAAATTTTGACAATCGGGTGAAAATTGTGGGTACAGTGAGCGATCAAAGCGAGAGATCTGCCAGGGAAATTGACGTGTTTTAGGGAAATTTAAGTCTGTGCCTTCTAAACGTCATAAAAATTAGTATTTTCATGCAAAGTACCACATATTTACCCTTGGCGGAAACTACATCAAAGCAGCTATAAAATGACACCACAATTTTAACAATCGGATAGAAATTGCGGGCACAGTAAGCGACCAAACCTGGAAATCTGCTCGAAAAGTGCACGTGTTCTAGAAACAGCCATTTCTACGCCTCCTACACGCTAGATAATTTGCCTAAAACATTTTCCGACCACCAAAACACTAGTTTGGGTTAAGCCTTTAAATTAAATCGTAAAAACGCGGAATTCGCACGTTTAAGGGGAGAAAAAGCAATTTGAAGTTTTGGGGGGGTGACACATGGAAAATTGGGATTTTTTGCACTTCCAACCATTAAAACCGCCCTTAAACTTTTCCAAAGTACCACAAATTTATACTTTTTGGAAAATTCAGACGCTGATCTATCTATTAAGACTAAAATATTGCAAATCGGTTGGGAAATGTAGGTACAGTAACGCCATAAAGGGAAAAAGTTCCCAAAACCTGCCCCCCAAAAAAATACTATCTTGCTTATTAGACCACTTAGAAGAATAACTTTTATTTTAATTTGTTTGTTTCCGCTCATGTATTGATTTTAAAGAGTGAAAAAAATTTTCTATTGTACACGTGGATTTTTATACAGAAAAGTTTGTTTTTTCGCTTTACTCCTATTTGAACCCTCATAAAAATTAGTTTATTTGTAAATATTGCTACAAATTTATATTTATCGTAGAGAATACACCGACAGCTAGAAAATGAGACCAAAATTTTGACAATCGGGTGAAAATTGTGGGTACAGTGAGCGATCAAAGCGAGAGATCTGCCAGGGAAATTGACGTGTTTTAGGGAAATTTAAGTCTGTGCCTTCTAAACGTCATAAAAATTAGTATTTTCATGCAAAGTACCACATATTTACCCTTGGCGGAAACTACATCAAAGCAGCTATAAAATGACACCACAATTTTAACAATCGGATAGAAATTGCGGGCACAGTAAGCGACCAAACCTGGAAATCTGCTCGAAAAGTGCACGTGTTCTAGAAACAGCCATTTCTACGCCTCCTACACACTAGATAATTTGCCTAAAACATTTTCCGACCACCAAAACACTAGTTTGGGTTAAGCCTTTAAATTAAATCGTAAAAACGCGGAATTCGCACGTTTAAGGGGAGAAAAAGCAATTTGAAGTTTTGGGGGGGTGACACATGGAAAATTGGGATTTTTTGCACTTCCAACCATTAAAACCGCCCTTAAACTTTTCCAAAGTACCACAAATTTATACTTTTTGGAAAATTCAGACGCTGATCTATCTATTAAGACTAAAATATTGCAAATCGGTTGGGAAATGTAGGTACAGTAACGCCATAAAGGGAAAAAGTTCCCAAAACCTGCCCCCCAAAAATATACTATCTTGCTTATTAGACCACTTAGAAGAATAACTTTTATTTTAATTTGTTTGTTTCCGCTCATGTATTGATTTTAAAGAGTGAAAAAAATTTTCTATTGTACACGTGGATTTTTATACAGAAAAGTTTGTTTTTTCGCTTTACTCCTATTTGAACCCTCATAAAAATTAGTTTATTTGTAAATATTGCTACAAATTTATATTTATCGTAGAGAATACACCGACAGCTAGAAAATGAGACCAAAATTTTGACAATCGGGTGAAAATTGTGGGTACAGTGAGCGATCAAAGCGAGAGATCTGCCAGGGAAATTGACGTGTTTTAGGGAAATTTAAGTCTGTGCCTTCTAAACGTCATAAAAATTAGTATTTTCATGCAAAGTACCACATATTTACCCTTGGCGGAAACTACATCAAAGCAGCTATAAAATGACACCACAATTTTAACAATCGGATAGAAATTGCGGGCACAGTAAGCGACCAAACCTGGAAATCTGCTCGAAAAGTGCACGTGTTCTAGAAACAGCCATTTCTACGCCTCCTACACACTAGATAATTTGCCTAAAACATTTTCCGACCACCAAAACACTAGTTTGGGTTAAGCCTTTAAATTAAATCGTAAAAACGCGGAACTCGCACGTTTAAGGGGAGAAAAAGCAATTTGAAGTTTTGGGGGGGTGACACATGGAAAATTGGGATTTTTTGCACTTCCAACCATTAAAACCGCCCTTAAACTTTTCCAAAGTACCACAAATTTATACTTTTTGGAAAATTCAGACGCTGATCTATCTATTAAGACTAAAATATTGCAAATCGGTTGGGAAATGTAGGTACAGTAACGCCATAAAGGGAAAAAGTTCCCAAAACCTGCCCCCCAAAAATATACTATCTTGCTTATTAGACCACTTAGAAGAATAACTTTTATTTTAATTTGTTTGTTTCCGCTCATGTATTGATTTTAAAGAGTGAAAAAAATTTTCTATTGTACACGTGGATTTTTATACAGAAAAGTTTGTTTTTTCGCTTTACTCCTATTTGAACCCTCATAAAAATTAGTTTATTTGTAAATATTGCTACAAATTTATATTTATCGTAGAGAATACACCGACAGCTAGAAAATGAGACCAAAATTTTGACAATCGGGTGAAAATTGTGGGTACAGTGAGCGATCAAAGCGAGAGATCTGCCAGGGAAATTGACGTGTTTTAGGGAAATTTAAGTCTGTGCCTTCTAAACGTCATAAAAATTAGTATTTTCATGCAAAGTACCACATATTTACCCTTGGCGGAAACTACATCAAAGCAGCTATAAAATGACACCACAATTTTAACAATCGGATAGAAATTGCGGGCACAGTAAGCGACCAAACCTGGAAATCTGCTCGAAAAGTGCTCGTGTTCTAGAAACAGCCATTTCTACGCCTCCTACACGCTAGATAATTTGCCTAAAACATTTTCCGACCACCAAAACACTAGTTTGGGTTAAGCCTTTAAATTAAATCGTAAAAACGCGGAATTCGCACGTTTAAGGGGAGAAAAAGCAATTTAAAGTTTTGGGGGGGTGACACATGGAAAATTGGGATTTTTTGCACTTCCAACCATTAAAACCGCCCTTAAACTTTTCCAAAGTACCACAAATTTATACTTTTTGGAAAATTCAGACGCTGATCTATCTATTAAGACTAAAATATTGCAAATCGGTTGGGAAATGTAGGTACAGTAACGCCATAAAGGGAAAAAGTTCCCAAAACCTGCCCCCCAAAAAAATACTATCTTGCTTATTAGACCACTTAGAAGAATAACTTTTATTTTAATTTGTTTGTTTCCGCTCATGTATTGATTTTAAAGAGTGAAAAAAATTTTCTATTGTACACGTGGATTTTTATACAGAAAAGTTTGTTTTTTCGCTTTACTCCTATTTGAACCCTCATAAAAATTAGTTTATTTGTAAATATTGCTACAAATTTATATTTATCGTAGAGAATACACCGACAGCTAGAAAATGAGACCAAAATTTTGACAATCGGGTGAAAATTGTGGGTACAGTGAGCGATCAAAGCGAGAGATCTGCCAGGGAAATTGACGTGTTTTAGGGAAATTTAAGTCTGTGCCTTCTAAACGTCATAAAAATTAGTATTTTCATGCAAAGTACCACATATTTACCCTTGGCGGAAACTACATCAAAGCAGCTATAAAATGACACCACAATTTTAACAATCGGATAGAAATTGCGGGCACAGTAAGCGACCAAACCTGGAAATCTGCTCGAAAAGTGCACGTGTTCTAGAAACAGCCATTTCTACGCCTCCTACACGCTAGATAATTTGCCTAAAACATTTTCCGACCACCAAAACACTAGTTTGGGTTAAGCCTTTAAATTAAATCGTAAAAACGCGGAATTCGCACGTTTAAGGGGAGAAAAAGCAATTTGAAGTTTTGGGGGGGGTGACACATGGAAAATTGGGATTTTTTGCACTTCCAACCATTAAAACCGCCCTTAAACTTTTCCAAAGTACCACAAATTTATACTTTTTGGAAAATTCAGACGCTGATCTATCTATTAAGACTAAAATATTGCAAATCGGTTGGGAAATGTAGGTACAGTAACGCCATAAAGGGAAAAAGTTCCCAAAACCTGCCCCCCAAAAAAATACTATCTTGCTTATTAGACCACTTAGAAGAATAACTTTTATTTTAATTTGTTTGTTTCCGCTCATGTATTGATTTTAAAGAGTGAAAAAAATTTTCTATTGTACACGTGGATTTTTATACAGAAAAGTTTGTTTTTTCGCTTTACTCCTATTTGAACCCTCATAAAAATTAGTTTATTTGTAAATATTGCTACAAATTTATATTTATCGTAGAGAATACACCGACAGCTAGAAAATGAGACCAAAATTTTGACAATCGGGTGAAAATTGTGGGTACAGTGAGCGATCAAAGCGAGAGATCTGCCAGGGAAATTGACGTGTTTTAGGGAAATTTAAGTCTGTGCCTTCTAAACGTCATAAAAATTAGTATTTTCATGCAAAGTACCACATATTTACCCTTGGCGGAAACTACATCAAAGCAGCTATAAAATGACACCACAATTTTAACAATCGGATAGAAATTGCGGGCACAGTAAGCGACCAAACCTGGAAATCTGCTCGAAAAGTGCACGTGTTCTAGAAACAGCCATTTCTACGCCTCCTACACGCTAGATAATTTGCCTAAAACATTTTCCGACCACCAAAACACTAGTTTGGGTTAAGCCTTTAAATTAAATCGTAAAAACGCGGAATTCGCACGTTTAAGGGGAGAAAAAGCAATTTGAAGTTTTGGGGGGGTGACACATGGAAAATTGGGATTTTTTGCACTTCCAACCATTAAAACCGCCCTTAAACTTTTCCAAAGTACCACAAATTTATACTTTTTGGAAAATTCAGACGCTGATCTATCTATTAAGACTAAAATATTGCAAATCGGTTGGGAAATGTAGGTACAGTAACGCCATAAAGGGAAAAAGTTCCCAAAACCTGCCCCCCAAAAAAATACTATCTTGCTTATTAGACCACTTAGAAGAATAACTTTTATTTTAATTTGTTTGTTTCCGCTCATGTATTGATTTTAAAGAGTGAAAAAAATTTTCTATTGTACACGTGGATTTTTATACAGAAAAGTTTGTTTTTTCGCTTTACTCCTATTTGAACCCTCATAAAAATTAGTTTATTTGTAAATATTGCTACAAATTTATATTTATCGTAGAGAATACACCGACAGCTAGAAAATGAGACCAACATTTTGACAATCGGGTGAAAATTGTGGGTACAGTGAGCGATCAAAGCGAGAGATCTGCCAGGGAAATTGACGTGTTTTAGGGAAATTTAAGTCTGTGCCTTCTAAACGTCATAAAAATTAGTATTTTCATGCAAAGTACCACATATTTACCCTTGGCGGAAACTACATCAAAGCAGCTATAAAATGACACCACAATTTTAACAATCGGATAGAAATTGCGGGCACAGTAAGCGACCAAACCTGGAAATCTGCTCGAAAAGTGCACGTGTTCTAGAAACAGCCATTTCTACGCCTCCTACACGCTAGATAATTTGCCTAAAACATTTTCCGACCACCAAAACACTAGTTTGGGTTAAGCCTTTAAATTAAATCGTAAAAACGCGGAATTCGCACGTTTAAGGGGAGAAAAAGCAATTTGAAGTTTTGGGGGGGTGACACATGGAAAATTGGGATTTTTTGCACTTCCAACCATTAAAACCGCCCTTAAACTTTTCCAAAGTACCACAAATTTATACTTTTTGGAAAATTCAGACGCTGATCTATCTATTAAGACTAAAATATTGCAAATCGGTTGGGAAATGTAGGTACAGTAACGCCATAAAGGGAAAAAGTTCCCAAAACCTGCCCCCCAAAAATATACTATCTTGCTTATTAGACCACTTAGAAGAATAACTTTTATTTTAATTTGTTTGTTTCCGCTCATGTATTGATTTTAAAGAGTGAAAAAAATTTTCTATTGTACACGTGGATTTTTATACAGAAAAGTTTGTTTTTTCGCTTTACTCCTATTTGAACCCTCATAAAAATTAGTTTATTTGTAAATATTGCTACAAATTTATATTTATCGTAGAGAATACACCGACAGCTAGAAAATGAGACCAAAATTTTGACAATCGGGTGAAAATTGTGGGTACAGTGAGCGATCAAAGCGAGAGATCTGCCAGGGAAATTGACGTGTTTTAGGGAAATTTAAGTCTGTGCCTTCTAAACGTCATAAAAATTAGTATTTTCATGCAAAGTACCACATATTTACCCTTGGCGGAAACTACATCAAAGCAGCTATAAAATGACACCACAATTTTAACAATCGGATAGAAATTGCGGGCACAGTAAGCGACCAAACCTGGAAATCTGCTCGAAAAGTGCTCGTGTTCTAGAAACAGCCATTTCTACGCCTCCTACACGCTAGATAATTTGCCTAAAACATTTTCCGACCACCAAAACACTAGTTTGGGTTAAGCCTTTAAATTAAATCGTAAAAACGCGGAATTCGCACGTTTAAGGGGAGAAAAAGCAATTTAAAGTTTTGGGGGGGTGACACATGGAAAATTGGGATTTTTTGCACTTCCAACCATTAAAACCGCCCTTAAACTTTTCCAAAGTACCACAAATTTATACTTTTTGGAAAATTCAGACGCTGATCTATCTATTAAGACTAAAATATTGCAAATCGGTTGGGAAATGTAGGTACAGTAACGCCATAAAGGGAAAAAGTTCCCAAAACCTGCCCCCCAAAAAAATACTATCTTGCTTATTAGACCACTTAGAAGAATAACTTTTATTTTAATTTGTTTGTTTCCGCTCATGTATTGATTTTAAAGAGTGAAAAAAATTTTCTATTGTACACGTGGATTTTTATACAGAAAAGTTTGTTTTTTCGCTTTACTCCTATTTGAACCCTCATAAAAATTAGTTTATTTGTAAATATTGCTACAAATTTATATTTATCGTAGAGAATACACCGACAGCTAGAAAATGAGACCAAAATTTTGACAATCGGGTGAAAATTGTGGGTACAGTGAGCGATCAAAGCGAGAGATCTGCCAGGGAAATTGACGTGTTTTAGGGAAATTTAAGTCTGTGCCTTCTAAACGTCATAAAAATTAGTATTTTCATGCAAAGTACCACATATTTACCCTTGGCGGAAACTACATCAAAGCAGCTATAAAATGACACCACAATTTTAACAATCGGATAGAAATTGCGGGCACAGTAAGCGACCAAACCTGGAAATCTGCTCGAAAAGTGCACGTGTTCTAGAAACAGCCATTTCTACGCCTCCTACACGCTAGATAATTTGCCTAAAACATTTTCCGACCACCAAAACACTAGTTTGGGTTAAGCCTTTAAATTAAATCGTAAAAACGCGGAATTCGCACGTTTAAGGGGAGAAAAAGCAATTTGAAGTTTTGGGGGGGGTGACACATGGAAAATTGGGATTTTTTGCACTTCCAACCATTAAAACCGCCCTTAAACTTTTCCAAAGTACCACAAATTTATACTTTTTGGAAAATTCAGACGCTAATCTATCTATTAAGACTAAAATATTGCAAATCGGTTGGGAAATGTAGGTACAGTAACGCCATAAAGGGAAAAAGTTCCCAAAACCTGCCCCCCAAAAAAATACTATCTTGCTTATTAGACCACTTAGAAGAATAACTTTTATTTTAATTTGTTTGTTTCCGCTCATGTATTGATTTTAAAGAGTGAAAAAAATTTTCTATTGTACACGTGGATTTTTATACAGAAAAGTTTGTTTTTTCGCTTTACTCCTATTTGAACCCTCATAAAAATTAGTTTATTTGTAAATATTGCTACAAATTTATATTTATCGTAGAGAATACACCGACAGCTAGAAAATGAGACCAAAATTTTGACAATCGGGTGAAAATTGTGGGTACAGTGAGCGATCAAAGCGAGAGATCTGCCAGGGAAATTGACGTGTTTTAGGGAAATTTAAGTCTGTGCCTTCTAAACGTCATAAAAATTAGTATTTTCATGCAAAGTACCACATATTTACCCTTGGCGGAAACTACATCAAAGCAGCTATAAAATGACACCACAATTTTAACAATCGGATAGAAATTGCGGGCACAGTAAGCGACCAAACCTGGAAATCTGCTCGAAAAGTGCACGTGTTCTAGAAACAGCCATTTCTACGCCTCCTACACGCTAGATAATTTGCCTAAAACATTTTCCGACCACCAAAACACTAGTTTGGGTTAAGCCTTTAAATTAAATCGTAAAAACGCGGAATTCGCACGTTTAAGGGGAGAAAAAGCAATTTGAAGTTTTGGGGGGGTGACACATGGAAAATTGGGATTTTTTGCACTTCCAACCATTAAAACCGCCCTTAAACTTTTCCAAAGTACCACAAATTTATACTTTTTGGAAAATTCAGACGCTGATCTATCTATTAAGACTAAAATATTGCAAATCGGTTGGGAAATGTAGGTACAGTAACGCCATAAAGGGAAAAAGTTCCCAAAACCTGCCCCCCAAAAATATACTATCTTGCTTATTAGACCACTTAGAAGAATAACTTTTATTTTAATTTGTTTGTTTCCGCTCATGTATTGATTTTAAAGAGTGAAAAAAATTTTCTATTGTACACGTGGATTTTTATACAGAAAAGTTTGTTTTTTCGCTTTACTCCTATTTGAACCCTCATAAAAATTAGTTTATTTGTAAATATTGCTACAAATTTATATTTATCGTAGAGAATACACCGACAGCTAGAAAATGAGACCAAAATTTTGACAATCGGGTGAAAATTGTGGGTACAGTGAGCGATCAAAGCGAGAGATCTGCCAGGGAAATTGACGTGTTTTAGGGAAATTTAAGTCTGTGCCTTCTAAACGTCATAAAAATTAGTATTTTCATGCAAAGTACCACATATTTACCCTTGGCGGAAACTACATCAAAGCAGCTATAAAATGACACCACAATTTTAACAATCGGATAGAAATTGCGGGCACAGTAAGCGACCAAACCTGGAAATCTGCTCGAAAAGTGCACGTGTTCTAGAAACAGCCATTTCTACGCCTCCTACACGCTAGATAATTTGCCTAAAACATTTTCTGACCACCAAAACACTAGTTTGGGTTAAGCCTTTAAATTAAATCGTAAAAACGCGGAATTCGCACGTTTAAGGGGAGAAAAAGCAATTTGAAGTTTTGGGGGGGTGACACATGGAAAATTGGGATTTTTTGCACTTCCAACCATTAAAACCGCCCTTAAACTTTTCCAAAGTACCACAAATTTATACTTTTTGGAAAATTCAGACGCTGATCTATCTATTAAGACTAAAATATTGCAAATCGGTTGGGAAATGTAGGTACAGTAACGCCATAAAGGGAAAAAGTTCCCAAAACCTGCCCCCCAAAAAAATACTATCTTGCTTATTAGACCACTTAGAAGAATAACTTTTATTTTAATTTGTTTGTTTCCGCTCATGTATTGATTTTAAAGAGTGAAAAAAATTTTCTATTGTACACGTGGATTTTTATACAGAAAAGTTTGTTTTTTCGCTTTACTCCTATTTGAACCCTCATAAAAATTAGTTTATTTGTAAATATTGCTACAAATTTATATTTATCGTAGAGAATACACCGACAGCTAGAAAATGAGACCAAAATTTTGACAATCGGGTGAAAATTGTGGGTACAGTGAGCGATCAAAGCGAGAGATCTGCCAGGGAAATTGACGTGTTTTAGGGAAATTTAAGTCTGTGCCTTCTAAACGTCATAAAAATTAGTATTTTCATGCAAAGTACCACATATTTACCCTTGACGGAAACTACATCAAAGCAGCTATAAAATGACACCACAATTTTAACAATCGGATAGAAATTGCGGGCACAGTAAGCGACCAAACCTGGAAATCTGCTCGAAAAGTGCACGTGTTCTAGAAACAGCCATTTCTACGCCTCCTACACGCTAGATAATTTGCCTAAAACATTTTCCGACCACCAAAACACTAGTTTGGGTTAAGCCTTTAAATTGAATCGTAAAAACGCGGAATTCGCACGTTTAAGGGGAGAAAAAGCAATTTGAAGTTTTGGGGGGGTGACACATGGAAAATTGGGATTTTTTGCACTTCCAACCATTAAAACCGCCCTTAAACTTTTCCAAAGTACCACAAATTTATACTTTTTGGAAAATTCAGACGCTGATCTATCTATTAAGACTAAAATATTGCAAATCGGTTGGGAAATGTAGGTACAGTAACGCCATAAAGGGAAAAAGTTCCCAAAACCTGCCCCCCAAAAAAATACTATCTTGCTTATTAGACCACTTAGAAGAATAACTTTTATTTTAATTTGTTTGTTTCCGCTCATGTATTGATTTTAAAGAGTGAAAAAAAGTAAGCGACCAAACCTGGAAATCTGCTCGAAAAGTGCACGTGTTCTAGAAACAGCCATTTCTACGCCTCCTACACGCTAGATAATTTGCCTAAAACATTTTCCGACCACCAAAACACTAGTTTGGGTTAAGCCTTTAAATTGAATCGTAAAAACGCGGAATTCGCACGTTTAAGGGGAGAAAAAGCAATTTGAAGTTTTGGGGGGGTGTCACATGGAAAATTGGGATTTTTTGCACTTCCAACCATTAAAACCGCCCTTAAACTTTTCCAAAGTACCACAAATTTATACTTTTTGGAAAATTCAGACGCTGATCTATCTATTAAGACTAAAATATTGCAAATCGGTTGGGAAATGTAGGTACAGTAACGCCATAAAGGGAAAAAGTTCCCAAAACCTGCCCCCCAAAAAAATACTATCTTGCTTATTAGACCACTTAGAAGAATAACTTTTATTTTAATTTGTTTGTTTCCGCTCATGTATTGATTTTAAAGAGTGAAAAAAATTTTCTATTGTACACGTGGATTTTTATACAGAAAAGTTTGTTTTTTCGCTTTACTCCTATTTGAACCCTCATAAAAATTAGTTTATTTGTAAATATTGCTACAAATTTATATTTATCGTAGAGAATACACCGACAGCTAGAAAATGAGACCAAAATTTTGACAATCGGGTGAAAATTGTGGGTACAGTGAGCGATCAAAGCGAGAGATCTGCCAGGGAAATTGACGTGTTTTAGGGAAATTTAAGTCTGTGCCTTCTAAACGTCATAAAAATTAGTATTTTCATGCAAAGTACCACATATTTACCCTTGGCGGAAACTACATCAAAGCAGCTATAAAATGACACCACAATTTTAACAATCGGATAGAAATTGCGGGCACAGTAAGCGACCAAACCTGGAAATCTGCTCGAAAAGTGCACGTGTTCTAGAAACAGCCATTTCTACGCCTCCTACACGCTAGATAATTTGCCTAAAACATTTTCCGACCACCAAAACACTAGTTTGGGTTAAGCCTTTAAATTAAATCGTAAAAACGCGGAATTCGCACGTTTAAGGGGAGAAAAAGCAATTTGAAGTTTTGGGGGGGTGACACATGGAAAATTGGGATTTTTTGCACTTCCAACCATTAAAACCGCCCTTAAACTTTTCCAAAGTACCACAAATTTATACTTTTTGGAAAATTCAGACGCTGATCTATCTATTAAGACTAAAATATTGCAAATCGGTTGGGAAATGTAGGTACAGTAACGCCATAAAGGGAAAAAGTTCCCAAAACCTGCCCCCCCAAAAAATACTATCTTGCTTATTAGACCACTTAGAAGAATAACTTTTATTTTAATTTGTTTGTTTCCGCTCATGTATTGATTTTAAAGAGTGAAAAAAATTTTCTATTGTACACGTGGATTTTTATACAGAAAAGTTTGTTTTTTCGCTTTACTCCTATTTGAACCCTCATAAAAATTAGTTTATTTGTAAATATTGCTACAAATTTATATTTATCGTAGAGAATACACCGGCAGCTAGAAAATGAGACCAAAATTTTGACAATCGGGTGAAAATTGTGGGTACAGTGAGCGATCAAAGCGAGAGATCTGCCAGGGAAATTGACGTGTTTTAGGGAAATTTAAGTCTGTGCCTTCTAAACGTCATAAAAATTAGTATTTTCATGCAAAGTACCTCATATTTACCCTTGGCGGAAACTACATCAAAGCAGCTATAAAATGACACCACAATTTTAACAATCGGATAGAAATTGCGGGCACAGTAAGCGACTAAACCTGGAAATCTGCTCGAAAAGTGCACGTGTTCTAGAAACAGCCATTTCTACGCCTCCTACACGCTAGATAATTTGCCTAAAACATTTTCCGACCACCAAAACACTAGTTTGGGTTAAGCCTTTAAATTAAATCGTAAAAACGCGGAATTCGCACGTTTAAGGAGAGAAAAAGCAATTTGAAGTTTTGGGGGGGTGACACATGAAAAATTGGGATTTTTTGCACTTCCAACCATTAAAACCGCCCTTAAACTTTTCCAAAGTACCACAAATTTATACTTTTTGGAAAATTCAGACGCTGATCTATCTATTAAGACTAAAATATTGCAAATCGGTTGGGAAATGTAGGTACAGTAACGCCATAAAGGGAAAAAGTTCCCAAAACCTGCCCCCCAAAAAAATACTATCTTGCTTATTAGACCACTTAGAAGAATAACTTTTATTTTAATTTGTTTGTTTCCGCTCATGTATTGATTTTAAAGAGTGAAAAAAATTTTCTATTGTACACGTGGATTTTTATACAGAAAAGTTTGTTTTTTCGCTTTACTCCTATTTGAACCCTCATAAAAATTAGTTTATTTGTAAATATTGCTACAAATTTATATTTATCGTAGAGAATACACCGACAGCTAGAAAATGAGACCAAAATTTTGACAATCGGGTGAAAATTGTGGGTACAGTGAGCGATCAAAGCGAGAGATCTGCCAGGGAAATTGACGTGTTTTAGGGAAATTTAAGTCTGTGCCTTCTAAACGTCATAAAAATTAGTATTTTCATGCAAAGTACCACATATTTACCCTTGGCGGAAACTACATCAAAGCAGCTATAAAATGACACCACAATTTTAACAATCGGATAGAAATTGCGGGCACAGTAAGCGACCAAACCTGGAAATCTGCTCGAAAAGTGCACGTGTTCTAGAAACAGCCATTTCTACGCCTCCTACACGCTAGATAATTTGCCTAAAACATTTTCCGACCACCAAAACACTAGTTTGGGTTAAGCCTTTAAATTAAATCGTAAAAACGCGGAATTCGCACGTTTAAGGGGAGAAAAAGCAATTTGAAGTTTTGGGGGGGTGACACATGGAAAATTGGGATTTTTTGCACTTCCAACCATTAAAACCGCCCTTAAACTTTTCCAAAGTACCACAAATTTATACTTTTTGGAAAATTCAGACGCTGATCTATCTATTAAGACTAAAATATTGCAAATCGGTTGGGAAATGTAGGTACAGTAACGCCATAAAGGGAAAAAGTTCCCAAAACCTGCCCCCCAAAAATATACTATCTTGCTTATTAGACCACTTAGAAGAATAACTTTTATTTTAATTTGTTTGTTTCCGCTCATGTATTGATTTTAAAGAGTGAAAAAAATTTTCTATTGTACACGTGGATTTTTATACAGAAAAGTTTGTTTTTTCGCTTTACTCCTATTTGAACCCTCATAAAAATTAGTTTATTTGTAAATATTGCTACAAATTTATATTTATCGTAGAGAATACACCGACAGCTAGAAAATGAGACCAAAATTTTGACAATCGGGTGAAAATTGTGGGTACAGTGAGCGATCAAAGCGAGAGATCTGCCAGGGAAATTGACGTGTTTTAGGGAAATTTAAGTCTGTGCCTTCTAAACGTCATAAAAATTAGTATTTTCATGCAAAGTACCACATATTTACCCTTGGCGGAAACTACATCAAAGCAGCTATAAAATGACACCACAATTTTAACAATCGGATAGAAATTGCGGGCACAGTAAGCGACCAAACCTGGAAATCTGCTCAAAAAGTGCACGTGTTCTAGAAACAGCCATTTCTACGCCTCCTACACGCTAGATAATTTGCCTAAAACATTTTCCGACCACCAAAACACTAATTTGGGTTAAGCCTTTAAATTAAATCGTAAAAACGCGGAATTCGCACGTTTAAGGGGAGAAAAAGCAATTTGAAGTTTTGGGGGGGTGACACATGGAAAATTGGGATTTTTTGCACTTCCAACCATTAAAACCGCCCTTAAACTTTTCCAAAGTACCACAAATTTATACTTTTTGGAAAATTCAGACGCTGATCTATCTATTAAGACTAAAATATTGCAAATCGGTTGGGAAATGTAGGTACAGTAACGCCATAAAGGGAAAAAGTTCCCAAAACCTGCCCCCCAAAAAAATACTATCTTGCTTATTAGACCACTTAGAAGAATAACTTTTATTTTAATTTTTTTGTTTCCGCTCATGTATTGATTTTAAAGAGTGAAAAAAATTTTCTATTGTACACGTGGATTTTTATACAGAAAAGTTTGTTTTTTCGCTTTACTCCTATTTGAACCCTCATAAAAATTAGTTTATTTGTAAATATTGCTACAAATTTATATTTATCGTAGAGAATACACCGGCAGCTAGAAAATGAGACCAAAATTTTGACAATCGGGTGAAAATTGTGGGTACAGTGAGCGATCAAAGCGAGAGATCTGCCAGGGAAATTGACGTGTTTTAGGGAAATTTAAGTCTGTGCCTTCTAAACGTCATAAAAATTAGTATTTTCATGCAAAGTACCACATATTTACCCTTGGCGGAAACTACATCAAAGCAGCTATAAAATGACACCACAATTTTAACAATCGGATAGAAATTGCGGGCACAGTAAGCGACTAAACCTGGAAATCTGCTCGAAAAGTGCACGTGTTCTAGAAACAGCCATTTCTACGCCTCCTACACGCTAGATAATTTGCCTAAAACATTTTCCGACCACCAAAACACTAGTTTGGGTTAAGCCTTTAAATTAAATCGTAAAAACGCGGAATTCGCACGTTTAAGGAGAGAAAAAGCAATTTGAAGTTTTGGGGGGGTGACACATGAAAAATTGGGATTTTTTGCACTTCCAACCATTAAAACCGCCCTTAAACTTTTCCAAAGTACCACAAATTTATACTTTTTGGAAAATTCAGACGCTGATCTATCTATTAAGACTAAAATATTGCAAATCGGTTGGGAAATGTAGGTACAGTAACGCCATAAAGGGAAAAAGTTCCCAAAACCTGCCCCCCAAAAAAATACTATCTTGCTTATTAGACCACTTAGAAGAATAACTTTTATTTTAATTTGTTTGTTTCCGCTCATGTATTGATTTTAAAGAGTGAAAAAAATTTTCTATTGTACACGTGGATTTTTATACAGAAAAGTTTGTTTTTTCGCTTTACTCCTATTTGAACCCTCATAAAAATTAGTTTATTTGTAAATATTGCTACAAATTTATATTTATCGTAGAGAATACACCGACAGCTAGAAAATGAGACCAAAATTTTGACAATCGGGTGAAAATTGTGGGTACAGTGAGCGATCAAAGCGAGAGATCTGCCAGGGAAATTGACGTGTTTTAGGGAAATTTAAGTCTGTGCCTTCTAAACGTCATAAAAATTAGTATTTTCATGCAAAGTACCACATATTTACCCTTGGCGGAAACTACATCAAAGCAGCTATAAAATGACACCACAATTTTAACAATCGGATAGAAATTGCGGGCACAGTAAGCGACCAAACCTGGAAATCTGCTCGAAAAGTGCACGTGTTCTAGAAACAGCCATTTCTACGCCTCCTACACGCTAGATAATTTGCCTAAAACATTTTCCGACCACCAAAACACTAGTTTGGGTTAAGCCTTTAAATTAAATCGTAAAAACGCGGAATTCGCACGTTTAAGGGGAGAAAAAGCAATTTGAAGTTTTGGGGGGGGTGACACATGGAAAATTGGGATTTTTTGCACTTCCAACCATTAAAACCGCCCTTAAACTTTTCCAAAGTACCACAAATTTATACTTTTTGGAAAATTCAGACGCTGATCTATCTATTAAGACTAAAATATTGCAAATCGGTTGGGAAATGTAGGTACAGTAACGCCATAAAGGGAAAAAGTTCCCAAAACCTGCCCCCCAAAAAAATACTATCTTGCTTATTAGACCACTTAGAAGAATAACTTTTATTTTAATTTGTTTGTTTCCGCTCATGTATTGATTTTAAAGAGTGAAAAAAATTTTCTATTGTACACGTGGATTTTTATACAGAAAAGTTTGTTTTTTCGCTTTACTCCTATTTGAACCCTCATAAAAATTAGTTTATTTGTAAATATTGCTACAAATTTATATTTATCGTAGAGAATACACCGACAGCTAGAAAATGAGACCAAAATTTTGACAATCGGGTGAAAATTGTGGGTACAGTGAGCGATCAAAGCGAGAGATCTGCCAGGGGAATTGACGTGTTTTAGGGAAATTTAAGTCTGTGCCTTCTAAACGTCATAAAAATTAGTATTTTCATGCAAAGTACCACATATTTACCCTTGGCGGAAACTACATCAAAGCAGCTATAAAATGACACCACAATTTTAACAATCGGATAGAAATTGCGGGCACAGTAAGCGACCAAACCTGGAAATCTGCTCGAAAAGTGCACGTGTTCTAGAAACAGCCATTTCTACGCCTCCTACACGCTAGATAATTTGCCTAAAACATTTTCCGACCACCAAAACACTAGTTTGGGTTAAGCCTTTAAATTAAATCGTAAAAACGCGGAATTCGCACGTTTAAGGGGAGAAAAAGCAATTTGAAGTTTTGGGGGGGTGACACATGGAAAATTGGGATTTTTTGCACTTCCAACCATTAAAACCGCCCTTAAACTTTTCCAAAGTACCACAAATTTATACTTTTTGGAAAATTCAGACGCTGATCTATCTATTAAGACTAAAATATTGCAAATCGGTTGGGAAATGTAGGTACAGTAACGCCATAAAGGGAAAAAGTTCCCAAAACCTGCCCCCCAAAAAAATACTATCTTGCTTATTAGACCACTTAGAAGAATAACTTTTATTTTAATTTGTTTGTTTCCGCTCATGTATTGATTTTAAAGAGTGAAAAAAATTTTCTATTGTACACGTGGATTTTTATACAGAAAAGTTTGTTTTTTCGCTTTACTCCTATTTGAACCCTCATAAAAATTAGTTTATTTGTAAATATTGCTACAGATTTATATTTATCGTAGAGAATACACCGACAGCTAGAAAATGAGACCAAAATTTTGACAATCGGGTGAAAATTGTGGGTACAGTGAGCGATCAAAGCGAGAGATCTGCCAGGGAAATTGACGTGTTTTAGGGAAATTTAAGTCTGTGCCTTCTAAACGTCATAAAAATTAGTATTTTCATGCAAAGTACCACATATTTACCCTTGGCGGAAACTACATCAAAGCAGCTATAAAATGACACCACAATTTTAACAATCGGATAGAAATTGCGGGCACAGTAAGCGACCAAACCTGGAAATCTGCTCGAAAAGTGCACGTGTTCTAGAAACAGCCATTTCTACGCCTCCTACACGCTAGATAATTTGCCTAAAACATTTTCCGACCACCAAAACACTAATTTGGGTTAAGCCTTTAAATTAAATCGTAAAAACGCGGAATTCGCACGTTTAAGGGGAGAAAAAGCAATTTGAAGTTTTGGGGGGGTGACACATGGAAAATTGGGATTTTTTGCACTTCCAACCATTAAAACCGCCCTTAAACTTTTCCAAAGTACCACAAATTTATACTTTTTGGAAAATTCAGACGCTGATCTATCTATTAAGACTAAAATATTGCAAATCGGTTGGGAAATGTAGGTACAGTAACGCCATAAAGGGAAAAAGTTCCCAAAACCTGCCCCCCAAAAAAATACTATCTTGCTTATTAGACCACTTAGAAGAATAACTTTTATTTTAATTTGTTTGTTTCCGCTCATGTATTGATTTTAAAGAGTGAAAAAAATTTTCTATTGTACACGTGGATTTTTATACAGAAAAGTTTGTTTTTTCGCTTTACTCCTATTTGAACCCTCATAAAAATTAGTTTATTTGTAAATATTGCTACAAATTTATATTCATCGTAGAGAATACACCGACAGCTAGAAAATGAGACCAAAATTTTGACAATCGGGTGAAAATTGTGGGTACAGTGAGCGATCAAAGCGAGAGATCTGCCAGGGAAATTGACGTGTTTTAGGGAAATTTAAGTCTGTGCTTTCTAAACGTCATAAAAATTAGTATTTTCATGCAAAGTACCACATATTTACCCTTGGCGGAAACTACATCAAAGCAGCTATAAAATGACACCACAATTTTAACAATCGGATAGAAATTGCGGGCACAGTAAGCGACCAAACCTGGAAATCTGCTCGAAAAGTGCACGTGTTCTAGAAACAGCCATTTCTACGCCTCCTACACGCTAGATAATTTGCCTAAAACATTTTCCGACCACCAAAACACTAGTTTCGGTTAAGCCTTTGAATTAAATCGTAAAAACGCGGAATTCGCACGTTTAAGGGGAGAAAAAGCAATTTGAAGTTTTGGGGGGGTGACACATGGAAAATTGGGATTTTTTGCACTTCCAACCATTAAAACCGCCCTTAAACTTTTCCAAAGTACCACAAATTTATACTTTTTGGAAAATTCAGACGCTGATCTATCTATTAAGACTAAAATATTGCAAATCGGTTGGGAAATGTAGGTACAGTAACGCCATAAAGGGAAAAAGTTCCCAAAACCTGCCCCCCAAAAATATACTATCTTGCTTATTAGACCACTTAGAAGAATAACTTTTATTTTAATTTGTTTGTTTCCGCTCATGTATTGATTTTAAAGAGTGAAAAAAATTTTCTATTGTACACGTGGATTTTTATACAGAAAAGTTTGTTTTTTCGCTTTACTCCTATTTGAACCCTCATAAAAATTAGTTTATTTGTAAATATTGCTACAAATTTATATTTATCGTAGAGAATACACCGACAGCTAGAAAATGAGACCAAAATTTTGACAATCGGGTGAAAATTGTGGGTACAGTGAGCGATCAAAGCGAGAGATCTGCCAGGGAAATTGACGTGTTTTAGGGAAATTTAAGTCTGTGCCTTCTAAACGTCATAAAAATTAGTATTTTCATGCAAAGTACCACATATTTACCCTTGGCGGAAACTACATCAAAGCAGCTATAAAATGACACCACAATTTTAACAATCGGATAGAAATTGCGGGCACAGTAAGCGACCAAACCTGGAAATCTGCTCGAAAAGTGCACGTGTTCTAGAAACAGCCATTTCTACGCCTCCTACACGCTAGATAATTTGCCTAAAACATTTTCCGACCACCAAAACACTAGTTTGGGTTAAGCCTTTAAATTAAATCGTAAAAACGCGGAATTCGCACGTTTAAGGGGAGAAAAAGCAATTTGAAGTTTTGGGGGGGTGACACATGGAAAATTGGGATTTTTTGCACTTCCAACCATTAAAACCGCCCTTAAACTTTTCCAAAGTACCACAAATTTATACTTTTTGGAAAATTCAGACGCTGATCTATCTATTAAGACTAAAATATTGCAAATCGGTTGGGAAATGTAGGTACAGTAACGCCATAAAGGGAAAAAGTTCCCAAAACCTGCCCCCCAAAAAAATACTATCTTGCTTATTAGACCACTTAGAAGAATAACTTTTATTTTAATTTGTTTGTTTCCGCTCATGTATTGATTTTAAAGAGTGAAAAAAATTTTCTATTGTACACGTGGATTTTTATACAGAAAAGTTTGTTTTTTCGCTTTACTCCTATTTGAACCCTCATAAAAATTAGTTTATTTGTAAATATTGCTACAGATTTATATTTATCGTAGAGAATACACCGACAGCTAGAAAATGAGACCAAAATTTTGACAATCGGGTGAAAATTGTGGGTACAGTGAGCGATCAAAGCGAGAGATCTGCCAGGGAAATTGACGTGTTTTAGGGAAATTTAAGTCTGTGCCTTCTAAACGTCATAAAAATTAGTATTTTCATGCAAAGTACCACATATTTACCCTTGGCGGAAACTACATCAAAGCAGCTATAAAATGACACCACAATTTTAACAATCGGATAGAAATTGCGGGCACAGTAAGCGACCAAACCTGGAAATCTGCTCGAAAAGTGCACGTGTTCTAGAAACAGCCATTTCTACGCCTCCTACACGCTAGATAATTTGCCTAAAACATTTTCCGACCACCAAAACACTAGATTGGGTTAAGCCTTTAAATTAAATCGTAAAAACGCGGAATTCGCACGTTTAAGGGGAGAAAAAGCAATTTGAAGTTTTGGGGGGGTGACACATGGAAAATTGGGATTTTTTGCACTTCCAACCATTAAAACCGCCCTTAAACTTTTCCAAAGTACCACAAATTTATACTTTTTGGAAAATTCAGACGCTGATCTATCTATTAAGACTAAAATATTGCAAATCGGTTGGGAAATGTAGGTACAGTAACGCCATAAAGGGAAAAAGTTCCCAAAACCTGCCTCCCAAAAAAATACTATCTTGCTTATTAGACCACTTAGAAGAATAACTTTTATTTTAATTTGTTTGTTTCCGCTCATGTATTGATTTTAAAGAGTGAAAAAAATTTTCTATTGTACACGTGGATTTTTATACACAAAAGTTTGTTTTTTCGCTTTACTCCTATTTGAACCCTCATAAAAATTAGTTTATTTGTAAATATTGCTACAAATTTATATTTATCGTAGAGAATACACCGACAGCTAGAAAATGAGACCAAAATTTTGACAATCGGGTGAAAATTGTGGGTACAGTGAGCGATCAAAGCGAGAGATCTGCCAGGGAAATTGACGTGTTTTAGGGAAATTTAAGTCTGTGCCTTCTAAACGTCATAAAAATTAGTATTTTCATGCAAAGTACCACATATTTACCCTTGGCGGAAACTACATCAAAGCAGCTATAAAATGACACCACAATTTTAACAATCGGATAGAAATTGCGGGCACAGTAAGCGACCAAACCTGGAAATCTGCTCGAAAAGTGCACGTGTTCTAGAAACAGCCATTTCTACGCCTCCTACACGCTAGATAATTTGCCTAAAACATTTTCCGACCACCAAAACACTAGTATGGGTTAAGCCTTTAAATTAAATCGTAAAAACGCGGAATTCGCACGTTTAAGGGGAGAAAAAGCAATTTGAAGTTTTGGGGGGGTGACACATGGAAAATTGGGATTTTTTGCACTTCCAACCATTAAAACCGCCCTTAAACTTTTCCAAAGTACCACAAATTTATACTTTTTGGAAAATTCAGACGCTGATCTATCTATTAAGACTAAAATATTGCAAATCGGTTGGGAAATGTAGGTACAGTAACGCCATAAAGGGAAAAAGTTCCCAAAACCTGCCCCCCAAAAAAATACTATCTTGCTTATTAGACCACTTAGAAGAATAACTTTTATTTTAATTTGTTTGTTTCCGCTCATGTATTGATTTTAAAGAGTGAAAAAAATTTTCTATTGTACACGTGGATTTTTATACAGAAAAGTTTGTTTTTTCGCTTTACTCCTATTTGAACCCTCATAAAAATTAGTTTATTTGTAAATATTGCTACAAATTTATATTTATCGTAGAGAATACACCGACAGCTAGAAAATGAGACCAAAATTTTGACAATCGGGTGAAAATTGTGGGTACAGTGAGCGATCAAAGCGAGAGATCTGCCAGGGGAATTGACGTGTTTTAGGGAAATTTAAGTCTGTGCCTTCTAAACGTCATAAAAATTAGTATTTTCATGCAAAGTACCACATATTTACCCTTGGCGGAAACTACATCAAAGCAGCTATAAAATGACACCACAATTTTAACAATCGGATAGAAATTGCGGGCACAGTAAGCGACCAAACCTGGAAATCTGCTCGAAAAGTGCACGTGTTCTAGAAACAGCCATTTCTACGCCTCCTACACGCTAGATAATTTGCCTAAAACATTTTCCGACCACCAAAACACTAGTTTGGGTTAAGCCTTTAAATTAAATCGTAAAAACGCGGAATTCGCACGTTTAAGGGGAGAAAAAGCAATTTGAAGTTTTGGGGGGGTGACACATGGAAAATTGGGATTTTTTGCACTTCCAACCATTAAAACCGCCCTTAAACTTTTCCAAAGTACCACAAATTTATACTTTTTGGAAAATTCAGACGCTGATCTATCTATTAAGACTAAAATATTGCAAATCGGTTGGGAAATGTAGGTACAGTAACGCCATAAAGGGAAAAAGTTCCCAAAACCTGCCCCCCAAAAAAATACTATCTTGCTTATTAGACCACTTAGAAGAATAACTTTTATTTTAATTTGTTTGTTTCCGCTCATGTATTGATTTTAAAGAGTGAAAAAAATTTTCTATTGTACACGTGGATTTTTATACAGAAAAGTTTGTTTTTTCGCTTTACTCCTATTTGAACCCTCATAAAAATTAGTTTATTTGTAAATATTGCTACAAATTTATATTTATCGTAGAGAATACACCGACAGCTAGAAAATGAGACCAAAATTTTGACAATCGGGTGAAAATTGTGGGTACAGTGAGCGATCAAAGCGAGAGATCTGCCAGGGAAATTGACGTGTTTTAGGGAAATTTAAGTCTGTGCCTTCTAAACGTCATAAAAATTAGTATTTTCATGCAAAGTACCACATATTTACCCTTGGCGGAAGCTACATCAAAGCAGCTATAAAATGACACCACAATTTTAACAATCGGATAGAAATTGCGGGCACAGTAAGCGACCAAACCTGGAAATCTGCTCGAAAAGTGCACGTGTTCTAGAAACAGCCATTTCTACGCCTCCTACACGCTAGATAATTTGCCTAAAACATTTTCCGACCACCAAAACACTAGTTTGGGTTAAGCCTTTAAATTAAATCGTAAAAACGCGGAATTCGCACGTTTAAGGGGAGAAAAAGCAATTTGAAGTTTTGGGGGGGTGACACATGGAAAATTGGGATTTTTTGCACTTCCAACCATTAAAACCGTCCTTAAACTTTTCCAAAGTACCACAAATTTATACTTTTTGGAAAATTCAGACGCTGATCTATCTATTAAGACTAAAATATTGCAAATCGGTTGGGAAATGTAGGTACAGTAACGCCATAAAGGGAAAAAGTTCCCAAAACCTGCCCCCCAAAAAAATACTATCTTGCTTATTAGACCACTTAGAAGAATAACTTTTATTTTAATTTGTTTGTTTCCGCTCATGTATTGATTTTAAAGAGTGAAAAAAATTTTCTATTGTACACGTGGATTTTTATACAGAAAAGTTTGTTTTTTCGCTTTACTCCTATTTGAACCCTCATAAAAATTAGTTTATTTGTAAATATTGCTACAAATTTATATTTATCGTAGAGAATACACCGACAGCTAGAAAATGAGACCAAAATTTTGACAATCGGGTGAAAATTGTGGGTACAGTGAGCGATCAAAGCGAGAGATCTGCCAGGGAAATTGACGTGTTTTAGGGAAATTTAAGTCTGTGCCTTCTAAACGTCATAAAAATTAGTATTTTCATGCAAAGTACCACATATTTACCCTTGGCGGAAACTACATCAAAGCAGCTATAAAATGACACCACAATTTTAACAATCGGATAGAAATTGCGGGCACAGTAAGCGACCAAACCTGGAAATCTGCTCGAAAAGTGCACGTGTTCTAGAAACAGCCATTTCTACGCCTCCTACACGCTAGATAATTTGCCTAAAACATTTTCCGACCACCAAAACACTAGCTTGGGTTAAGCCTTTAAATTAAATCGTAAAAACGCGGAATTCGCACGTTTAAGGGGAGAAAAAGCAATTTGAAGTTTTGGGGGGGTGACACATGGAAAATTGGGATTTTTTGCACTTCCAACCATTAAAACCGCCCTTAAACTTTTCCAAAGTACCACAAATTTATACTTTTTGGAAAATTCAGACGCTGATCTATCTATTAAGACTAAAATATTGCAAATCGGTTGGGAAATGTAGGTACAGTAACGCCATAAAGGGAAAAAGTTCCCAAAACCTGCCCTCCAAAAAAATACTATCTTGCTTATTAGACCACTTAGAAGAATAACTTTTATTTTAATTTGTTTGTTTCCGCTCATGTATTGATTTTAAAGAGTGAAAAAAATTTTCTATTGTACACGTGGATTTTTATACAGAAAAGTTTGTTTTTTCGCTTTACTCCTATTTGAACCCTCATAAAAATTAGTTTATTTGTAAATATTGCTACAAATTTATATTTATCGTAGAGAATACACCGACAGCTAGAAAATGAGACCAAAATTTTGACAATCGGGTGAAAATTGTGGGTACAGTGAGCGATCAAAGCGAGAGATCTGCCAGGGGAATTGACGTGTTTTAGGGAAATTTAAGTCTGTGCCTTCTAAACGTCATAAAAATTAGTATTTTCATGCAAAGTACCACATATTTACCCTTGGCGGAAACTACATCAAAGCAGCTATAAAATGACACCACAATTTTAACAATCGGATAGAAATTGCGGGCACAGTAAGCGACCAAACCTGGAAATCTGCTCGAAAAGTGCACGTGTTCTAGAAACAGCCATTTCTACGCCTCCTACACGCTAGATAATTTGCCTAAAACATTTTCCGACCACCAAAACACTAGTTTGGGTTAAGCCTTTAAATTAAATCGTAAAAACGCGGAATTCGCACGTTTAAGGGGAGAAAAAGCAATTTGAAGTTTTGGGGGGGTGACACATGGAAAATTGGGATTTTTTGCACTTCCAACCATTAAAACCGCCCTTAAACTTTTCCAAAGTACCACAAATTTATACTTTTTGGAAAATTCAGACGCTGATCTATCTATTAAGACTAAAATATTGCAAATCGGTTGGGAAATGTAGGTACAGTAACGCCATAAAGGGAAAAAGTTCCCAAAACCTGCCCCCCAAAAAAATACTATCTTGCTTATTAGACCACTTAGAAGAATAACTTTTATTTTAATTTGTTTGTTTCCGCTCATGTATTGATTTTAAAGAGTGAAAAAAATTTTCTATTGTACACGTGGATTTTTATACAGAAAAGTTTGTTTTTTCGCTTTACTCCTATTTGAACCCTCATAAAAATTAGTTTATTTGTAAATATTGCTACAAATTTATATTTATCGTAGAGAATACACCGACAGCTAGAAAATGAGACCAAAATTTTGACAATCGGGTGAAAATTGTGGGTACAGTGAGCGATCAAAGCGAGAGATCTGCCAGGGAAATTGACGTGTTTTAGGGAAATTTAAGTCTGTGCCTTCTAAACGTCATAAAAATTAGTATTTTCATGCAAAGTACCACATATTTACCCTTGGCGGAAGCTACATCAAAGCAGCTATAAAATGACACCACAATTTTAACAATCGGATAGAAATTGCGGGCACAGTAAGCGACCAAACCTGGAAATCTGCTCGAAAAGTGCACGTGTTCTAGAAACAGCCATTTCTACGCCTCCTACACGCTAGATAATTTGCCTAAAACATTTTCCGACCACCAAAACACTAGTTTGGGTTAAGCCTTTAAATTAAATCGTAAAAACGCGGAATTCGCACGTTTAAGGGGAGAAAAAGCAATTTGAAGTTTTGGGGGGGTGACACATGGAAAATTGGGATTTTTTGCACTTCCAACCATTAAAACCGTCCTTAAACTTTTCCAAAGTACCACAAATTTATACTTTTTGGAAAATTCAGACGCTGATCTATCTATTAAGACTAAAATATTGCAAATCGGTTGGGAAATGTAGGTACAGTAACGCCATAAAGGGAAAAAGTTCCCAAAACCTGCCCCCCAAAAAAATACTATCTTGCTTATTAGACCACTTAGAAGAATAACTTTTATTTTAATTTGTTTGTTTCCGCTCATGTATTGATTTTAAAGAGTGAAAAAAATTTTCTATTGTACACGTGGATTTTTATACAGAAAAGTTTGTTTTTTCGCTTTACTCCTATTTGAACCCTCATAAAAATTAGTTTATTTGTAAATATTGCTACAAATTTATATTTATCGTAGAGAATACACCGACAGCTAGAAAATGAGACCAAAATTTTGACAATCGGGTGAAAATTGTGGGTACAGTGAGCGATCAAAGCGAGAGATCTGCCAGGGAAATTGACGTGTTTTAGGGAAATTTAAGTCTGTGCCTTCTAAACGTCATAAAAATTAGTATTTTCATGCAAAGTACCACATATTTACCCTTGGCGGAAACTACATCAAAGCAGCTATAAAATGACACCACAATTTTAACAATCGGATAGAAATTGCGGGCACAGTAAGCGACCAAACCTGGAAATCTGCTCGAAAAGTGCACGTGTTCTAGAAACAGCCATTTCTACGCCTCCTACACGCTAGATAATTTGCCTAAAACATTTTCCGACCACCAAAACACTAGCTTGGGTTAAGCCTTTAAATTAAATCGTAAAAACGCGGAATTCGCACGTTTAAGGGGAGAAAAAGCAATTTGAAGTTTTGGGGGGGTGACACATGGAAAATTGGGATTTTTTGCACTTCCAACCATTAAAACCGCCCTTAAACTTTTCCAAAGTACCACAAATTTATACTTTTTGGAAAATTCAGACGCTGATCTATCTATTAAGACTAAAATATTGCAAATCGGTTGGGAAATGTAGGTACAGTAACGCCATAAAGGGAAAAAGTTCCCAAAACCTGCCCTCCAAAAAAATACTATCTTGCTTATTAGACCACTTAGAAGAATAACTTTTATTTTAATTTGTTTGTTTCCGCTCATGTATTGATTTTAAAGAGTGAAAAAAATTTTCTATTGTACACGTGGATTTTTATACAGAAAAGTTTGTTTTTTCGCTTTACTCCTATTTGAACCCTCATAAAAATTAGTTTATTTGTAAATATTGCTACAAATTTATATTTATCGTAGAGAATACACCGACAGCTAGAAAATGAGACCAAAATTTTGACAATCGGGTGAAAATTGTGGGTACAGTGAGCGATCAAAGCGAGAGATCTGCCAGGGAAATTGACGTGTTTTAGGGAAATTTAAGTCTGTGCCTTCTAAACGTCATAAAAATTAGTATTTTCATGCAAAGTACCACATATTTACCCTTGGCGGAAACTACATCAAAGCAGCTATAAAATGACACCACAATTTTAACAATCGGATAGAAATTGCGGGCACAGTAAGCGACCAAACCTGGAAATCTGCTCGAAAAGTGCACGTGTTCTAGAAACAGCCATTTCTACGCCTCCTACACGCTAGATAATTTGCCTAAAACATTTTCCGACCACCAAAACACTAGTTTGGGTTAAGCCTTTAAATTAAATCGTAAAAACGCGGAATTCGCACGTTTAAGGGGAGAAAAAGCAATTTGAAGTTTTGGGGGGGTGACACATGGAAAATTGGGATTTTTTGCACTTCCAACCATTAAAACCGCCCTTAAACTTTTCCAAAGTACCACAAATTTATACTTTTTGGAAAATTCAGACGCTGATCTATCTATTAAGACTAAAATATTGCAAATCGGTTGGGAAATGTAGGTACAGTAACGCCATAAAGGGAAAAAGTTCCCAAAACCTGCCCCCCAAAAAAATACTATCTTGCTTATTAGACCACTTAGAAGAATAACTTTTATTTTAATTTGTTTGTTTCCGCTCATGTATTGATTTTAAAGAGTGAAAAAAATTTTCTATTGTACACGTGGATTTTTATACAGAAAAGTTTGTTTTTTCGCTTTACTCCTATTTGAACCCTCATAAAAATTAGTTTATTTGTAAATATTGCTACAAATTTATATTTATCGTAGAGAATACACCGACAGCTAGAAAATGAGACCAAAATTTTGACAATCGGGTGAAAATTGTGGGTACAGTGAGCGATCAAAGCGAGAGATCTGCCAGGGGAATTGACGTGTTTTAGGGAAATTTAAGTCTGTGCCTTCTAAACGTCATAAAAATTAGTATTTTCATGCAAAGTACCACATATTTACCCTTGGCGGAAACTACATCAAAGCAGCTATAAAATGACACCACAATTTTAACAATCGGATAGAAATTGCGGGCACAGTAAGCGACCAAACCTGGAAATCTGCTCGAAAAGTGCACGTGTTCTAGAAACAGCCATTTCTACGCCTCCTACACGCTAGATAATTTGCCTAAAACATTTTCCGACCACCAAAACACTAGTTTGGGTTAAGCCTTTAAATTAAATCGTAAAAACGCGGAATTCGCACGTTTAAGGGGAGAAAAAGCAATTTGAAGTTTTGGGGGGGTGACACATGGAAAATTGGGATTTTTTGCACTTCCAACCATTAAAACCGCCCTTAAACTTTTCCAAAGTACCACAAATTTATACTTTTTGGAAAATTCAGACGCTGATCTATCTATTAAGACTAAAATATTGCAAATCGGTTGGGAAATGTAGGTACAGTAACGCCATAAAGGGAAAAAGTTCCCAAAACCTGCCCCCAAAAAAATACTATCTTGCTTATTAGACCACTTAGAAGAATAACTTTTATTTTAATTTGTTTGTTTCCGCTCATGTATTGATTTTAAAGAGTGAAAAAAATTTTCTATTGTACACGTGGATTTTTATACAGAAAAGTTTGTTTTTTCGCTTTACTCCTATTTGAACCCTCATAAAAATTAGTTTATTTGTAAATATTGCTACAAATTTATATTTATCGTAGAGAATACACCGACAGCTAGAAAATGAGACCAAAATTTTGACAATCGGGTGAAAATTGTGGGTACAGTGAGCGATCAAAGCGAGAGATCTGCCAGGGAAATTGACGTGTTTTAGGGAAATTTAAGTCTGTGCCTTCTAAACGTCATAAAAATTAGTATTTTCATGCAAAGTACCACATATTTACCCTTGGCGGAAACTACATCAAAGCAGCTATAAAATGACACCACAATTTTAACAATCGGATAGAAATTGCGGGCACAGTAAGCGACCAAACCTGGAAATCTGCTCGAAAAGTGCACGTGTTCTAGAAACAGCCATTTCTACGCCTCCTACACGCTAGATAATTTGCCTAAAACATTTTCCGACCACCAAAACACTAGTTTGGGTTAAGCCTTTAAATTAAATCGTAAAAACGCGGAATTCGCACGTTTAAGGGGAGAAAAAGCAATTTGAAGTTTTGGGGGGGTGACACATGGAAAATTGGGATTTTTTGCACTTCCAACCATTAAAACCGCCCTTAAACTTTTCCAAAGTACCACAAATTTATACTTTTTGGAAAATTCAGACGCTGATCTATCTATTAAGACTAAAATATTGCAAATCGGTTGGGAAATGTAGGTACAGTAACGCCATAAAGGGAAAAAGTTCCCAAAACCTGCACCCCAAAAAAATACTATCTTGCTTATTAGACCACTTAGAAGAATAACTTTTATTTTAATTTGTTTGTTTCCGCTCATGTATTGATTTTAAAGAGTGAAAAAAATTTTCTATCGTACACGTGGATTTTTATACAGAAAAGTTTGTTTTTTCGCTTTACTCCTATTTGAACCCTCATAAAAATTAGTTTATTTGTAAATATTGCTACAAATTTATATTTATCGTAGAGAATACACCGACAGCTAGAAAATGAGACCAAAATTTTGACAATCGGGTGAAAATTGTGGGTACAGTGAGCGATCAAAGCGAGAGATCTGCCAGGGAAATTGACGTGTTTTAGGGAAATTTAAGTCTGTGCCTTCTAAACGTCATAAAAATTAGTATTTTCACGCAAAGTACCACATATTTACCCTTGGCGGAAACTACATCAAAGCAGCTATAAAATGACACCACAATTTTAACAATCGGATAGAAATTGCGGGCACAGTAAGCGACCAAACCTGGAAATCTGCTCGAAAAGTGCACGTGTTCTAGAAACAGCCATTTCTACGCCTCCTACACGCTAGATAATTTGCCTAAAACATTTTCCGACCACCAAAACACTAGTTTGGGTTAAGCCTTTAAATTAAATCGTAAAAACGCGGAATTCGCACGTTTAAGGGGAGAAAAAGCAATTTGAAGTTTTGGGGGGGTGACACATGGAAAATTGGGATTTTTTGCACTTCCAACCATTAAAACCGCCCTTAAACTTTTCCAAAGTACCACAAATTTATACTTTTTGGAAAATTCAGACGCTGATCTATCTATTAAGACTAAAATATTGCAAATCGGTTGGGAAATGTAGGTACAGTAACGCCATAAAGGGAAAAAGTTCCCAAAACCTGCCCTCCAAAAAAATACTATCTTGCTTATTAGACCACTTAGAAGAATAACTTTTATTTTAATTTGTTTGTTTCCGCTCATGTATTGATTTTAAAGAGTGAAAAAAATTTTCTATTGTACACGTGGATTTTTATACAGAAAAGTTTGTTTTTTCGCTTTACTCCTATTTGAACCCTCATAAAAATTAGTTTATTTGTAAATATTGCTACAAATTTATATTTATCGTAGAGAATACACCGACAGCTAGAAAATGAGACCAAAATTTTGACAATCGGGTGAAAATTGTGGGTACAGTGAGCGATCAAAGCGAGAGATCTGCCAGGGAAATTGACGTGTTTTAGGGAAATTTAAGTCTGTGCCTTCTAAACGTCATAAAAATTAGTATTTTCATGCAAAGTACCACATATTTACCCTTGGCGGAAACTACATCAAAGCAGCTATAAAATGACACCACAATTTTAACAATCGGATAGAAATTGCGGGCACAGTAAGCGACCAAACCTGGAAATCTGCTCGAAAAGTGCACGTGTTCTAGAAACAGCCATTTCTACGCCTCCTACACGCTAGATAATTTGCCTAAAACATTTTCCGACCACCAAAACACTAGTTTGGGTTAAGCCTTTAAATTAAATCGTAAAAACGCGGAATTCGCACGTTTAAGGGGAGAAAAAGCAATTTGAAGTTTTGGGGGGGTGACACATGGAAAATTGGGATTTTTTGCACTTCCAACCATTAAAACCGCCCTTAAACTTTTCCAAAGTACCACAAATTTATACTTTTTGGAAAATTCAGACGCTGATCTATCTATTAAGACTAAAATATTGCAAATCGGTTGGGAAATGTAGGTACAGTAACGCCATAAAGGGAAAAAGTTCCCAAAACCTGCCCCCCAAAAAAATACTATCTTGCTTATTAGACCACTTAGAAGAATAACTTTTATTTTAATTTGTTTGTTTCCGCTCATGTATTGATTTTAAAGAGTGAAAAAAATTTTCTATTGTACACGTGGATTTTTATACAGAAAAGTTTGTTTTTTCGCTTTACTCCTATTTGAACCCTCATAAAAATTAGTTTATTTGTAAATATTGCTACAAATTTATATTTATCGTAGAGAATACACCGACAGCTAGAAAATGAGACCAAAATTTTGACAATCGGGTGAAAATTGTGGGTACAGTGAGCGATCAAAGCGAGAGATCTGGCAGGGGAATTGACGTGTTTTAGGGAAATTTAAGTCTGTGCCTTCTAAACGTCATAAAAATTAGTATTTTCATGCAAAGTACCACATATTTACCCTTGGCGGAAACTACATCAAAGCAGCTATAAAATGACACCACAATTTTAACAATCGGATAGAAATTGCGGGCACAGTAAGCGACCAAACCTGGAAATCTGCTCGAAAAGTGCACGTGTTCTAGAAACAGCCATTTCTACGCCTCCTACACGCTAGATAATTTGCCTAAAACATTTTCCGACCACCAAAACACTAGTTTGGGTTAAGCCTTTAAATTAAATCGTAAAAACGCGGAATTCGCACGTTTAAGGGGAGAAAAAGCAATTTGAAGTTTTGGGGGGGTGACACATGGAAAATTGGGATTTTTTGCACTTCCAACCATTAAAACCGCCCTTAAACTTTTCCAAAGTACCACAAATTTATACTTTTTGGAAAATTCAGACGCTGATCTATCTATTAAGACTAAAATATTGCAAATCGGTTGGGAAATGTAGGTACAGTAACGCCATAAAGGGAAAAAGTTCCCAAAACCTGCCCCCCAAAAAAATACTATCTTGCTTATTAGACCACTTAGAAGAATAACTTTTATTTTAATTTGTTTGTTTCCGCTCATGTATTGATTTTAAAGAGTGAAAAAAATTTTCTATTGTACACGTGGATTTTTATACAGAAAAGTTTGTTTTTTCGCTTTACTCCTATTTGAACCCTCATAAAAATTAGTTTATTTGTAAATATTGCTACAAATTTATATTTATCGTAGAGAATACACCGACAGCTAGAAAATGAGACCAAAATTTTGACAATCGGGTGAAAATTGTGGGTACAGTGAGCGATCAAAGCGAGAGATCTGCCAGGGAAATTGACGTGTTTTAGGGAAATTTAAGTCTGTGCCTTCTAAACGTCATAAAAATTAGTATTTTCATGCAAAGTACCACATATTTACCCTTGGCGGAAACTACATCAAAGCAGCTATAAAATGACACCACAATTTTAACAATCGGATAGAAATTGCGGGCACAGTAAGCGACCAAACCTGGAAATCTGCTCGAAAAGTGCACGTGTTCTAGAAACAGCCATTTCTACGCCTCCTACACGCTAGATAATTTGCCTAAAACATTTTCCGACCACCAAAACACTAGTTTGGGTTAAGCCTTTAAATTAAATCGTAAAAACGCGGAATTCGCACGTTTAAGGGGAGAAAAAGCAATTTGAAGTTTTGGGGGGGTGACACATGGAAAATTGGGATTTTTTGCACTTCCAACCATTAAAACCGCCCTTAAACTTTTCCAAAGTACCACAAATTTATACTTTTTGGAAAATTCAGACGCTGATCTATCTATTAAGACTAAAATGTTGCAAATCGGTTGGGAAATGTAGGTACAGTAACGCCATAAAGGGAAAAAGTTCCCAAAACCTGCCCCCCAAAAAAATACTATCTTGCTTATTAGACCACTTAGAAGAATAACTTTTATTTTAATTTGTTTGTTTCCGCTCATGTATTGATTTTAAAGAGTGAAAAAAATTTTCTATTGTACACGTGGATTTTTATACAGAAAAGTTTGTTTTTTCGCTTTACTCCTATTTGAACCCTCATAAAAATTAGTTTATTTGTAAATATTGCTACAAATTTATATTTATCGTAGAGAATACACCGACAGCTAGAAAATGAGACCAAAATTTTGACAATCGGGTGAAAATTGTGGGTACAGTGAGCGATCAAAGCGAGAGATCTGCCAGGGAAATTGACGTGTTTTAGGGAAATTTAAGTCTGTGCCTTCTAAACGTCATAAAAATTAGTATTTTCACGCAAAGTACCACATATTTACCCTTGGCGGAAACTACATCAAAGCAGCTATAAAATGACACCACAATTTTAACAATCGGATAGAAATTGCGGGCACAGTAAGCGACCAAACCTGGAAATCTGCTCGAAAAGTGCACGTGTTCTAGAAACAGCCATTTCTACGCCTCCTACACGCTAGATAATTTGCCTAAAACATTTTCCGACCACCAAAACACTAGTTTGGGTTAAGCCTTTAAATTAAATCGTAAAAAAGCGGAATTCGCACGTTTAAGGGGAGAAAAAGCAATTTGAAGTTTTGGGGGGGTGACACATGGAAAATTGGGATTTTTTGCACTTCCAACCATTAAAACCGCCCTTAAACTTTTCCAAAGTACCACAAATTTATACTTTTTGAAAAATTCAGACGCTGATCTATCTATTAAGACTAAAATATTGCAAATCGGTTGGGAAATGTAGGTACAGTAACGCCATAAAGGGAAAAAGTTCCCAAAACCTGCCCCCCAAAAAAATACTATCTTGCTTATTAGACCACTTAGAAGAATAACTTTTATTTTAATTTGTTTGTTTCCGCTCATGTATTGATTTTAAAGAGTGAAAAAAATTTTCTATTGTACACGTGGATTTTTATACAGAAAAGTTTGTTTTTTCGCTTTACTCCTATTTGAACCCTCATAAAAATTAGTTTATTTGTAAATATTGCTACAAATTTATATTTATCGTAGAGAATACACCGACAGCTAGAAAATGAGACCAAAATTTTGACAATCGGGTGAAAATTGTGGGTACAGTGAGCGATCAAAGCGAGAGATCTGCCAGGGAAATTGACGTGTTTTAGGGAAATTTAAGTCTGTGCCTTCTAAACGTCATAAAAATTAGTATTTTCATGCAAAGTACCACATATTTACCCTTGGCGGAAACTACATCAAAGCAGCTATAAAATGACACCACAATTTTAACAATCGGATAGAAATTGCGGGCACAGTAAGCGACCAAACCTGGAAATCTGCTCGAAAAGTGCACGTGTTCTAGAAACAGCCATTTCTACGCCTCCTACACGCTAGATAATTTGCCTAAAACATTTTCCGACCACCAAAACACTAGTTTGGGTTAAGCCTTTAAATTAAATCGTAAAAAAGCGGAATTCGCACGTTTAAGGGGAGAAAAAGCAATTTGAAGTTTTGGGGGGGTGACACATGGAAAATTGGGATTTTTTGCACTTCCAACCATTAAAACCGCCCTTAAACTTTTCCAAAGTACCACAAATTTATACTTTTTGAAAAATTCAGACGCTGATCTATCTATTAAGACTAAAATATTGCAAATCGGTTGGGAAATGTAGGTACAGTAACGCCATAAAGGGAAAAAGTTCCCAAAACCTGCCCCCCAAAAAAATACTATCTTGCTTATTAGACCACTTAGAAGAATAACTTTTATTTTAATTTGTTTGTTTCCGCTCATGTATTGATTTTAAAGAGTGAAAAAAATTTTCTATTGTACACGTGGATTTTTATACAGAAAAGTTTGTTTTTTCGCTTTACTCCTATTTGAACCCTCATAAAAATTAGTTTATTTGTAAATATTGCTACAAATTTATATTTATCGTAGAGAATACACCGACAGCTAGAAAATGAGACCAAAATTTTGACAATCGGGTGAAAATTGTGGGTACAGTGAGCGATCAAAGCGAGAGATCTGCCAGGGAAATTGACGTGTTTTAGGGAAATTTAAGTCTGTGCCTTCTAAACGTCATAAAAATTAGTATTTTCATGCAAAGTACCACATATTTACCCTTGGCGGAAACTACATCAAAGCAGCTATAAAATGACACCACAATTTTAACAATCGGATAGAAATTGCGGGCACAGTAAGCGACCAAACCTGGAAATCTGCTCGAAAAGTGCACGTGTTCTAGAAACAGCCATTTCTACGCCTCCTACACGCTAGATAATTTGCCTAAAACATTTTCCGACCACCAAAACACTAATTTGGGTTAAGCCTTTAAATTAAATCGTAAAAACGCGGAATTCGCACGTTTAAGGGGAGAAAAAGCAATTTGAAGTTTTGGGGGGGTGACACATGGAAAATTGGGATTTTTTGCACTTCCAACCATTAAAACCGCCCTTAAACTTTTCCAAAGTACCACAAATTTATACTTTTTGGAAAATTCAGACGCTGATCTATCTATTAAGACTAAAATATTGCAAATCGGTTGGGAAATGTAGGTACAGTAACGCCATAAAGGGAAAAAGTTCCCAAAACCTGCCCCCCAAAAAAATACTATCTTGCTTATTAGACCACTTAGAAGAATAACTTTTATTTTAATTTGTTTGTTTCCGCTCATGTATTGATTTTAAAGAGTGAAAAAAATTTTCTATTGTACACGTGGATTTTTATACAGAAAAGTTTGTTTTTTCGCTTTACTCCTATTTGAACCCTCATAAAAATTAGTTTATTTGTAAATATTGCTACAAATTTATATTTATCGTAGAGAATACACCGACAGCTAGAAAATGAGACCAAAATTTTGACAATCGGGTGAAAATTGTGGGTACAGTGAGCGATCAAAGCGAGAGATCTGCCAGGGAAATTGACGTGTTTTAGGGAAATTTAAGTCTGTGCCTTCTAAACGTCATAAAAATTAGTATTTTCATGCAAAGTACCACATATTTACCCTTGGCGGAAACTACATCAAAGCAGCTATAAAATGACACCACAATTTTAACAATCGGATAGAAATTGCGGGCACAGTAAGCGACCAAACCTGGAAATCTGCTCGAAAAGTGCACGTGTTCTAGAAACAGCCATTTCTACGCCTCCTACACGCTAGATAATTTGCCTAAAACATTTTCCGACCACCAAAACACTAGTTTGGGTTAAGCCTTTAAATTAAATCGTAAAAACGCGGAATTCGCACGTTTAAGGGGAGAAAAAGCAATTTGAAGTTTTGGGGGGGTGACACATGGAAAATTGGGATTTTTTGCACTTCCAACCATTAAAACCGCCCTTAAACTTTTCCAAAGTACCACAAATTTATACTTTTTGGAAAATTCAGACGCTGATCTATCTATTAAGACTAAAATATTGCAAATCGGTTGGGAAATGTAGGTACAGTAACGCCATAAAGGGAAAAAGTTCCCAAAACCTGCCCCCCAAAAAAATACTATCTTGCTTATTAGACCACTTAGAAGAATAACTTTTATTTTAATTTGTTTGTTTCCGCTCATGTATTGATTTTAAAGAGTGAAAAAAATTTTCTATTGTACACGTGGATTTTTATACAGAAAAGTTTGTTTTTTCGCTTTACTCCTATTTGAACCCTCATAAAAATTAGTTTATTTGTAAATATTGCTACAAATTTATATTTATCGTAGAGAATACACCGACAGCTAGAAAATGAGACCAAAATTTTGACAATCGGGTGAAAATTGTGGGTACAGTGAGCGATCAAAGCGAGAGATCTGCCAGGGAAATTGACGTGTTTTAGGGAAATTTAAGTCTGTGCCTTCTAAACGTCATAAAAATTAGTATTTTCATGCAAAGTACCACATATTTACCCTTGGCGGAAACTACATCAAAGCAGCTATAAAATGACACCACAATTTTAACAATCGGATAGAAATTGCGGGCACAGTAAGCGACCAAACCTGGAAATCTGCTCGAAAAGTGCACGTGTTCTAGAAACAGCCATTTCTACGCCTCCTACACGCTAGATAATTTGCCTAAAACATTTTCCGACCACCAAAACACTAGATTGGGTTAAGCCTTTAAATTAAATCGTAAAAACGCGGAATTCGCACGTTTAAGGGGAGAAAAAGCAATTTGAAGTTTTGGGGGGGTGACACATGGAAAATTGGGATTTTTTGCACTTCCAACCATTAAAACCGCCCTTAAACTTTTCCAAAGTACCACAAATTTATACTTTTTGGAAAATTCAGACGCTGATCTATCTATTAAGACTAAAATATTGCAAATCGGTTGGGAAATGTAGGTACAGTAACGCCATAAAGGGAAAAAGTTCCCAAAACCTGCCCCCCAAAAAAATACTATCTTGCTTATTAGACCACTTAGAAGAATAACTTTTATTTTAATTTGTTTGTTTCCGCTCATGTATTGATTTTAAAGAGTGAAAAAAATTTTCTATTGTACACGTGGATTTTTATACAGAAAAGTTTGTTTTTTCGCTTTACTCCTATTTGAACCCTCATAAAAATTAGTTTATTTGTAAATATTGCTACAAATTTATATTTATCGTAGAGAATACACCGACAGCTAGAAAATGAGACCAAAATTTTGACAATCGGGTGAAAATTGTGGGTACAGTGAGCGATCAAAGCGAGAGATCTGCCAGGGAAATTGACGTGTTTTAGGGAAATTTAAGTCTGTGCCTTCTAAACGTCATAAAAATTAGTATTTTCATGCAAAGTACCACATATTTACCCTTGGCGGAAACTACATCAAAGCAGCTATAAAATGACACCACAATTTTAACAATCGGATAGAAATTGCGGGCACAGTAAGCGACCAAACCTGGAAATCTGCTCGAAAAGTGCACGTGTTCTAGAAACAGCCATTTCTACGCCTCCTACACGCTAGATAATTTGCCTAAAACATTTTCCGACCACCAAAACACTAGTTTGGGTTAAGCCTTTAAATTAAATCGTAAAAACGCGGAATTCGCACGTTTAAGGGGAGAAAAAGCAATTTGAAGTTTTGGGGGGGTGACACATGGAAAATTGGGATTTTTTGCACTTCCAACCATTAAAACCGCCCTTAAACTTTTCCAAAGTACCACAAATTTATACTTTTTGGAAAATTCAGACGCTGATCTATCTATTAAGACTAAAATATTGCAAATCGGTTGGGAAATGTAGGTACAGTAACGCCATAAAGGGAAAAAGTTCCCAAAACCTGCCCCCCAAAAAAATACTATCTTGCTTATTAGACCACTTAGAAGAATAACTTTTATTTTAATTTGTTTGTTTCCGCTCATGTATTGATTTTAAAGAGTGAAAAAAATTTTCTATTGTACACGTGGATTTTTATACAGAAAAGTTTGTTTTTTCGCTTTACTCCTATTTGAACCCTCATAAAAATTAGTTTATTTGTAAATATTGCTACAAATTTATATTTATCGTAGAGAATACACCGACAGCTAGAAAATGAGACCAGAATTTTGACAATCGGGTGAAAATTGTGGGTACAGTGAGCGATCAAAGCGAGAGATCTGCCAGGGAAATTGACGTGTTTTAGGGAAATTTAAGTCTGTGCCTTCTAAACGTCATAAAAATTAGTATTTTCATGCAAAGTACCACATATTTACCCTTGGCGGAAACTACATCAAAGCAGCTATAAAATGACACCACCATTTTAACAATCGGATAGAAATTGCGGGCACAGTAAGCGACCAAACCTGGAAATCTGCTCGAAAAGTGCACGTGTTCTAGAAACAGCCATTTCTACGCCTCCTACACGCTAGATAATTTGCCTAAAACATTTTCCGACCACCAAAACACTAGTTCGGGTTAAGCCTTTAAATTAAATCGTAAAAACGCGGAATTCGCACGTTTAAGGGGAGAAAAAGCAATTTGAAGTTTTGGGGGGGTGACACATGGAAAATTGGGATTTTTTGCACTTCCAACCATTAAAACCGTCCTTAAACTTTTCCAAAGTACCACAAATTTATACTTTTTGGAAAATTCAGACGCTGATCTATCTATTAAGACTAAAATATTGCAAATCGGTTGGGAAATGTAGGTACAGTAACGCCATAAAGGGAAAAAGTTCCCAAAACCTGCCCCCCAAAAAAATACTATCTTGCTTATTAGACCACTTAGAAGAATAACTTTTATTTTAATTTGTTTGTTTCCGCTCATGTATTGATTTTAAAGAGTGAAAAAAATTTTCTATTGTACACGTGGATTTTTATACAGAAAAGTTTGTTTTTTCGCTTTACTCCTATTTGAACCCTCATAAAAATTAGTTTATTTGTAAATATTGCTACAAATTTATATTTATCGTAGAGAATACACCGACAGCTAGAAAATGAGACCAAAATTTTGACAATCGGGTGAAAATTGTGGGTACAGTGAGCGATCAAAGCGAGAGATCTGCCAGGGAAATTGACGTGTTTTAGGGAAATTTAAGTCTGTGCCTTCTAAACGTCATAAAAATTAGTATTTTCATGCAAAGTACCACATATTTACCCTTGGCGGAAACTACATCAAAGCAGCTATAAAATGACACCACAATTTTAACAATCGGATAGAAATTGCGGGCACAGTAAGCGACCAAACCTGGAAATCTGCTCGAAAAGTGCACGTGTTCTAGAAACAGCCATTTCTACGCCTCCTACACGCTAGATAATTTGCCTAAAACATTTTCCGACCACCAAAACACTAGTTTGGGTTAAGCCTTTAAATTAAATCGTAAAAACGCGGAATTCGCACGTTTAAGGGGAGAAAAAGCAATTTGAAGTTTTGGGGGGGTGACACATGGAAAATTGGGATTTTTTGCACTTCCAACCATTAAAACCGCCCTTAAACTTTTCCAAAGTACCACAAATTTATACTTTTTGGAAAATTCAGACGCTGATCTATCTATTAAGACTAAAATATTGCAAATCGGTTGGGAAATGTAGGTACAGTAACGCCATAAAGGGAAAAAGTTCCCAAAACCTGCCCTCCAAAAAAATACTATCTTGCTTATTAGACCACTTAGAAGAATAACTTTTATTTTAATTTGTTTGTTTCCGCTCATGTATTGATTTTAAAGAGTGAAAAAAATTTTCTATTGTACACGTGGATTTTTATACAGAAAAGTTTGTTTTTTCGCTTTACTCCTATTTGAACCCTCATAAAAATTAGTTTATTTGTAAATATTGCTACAAATTTATATTTATCGTAGAGAATACACCGACAGCTAGAAAATGAGACCAAAATTTTGACAATCGGGTGAAAATTGTGGGTACAGTGAGCGATCAAAGCGAGAGATCTGCCAGGGAAATTGACGTGTTTTAGGGAAATTTAAGTCTGTGCCTTCTAAACGTCATAAAAATTAGTATTTTCATGCAAAGTACCACATATTTACCCTTGGCGGAAACTACATCAAAGCAGCTATAAAATGACACCACAATTTTAACAATCGGATAGAAATTGCGGGCACAGTAAGCGACCAAACCTGGAAATCTGCTCGAAAAGTGCACGTGTTCTAGAAACAGCCATTTCTACGCCTCCTACACGCTAGATAATTTGCCTAAAACATTTTCCGACCACCAAAACACTAGTTTGGGTTAAGCCTTTAAATTAAATCGTAAAAACGCGGAATTCGCACGTTTAAGGGGAGAAAAAGCAATTTGAAGTTTTGGGGGGTGACACATGGAAAATTGGGATTTTTTGCACTTCCAACCATTAAAACCGCCCTTAAACTTTTCCAAAGTACCACAAATTTATACTTTTTGGAAAATTCAGACGCTGATCTATCTATTAAGACTAAAATATTGCAAATCGGTTGGGAAATGTAGGTACAGTAACGCCATAAAGGGAAAAAGTTCCCAAAACCTGCCCCCCAAAAAAATACTATCTTGCTTATTAGACCACTTAGAAGAATAACTTTTATTTTAATTTGTTTGTTTCCGCTCATGTATTGATTTTAAAGAGTGAAAAAAATTTTCTATTGTACACGTGGATTTTTATACAGAAAAGTTTGTTTTTTCGCTTTACTCCTATTTGAACCCTCATAAAAATTAGTTTATTTGTAAATATTGCTACAAATTTATATTTATCGTAGAGAATACACCGACAGCTAGAAAATGAGACCAAAATTTTGACAATCGGGTGAAAATTGTGGGTACAGTGAGCGATCAAAGCGAGAGATCTGCCAGGGAAATTGACGTGGTTTAGGGAAATTTAAGTCTGTGCCTTCTAAACGTCATAAAAATTAGTATTTTCATGCAAAGTACCACATATTTACCCTTGGCGGAAACTACATCAAAGCAGCTATAAAATGACACCACAATTTTAACAATCGGATAGAAATTGCGGGCACAGTAAGCGACCAAACCTGGAAATCTGCTCGAAAAGTGCACGTGTTCTAGAAACAGCCATTTCTACGCCTCCTACACGCTAGATAATTTGCCTAAAACATTTTCCGACCACCAAAACACTAGTTTGGGTTAAGCCTTTAAATTAAATCGTAAAAACGCGGAATTCGCACGTTTAAGGGGAGAAAAAGCAATTTGAAGTTTTGGGGGGGTGACACATGGAAAATTGGGATTTTTTGCACTTCCAACCATTAAAACCGCCCTTAAACTTTTCCAAAGTACCACAAATTTATACTTTTTGGAAAATTCAGACGCTAATCTATCTATTAAGACTAAAATATTGCAAATCGGTTGGGAAATGTAGGTACAGTAACGCCATAAAGGGAAAAAGTTCCCAAAACCTGCCCCCCAAAAAAATACTATCTTGCTTATTAGACCACTTAGAAGAATAACTTTTATTTTAATTTGTTTGTTTCCGCTCATGTATTGATTTTAAAGAGTGAAAAAAATTTTCTATTGTACACGTGGATTTTTATACAGAAAAGTTTGTTTTTTCGCTTTACTCCTATTTGAACCCTCATAAAAATTAGTTTATTTGTAAATATTGCTACAAATTTATATTTATCGTAGAGAATACACCGACAGCTAGAAAATGAGACCAAAATTTTGACAATCGGGTGAAAATTGTGGGTACAGTGAGCGATCAAAGCGAGAGATCTGCCAGGGAAATTGACGTGTTTTAGGGAAATTTAAGTCTGTGCCTTCTAAACGTCATAAAAATTAGTATTTTCATGCAAAGTACCACATATTTACCCTTGGCGGAAACTACATCAAAGCAGCTATAAAATGACACCACAATTTTAACAATCGGATAGAAATTGCGGGCACAGTAAGCGACCAAACCTGGAAATCTGCTCGAAAAGTGCACGTGTTCTAGAAACAGCCATTTCTACGCCTCCTACACGCTAGATAATTTGCCTAAAACATTTTCCGACCACCAAAACACTAGTTTCGGTTAAGCCTTTAAATTAAATCGTAAAAACGCGGAATTCGCACGTTTAAGGGGAGAAAAAGCAATTTGAAGTTTTGGGGGGGTGACACATGGAAAATTGGGATTTTTTGCACTTCCAACCATTAAAACCGCCCTTAAACTTTTCCAAAGTACCACAAATTTATACTTTTTGGAAAATTCAGACGCTGATCTATCTATTAAGACTAAAATATTGCAAATCGGTTGGGAAATGTAGGTACAGTAACGCCATAAAGGGAAAAAGTTCCCAAAACCTGCCCCCCAAAAAATTACTATCTTGCTTATTAGACCACTTAGAAGAATAACTTTTATTTTAATTTGTTTGTTTCCGCTCATGTATTGATTTTAAAGAGTGAAAAAAATTTTCTATTGTACACGTGGATTTTTATACAGAAAAGTTTGTTTTTTCGCTTTACTCCTATTTGAACCCTCATAAAAATTAGTTTATTTGTAAATATTGCTACAAATTTATATTTATCGTAGAGAATACACCGACAGCTAGAAAATGAGACCAAAATTTTGACAATCGGGTGAAAATTGTGGGTACAGTCAGCGATCAAAGCGAGAGATCTGCCAGGGAAATTGACGTGTTTTAGGGAAATTTAAGTCTGTGCCTTCTAAACGTCATAAAAATTAGTATTTTCATGCAAAGTACCACATATTTACCCTTGGCGGAAACTACATCAAAGCAGCTATAAAATGACACCACAATTTTAACAATCGGATAGAAATTGCGGGCACAGTAAGCGACCAAACCTGGAAATCTGCTCGAAAAGTGCACGTGTTCTAGAAACAGCCATTTCTACGCCTCCTACACGCTAGATAATTTGCCTAAAACATTTTCCGACCACCAAAACACTAGTTCGGGTTAAGCCTTTAAATTAAATCGTAAAAACGCGGAATTCGCACGTTTAAGGGGAGAAAAAGCAATTTGAAGTTTTGGGGGGGTGACACATGGAAAATTGGGATTTTTTGCACTTCCAACCATTAAAACCGCCCTTAAACTTTTCCAAAGTACCACAAATTTATACTTTTTGGAAAATTCAGACGCTGATCTATCTATTAAGACTAAAATATTGCAAATCGGTTGGGAAATGTAGGTACAGTAACGCCATAAAGGGAAAAAGTTCCCAAAACCTGCCCCCCAAAAAAATACTATCTTGCTTATTAGACCACTTAGAAGAATAACTTTTATTTTAATTTGTTTGTTTCCGCTCATGTATTGATTTTAAAGAGTGAAAAAAAATTTCTATTGTACACGTGGATTTTTATACAGAAAAGTTTGTTTTTTCGCTTTACTCCTATTTGAACCCTCATAAAAATTAGTTTATTTGTAAATATTGCTACAAATTTATATTTATCGTAGAGAATACACCGACAGCTAGAAAATGAGACCAAAATTTTGACAATCGGGTAAAAATTGTGGGTACAGTGAGCGATCAAAGCGAGAGATCTGCCAGGGAAATTGACGTGTTTTAGGGAAATTTAAGTCTGTGCCTTCTAAACGTCATAAAAATTAGTATTTTCATGCAAAGTACCACATATTAACCCTTGGCGGAAACTACATCAAAGCAGCTATAAAATGACACCACAATTTTAACAATCGGATAGAAATTGCGGGCACAGTAAGCGACCAAACCTGGAAATCTGCTCGAAAAGTGCACGTGTTCTAGAAACAGCCATTTCTACGCCTCCTACACGCTAGATAATTTGCCTAAAACATTTTCCGACCACCAAAACACTAGTTTGGGTTAAGCCTTTAAATTAAATCGTAAAAACGCGGAATTCGCACGTTTAAGGGGAGAAAAAGCAATTTGTAGTTTTGGGAGGGTAACACATGGAAAATTGGGATTTTTTGCACTTCCAACCATTAAAACCGCCCTTAAACTTTTCCAAAGTACCACAAATTTATACTTTTTGGAAAATTCAGACGCTGATCTATCTATTAAGACTAAAATATTGCAAATCGGTTGGGAAATGTAGGTACAGTAACGCCATAAAGGGAAAAAGTTCCCAAAACCTGCCCCCCAAAAAAATACTATCTTGCTTATTAGACCACTTAGAAGAATAACTTTTATTTTAATTTGTTTGTTTCCGCTCATGTATTGATTTTAAAGAGTGAAAAAAATTTTCTATTGTACACGTGGATTTTTATACAGAAAAGTTTGTTTTTTCGCTTTACTCCTATTTGAACCCTCATAAAAATTAGTTTATTTGTAAATATTGCTACAAATTTATATTTATCGTAGAGAATACACCGACAGCTAGAAAATGAGACCAAAATTTTGACAATCGGGTGAAAATTGTGGGTACAGTGAGCGATCAAAGCGAGAGATCTGCCAGGGAAATTGACGTGTTTTAGGGAAATTTAAGTCTGTGCCTTCTAAACGTCATAAAAATTAGTATTTTCATGCAAAGTACCACATATTTACCCTTGGCGGAAACTACATCAAAGCAGCTATAAAATGACACCACAATTTTAACAATCGGATAGAAATTGCGGGCACAGTAAGCGACCAAACCTGGAAATCTGCTCGAAAAGTGCACGTGTTCTAGAAACAGCCATTTCTACGCCTCCTACACGCTAGATAATTTGCCTAAAACATTTTCCGACCACCAAAACACTAGTTTGGGTTAAGCCTTTAAATTAAATCGTAAAAACGCGGAATTCGCACGTTTAAGGGGAGAAAAAGCAATTTGAAGTTTTGGGGGGGTGACACATGGAAAATTGGGATTTTTTGCACTTCCAACCATTAAAACCGCCCTTAAACTTTTCCAAAGTACCACAAATTTATACTTTTTGGAAAATTCAGACGCTGATCTATCTATTAAGACTAAAATATTGCAAATCGGTTGGGAAATGTAGGTACAGTAACGCCATAAACGGAAAAAGTTCCCAAAACCTGCCCCCCAAAAAAATACTATCTTGCTTATTAGACCACTTAGAAGAATAACTTTTATTTTAATTTGTTTGTTTCCGCTCATGTATTGATTTTAAAGAGTGAAAAAAATTTTCTATTGTACACGTGGATTTTTATACAGAAAAGTTTGTTTTTTCGCTTTACTCCTATTTGAACCCTCATAAAAATTAGTTTATTTGTAAATATTGCTACAAATTTATATTTATCGTAGAGAATACACCGACAGCTAGAAAATGAGACCAAAATTTTGACAATCGGGTGAAAATTGTGGGTACAGTGAGCGATCAAAGCGAGAGATCTGCCAGGGAAATTGACGTGTTTTAGGGAAATTTAAGTCTGTGCCTTCTAAACGTCATAAAAATTAGTATTTTCATGCAAAGTACCACATATTTACCCTTGGCGGAAACTACATCAAAGCAGCTATAAAATGACACCACAATTTTAACAATCGGATAGAAATTGCGGGCACAGTAAGCGACCAAACCTGGAAATCTGCTCGAAAAGTGCACGTGTTCTAGAAACAGCCATTTCTACGCCTCCTACACGCTAGATAATTTGCCTAAAACATTTTCCGACCACCAAAACACTAGTTTGGGTTAAGCCTTTAAATTAAATCGTAAAAACGCGGAATTCGCACGTTTAAGGGGAGAAAAAGCAATTTGAAGTTTTGGGGGGGTGACACATGGAAAATTGGGATTTTTTGCACTTCCAACCATTAAAACCGCCCTTAAACTTTTCCAAAGTACCACAAATTTATACTTTTTGGAAAATTCAGACGCTGATCTATCTATTAAGACTAAAATATTGCAAATCGGTTGGGAAATGTAGGTACAGTAACGCCATAAAGGGAAAAAGTTCCCAAAACCTGCCCCCCAAAAAAATACTATCTTGCTTATTAGACCACTTAGAAGAATAACTTTTATTTTAATTTGTTTGTTTCCGCTCATGTATTGATTTTAAAGAGTGAAAAAAATTTTCTATTGTACACGTGGATTTTTATACAGAAAAGTTTGTTTTTTCGCTTTACTCCTATTTGAACCCTCATAAAAATTAGTTTATTTGTAAATATTGCTACAAATTTATATTTATCGTAGAGAATACACCGACAGCTAGAAAATGAGACCAAAATTTTGACAATCGGGTGAAAATTGTGGGTACAGTGAGCGATCAAAGCGAGAGATCTGCCAGGGAAATTGACGTGTTTTAGGGAAATTTAAGTCTGTGCCTTCTAAACGTCATAAAAATTAGTATTTTCATGCAAAGTACCACATATTTACCCTTGGCGGAAACTACATCAAAGCAGCTATAAAATGACACCACAATTTTAACAATCGGATAGAAATTGCGGGCACAGTAAGCGACCAAACCTGGAAATCTGCTCGAAAAGTGCACGTGTTCTAGAAACAGCCATTTCTACGCCTCCTACACGCTAGATAATTTGCCTAAAACATTTTCCGACCACCAAAACACTAGTTTGAGTTAAGCCTTTAAATTAAATCGTAAAAACGCGGAATTCGCACGTTTAAGGGGAGAAAAAGCAATTTGAAGTTTTGGGGGGGGTGACACATGGAAAATTGGGATTTTTTGCACTTCCAACCATTAAAACCGCCCTTAAACTTTTCCAAAGTACCACAAATTTATACTTTTTGGAAAATTCAGACGCTGATCTATCTATTAAGACTAAAATATTGCAAATCGGTTGGGAAATGTAGGTACAGTAACGCCATAAACGGAAAAAGTTCCCAAAACCTGCCCCCCAAAAAAATACTATCTTGCTTATTAGACCACTTAGAAGAATAACTTTTATTTTAATTTGTTTGTTTCCGCTCATGTATTGATTTTAAAGAGTGAAAAAAATTTTCTATTGTACACGTGGATTTTTATACAGAAAAGTTTGTTTTTTCGCTTTACTCCTATTTGAACCCTCATAAAAATTAGTTTATTTGTAAATATTGCTACAAATTTATATTTATCGTAGAGAATACACCGACAGCTAGAAAATGAGACCAAAATTTTGACAATCGGGTGAAAATTGTGGGTACAGTGAGCGATCAAAGCGAGAGATCTGCCAGGGAAATTGACGTGTTTTAGGGAAATTTAAGTCTGTGCCTTCTAAACGTCATAAAAATTAGTATTTTCATGCAAAGTACCACATATTTACCCTTGGCGGAAACTACATCAAAGCAGCTATAAAATGACACCACAATTTTAACAATCGGATAGAAATTGCGGGCACAGTAAGCGACCAAACCTGGAAATCTGCTCGAAAAGTGCACGTGTTCTAGAAACAGCCATTTCTACGCCTCCTACACGCTAGATAATTTGCCTAAAACATTTTCCGACCACCAAAACACTAGTTTGGGTTAAGCCTTTAAATTAAATCGTAAAAACGCGGAATTCGCACGTTTAAGGGGAGAAAAAGCAATTTGAAGTTTTGGGGGGGTGACACATGGAAAATTGGGATTTTTTGCACTTCCAACCATTAAAACCGCCCTTAAACTTTTCCAAAGTACCACAAATTTATACTTTTTGGAAAATTCAGACGCTGATCCATCTATTAAGACTAAAATATTGCAAATCGGTTGGGAAATGTAGGTACAGTAACGCCATAAAGGGAAAAAGTTCCCAAAACCTGCCCCCCAAAAATATACTATCTTGCTTATTAGACCACTTAGAAGAATAACTTTTATTTTAATTTGTTTGTTTCCGCTCATGTATTGATTTTAAAGAGTGAAAAAAAATTTCTATTGTACACGTGGATTTTTATACAGAAAAGTTTGTTTTTTCGCTTTACTCCTATTTGAACCCTCATAAAAATCAGTTTATTTGTAAATATTGCTACAAATTTATATTTATCGTAGAGAATACACCGACAGCTAGAAAATGAGACCAAAATTTTGACAATCGGGTGAAAATTGTGGGTACAGTGAGCGATCAAAGCGAGAGATCTGCCAGGGAAATTGACGTGTTTTAGGGAAATTTAAGTCTGTGCCTTCTAAACGTCATAAAAATTAGTATTTTCATGCAAAGTACCACATATTTACCCTTGGCGGAAACTACATCAAAGCAGCTATAAAATGACACCACAATTTTAACAATCGGATAGAAATTGCGGGCACAGTAAGCGACCAAACCTGGAAATCTGCTCGAAAAGTGCACGTGTTCTAGAAACAGCCATTTCTACGCCTCCTACACGCTAGATAATTTGCCTAAAACATTTTCCGACCACCAAAACACTAGTTTGGGTTAAGCCTTTAAATTAAATCGTAAAAACGCGGAATTCGTACGTTTAAGGGGAGAAAAAGCAATTTGAAGTTTTGGGGGGGTGACACATGGAAAATTGGGATTTTTTGCACTTCCAACCATTAAAACCGCCCTTAAACTTTTCCAAAGTACCACAAATTTATACTTTTTGGAAAATTCAGACGCTGATCTATCTATTAAGACTAAAATATTGCAAATCGGTTGGGAAATGTAGGTACAGTAACGCCATAAAGGGAAAAAGTTCCCAAAACCTGCCCCCCAAAAATATACTATCTTGCTTATTAGACCACTTAGAAGAATAACTTTTATTTTAATTTGTTTGTTTCCGCTCATGTATTGATTTTAAAGAGTGAAAAAAAATTTCTATTGTACACGTGGATTTTTATACAGAAAAGTTTGTTTTTTTGCTTTACTCCTATTTGAACCCTCATAAAAATTAGTTTATTTGTAAATATTGCTACAAATTTATATTTATCGTAGAGAATACACCGACAGCTAGAAAATGAGACCAAAATTTTGACAATCGGGTGAAAATTGTGGGTACAGTGAGCGATCAAAGCGAGAGATCTGCCAGGGAAATTGACGTGTTTTAGGGAAATTTAAGTCTGTGCCTTCTAAACGTCATAAAAATTAGTATTTTCATGCAAAGTACCACATATTTACCCTTGGCGGAAACTACATCAAAGCAGCTATAAAATGACACCACAATTTTAACAATCGGATAGAAATTGCGGGCACAGTAAGCGACCAAACCTGGAAATCTGCTCGAAAAGTGCACGTGTTCTAGAAACAGCCATTTCTACGCCTCCTACACGCTAGATAATTTGCCTAAAACATTTTCCGACCACCAAAACACTAGTTTGGGTTAAGCCTTTAAATTAAATCGTAAAAACGCGGAATTCGCACGTTTAAGGGGAGAAAAAGCAATTTGAAGTTTTGGGGGGGTGACACATGGAAAATTGGGATTTTTTGCACTTCCAACCATTAAAACCGCCCTTAAACTTTTCCAAAGTACCACAAATTTATACTTTTTGGAAAATTCAGACGCTGATCTATCTATTAAGACTAAAATATTGCAAATCGGTTGGGAAATGTAGGTACAGTAACGCCATAAAGGGAAAAAGTTCCCAAAACCTGCCCCCCAAAAAAATACTATCTTGCTTATTAGACCACTTAGAAGAATAACTTTTATTTTAATTTGTTTGTTTCCGCTCATGTATTGATTTTAAAGAGTGAAAAAAATTTTCTATTGTACACGTGGATTTTTATACAGAAAAGTTTGTTTTTTCGCTTTACTCCTATTTGAACCCTCATAAAAATTAGTTTATTTGTAAATATTGCTACAAATTTATATTTATCGTAGAGAATACACCGACAGCTAGAAAATGAGACCAAAATTTTGACAATCGGGTGAAAATTGTGGGTACAGTGAGCGATCAAAGCGAGAGATCTGCCAGGGAAATTGACGTGTTTTAGGGAAATTTAAGTCTGTGCCTTCTAAACGTCATAAAAATTAGTATTTTCATGCAAAGTACCACATATTTACCCTTGGCGGAAACTACATCAAAGCAGCTATAAAATGACACCACAATTTTAACAATCGGATAGAAATTGCGGGCACAGTAAGCGACCAAACCTGGAAATCTGCTCGAAAAGTGCACGTGTTCTAGAAACAGCCATTTCTACGCCTCCTACACGCTAGATAATTTGCCTAAAACATTTTCCGACCACCAAAACACTAGTTTGGGTTAAGCCTTTAAATTAAATCGTAAAAACGCGGAATTCGCACGTTTAAGGGGAGAAAAAGCAATTTGAAGTTTTGGGGGGGTGACACATGGAAAATTGGGATTTTTTGCACTTCCAACCATTAAAACCGCCCTTAAACTTTTCCAAAGTACCACAAATTTATACTTTTTGGAAAATTCAGACGCTGATCTATCTATTAAGACTAAAATATTGCAAATCGGTTGGGAAATGTAGGTACAGTAACGCCATAAAGGGAAAAAGTTCCCAAAACCTGCCCCCCAAAAAAATACTATCTTGCTTATTAGACCACTTAGAAGAATAACTTTTATTTTAATTTGTTTGTTTCCGCTCATGTATTGATTTTAAAGAGTGAAAAAAATTTTCTATTGTACACGTGGATTTTTATACAGAAAAGTTTGTTTTTTCGCTTTACTCCTATTTGAACCCTCATAAAAATTAGTTTATTTGTAAATATTGCTACAAATTTATATTTATCGTAGAGAATACACTGACAGCTAGAAAATGAGACCAAAATTTTGACAATCGGGTGAAAATTGTGGGTACAGTGAGCGATCAAAGCGAGAGATCTGCCAGGGAAATTGACGTGTTTTAGGGAAATTTAAGTCTGTGCCTTCTAAACGTCATAAAAATTAGTATTTTCATGCAAAGTACCACATATTTACCCTTGGCGGAAACTACATCAAAGCAGCTATAAAATGACACCACAATTTTAACAATCGGATAGAAATTGCGGGCACTGTAAGCGACCAAACCTGGAAATCTGCTCGAAAAGTGCACGTGTTCTAGAAACAGCCATTTCTACGCCTCCTACACGCTAGATAATTTGCCTAAAACATTTTCCGACCACCAAAACACTAGTTTGGGTTAAGCCTTTAAATTAAATCGTAAAAACGCGGAATTCGCACGTTTAAGGGGAGAAAAAGCAATTTGAAGTTTTGGGGGGGTGACACATGGAAAATTGGGATTTTTTGCACTTCCAACCATTAAAACCGCCCTTAAACTTTTCCAAAGTACCACAAATTTATACTTTTTGGAAAATTCAGACGCTGATCTATCTATTAAGACTAAAATATTGCAAATCGGTTGGGAAATGTAGGTACAGTAACGCCATAAAGGGAAAAAGTTCCCAAAACCTGCCCCCCAAAAAAATACTATCTTGCTTATTAGACCACTTAGAAGAATAACTTTTATTTTAATTTGTTTGTTTCCGCTCATGTATTGATTTTAAAGAGTGAAAAAAATTTTCTATTGTACACGTGGATTTTTATACAGAAAAGTTTGTTTTTTCGCTTTACTCCTATTTGAACCCTCATAAAAATTAGTTTATTTGTAAATATTGCTACAAATTTATATTTATCGTAGAGAATACACCGACAGCTAGAAAATGAGACCAAAATTTTGACAATCGGGTGAAAATTGTGGGTACAGTGAGCGATCAAAGCGAGAGATCTGCCAGGGAAATTGACGTGTTTTAGGGAAATTTAAGTCTGTGCCTTCTAAACGTCATAAAAATTAGTATTTTCATGCAAAGTACCACATATTTACCCTTGGCGGAAACTACATCAAAGCAGCTATAAAATGACACCACAATTTTAACAATCGGATAAAAATTGCGGGCACAGTAAGCGACCAAACCTGGAAATCTGCTCGAAAAGTGCACGTGTTCTAGAAACAGCCATTTCTACGCCTCCTACACGCTAGATAATTTGCCTAAAACATTTTCCGACCACCAAAACACTAGTTTGGGTTAAGCCTTTAAATTAAATCGTAAAAACGCGGAATTTGCACGTTTAAGGGGAGAAAAAGCAATTTGAAGTTTTGGGTGGGTGACACATGGAAAATTGGGATTTTTTGCACTTCCAACCAATAAAACCGCCCTTAAACTTTTCCAAAGTACCACAAATTTATACTTTTTGGAAAATTCAGACGCTGATCTATCTATTAAGACTAAAATATTGCAAATCGGTTGGGAAATGTAGGTACAGTAACGCCATAAAGGGAAAAAGTTCCCAAAACCTGCCCCCCAAAAAAATACTATCTTGCTTATTAGACCACTTAGAAGAATAACTTTTATTTTAATTTGTTTGTTTCCGCTCATGTATTGATTTTAAAGAGTGAAAAAAATTTTCTATTGTACACGTGGATTTTTATACAGAAAAGTTTGTTTTTTCGCTTTACTCCTATTTGAACCCTCATAAAAATTAGTTTATTTGTAAATATTGCTACAAATTTATATTTATCGTAGAGAATACACCGACAGCTAGAAAATGAGACCAAAATTTTGACAATCGGGTGAAAATTGTGGGTACAGTGAGCGATCAAAGCGAGAGATCTGCCAGGGAAATTGACGTGTTTTAGGGAAATTTAAGTCTGTGCCTTCTAAACGTCATAAAAATTAGTATTTTCACGCAAAGTACCACATATTTACCCTTGGCGGAAACTACATCAAAGCAGCTATAAAATGACACCACAATTTTAACAATCGGATAGAAATTGCGGGCACAGTAAGCGACCAAACCTGGAAATCTGCTCGAAAAGTGCACGTGTTCTAGAAACAGCCATTTCTACGCCTCCTACACGCTAGATAATTTGCCTAAAACATTTTCCGACCACCAAAACACTAGTTTGGGTTAAGCCTTTAAATTAAATCGTAAAAACGCGGAATTCGCACGTTTAAGGGGAGAAAAAGCAATTTGAAGTTTTGGGGGGGTGACACATGGAAAATTGGGATTTTTTGCACTTCCAACCATTAAAACCGCCCTTAAACTTTTCCAAAGTACCACAAATTTATACTTTTTGGAAAATTCAGACGCTGATCTATCTATTAAGACTAAAATATTGCAAATCGGTTGGGAAATGTAGGTACAGTAACGCCATAAAGGGAAAAAGTTCCCAAAACCTGCCCCCCAAAAAAATACTATCTTGCTTATTAGACCACTTAGAAGAATAACTTTTATTTTAATTTGTTTGTTTCCGCTCATGTATTGATTTTAAAGAGTGAAAAAAATTTTCTATTGTACACGTGGATTTTTATACAGAAAAGTTTGTTTTTTCGCTTTACTCCTATTTGAACCCTCATAAAAATTAGTTTATTTGTAAATATTGCTACAAATTTATATTTATCGTAGAGAATACACCGACAGCTAGAAAATGAGACCAAAATTTTGACAATCGGGTGAAAATTGTGGGTACAGTGAGCGATCAAAGCGAGAGATCTGCCAGGGAAATTGACGTGTTTTAGGGAAATTTAAGTCTGTGCCTTCTAAACGTCATAAAAATTAGTATTTTCACGCAAAGTACCACATATTTACCCTTGGCGGAAACTACATCAAAGCAGCTATAAAATGACACCACAATTTTAACAATCGGATAGAAATTGCGGGCACAGTAAGCGACCAAACCTGGAAATCTGCTCGAAAAGTGCACGTGTTCTAGAAACAGCCATTTCTACGCCTCCTACACGCTAGATAATTTGCCTAAAACATTTTCCGACCACCAAAACACTAGTTTGGGTTAAGCCTTTAAATTAAATCGTAAAAACGCGGAATTCGCACGTTTAAGGGGAGAAAAAGCAATTTGAAGTTTTGGGGGGGTGACACATGGAAAATTGGGATTTTTTGCACTTCCAACCATTAAAACCGCCCTTAAACTTTTCCAAAGTACCACAAATTTATACTTTTTGGAAAATTCAGACGCTGATCTATCTATTAAGACTAAAATATTGCAAATCGGTTGGGAAATGTAGGTACAGTAACGCCATAAAGGGAAAAAGTTCCCAAAACCTGCCCCCCAAAAAAATACTATCTTGCTTATTAGACCACTTAGAAGAATAACTTTTATTTTAATTTGTTTGTTTCCGCTCATGTATTGATTTTAAAGAGTGAAAAAAATTTTCTATTGTACACGTGGATTTTTATACAGAAAAGTTTGTTTTTTCGCTTTACTCCTATTTGAACCCTCATAAAAATTAGTTTATTTGTAAATATTGCTACAAATTTATATTTATCGTAGAGAATACACCGACAGCTAGAAAATGAGACCAAAATTTTGACAATCGGGTGAAAATTGTGGGTACAGTGAGCGATCAAAGCGAGAGATCTGCCAGGGAAATTGACGTGTTTTAGGGAAATTTAAGTCTGTGCCTTCTAAACGTCATAAAAATTAGTATTTTCACGCAAAGTACCACATATTTACCCTTGGCGGAAACTACATCAAAGCAGCTATAAAATGACACCACAATTTTAACAATCGGATAGAAATTGCGGGCACAGTAAGCGACCAAACCTGGAAATCTGCTCGAAAAGTGCACGTGTTCTAGAAACAGCCATTTCTACGCCTCCTACACGCTAGATAATTTGCCTAAAACATTTTCCGACCACCAAAACACTAGTTTGGGTTAAGCCTTTAAATTAAATCGTAAAAACGCGGAATTCGCACGTTTAAGGGGAGAAAAAGCAATTTGAAGTTTTGGGGGGGTGACACATGGAAAATTGGGATTTTTTGCACTTCCAACCATTAAAACCGCCCTTAAACTTTTCCAAAGTACCACAAATTTATACTTTTTGGAAAATTCAGACGCTGATCTATCTATTAAGACTAAAATATTGCAAATCGGTTGGGAAATGTAGGTACAGTAACGCCATAAAGGGAAAAAGTTCCCAAAACCTGCCCCCAAAAAAATACTATCTTGCTTATTAGACCACTTAGAAGAATAACTTTTATTTTAATTTGTTTGTTTCCGCTCATGTATTGATTTTAAAGAGTGAAAAAAATTTTCTATTGTACACGTGGATTTTTATACAGAAAAGTTTGTTTTTTCGCTTTACTCCTATTTGAACCCTCATAAAAATTAGTTTATTTGTAAATATTGCTACAAATTTATATTTATCGTAGAGAATACACCGACAGCTAGAAAATGAGACCAAAATTTTGACAATCGGGTGAAAATTGTGGGTACAGTGAGCGATCAAAGCGAGAGATCTGCCAGGGAAATTGACGTGTTTTAGGGAAATTTAAGTCTGTGCCTTCTAAACGTCATAAAAATTAGTATTTTCATGCAAAGTACCACATATTTACCCTTGGCGGAAACTACATCAAAGCAGCTATAAAATGACACCACCATTTTAACAATCGGATAGAAATTGCGGGCACAGTAAGCGACCAAACCTGGAAATCTGCTCGAAAAGTGCACGTGTTCTAGAAACAGCCATTTCTACGCCTCCTACACGCTAGATAATTTGCCTAAAACATTTTCCGACCACCAAAACACTAGATTGGGTTAAGCCTTTAAATTAAATCGTAAAAACGCGGAATTCGCACGTTTAAGGGGAGAAAAAGCAATTTGAAGTTTTGGGGGGGTGACACATGGAAAATTGGGATTTTTTGCACTTCCAACCATTAAAACCGCCCTTAAACTTTTCCAAAGTACCACAAATTTATACTTTTTGGAAAATTCAGACGCTGATCTATCTATTAAGACTAAAATATTGCAAATCGGTTTGGAAATGTAGGTACAGTAACGCCATAAAGGGAAAAAGTTCCCAAAACCTGCCCCCCAAAAAAATACTATCTTGCTTATTAGACCACTTAGAAGAATAACTTTTATTTTAATTTGTTTGTTTCCGCTCATGTATTGATTTTAAAGAGTGAAAAAAATTTTCTATTGTACACGTGGATTTTTATACAGAAAAGTTTGTTTTTTCGCTTTACTCCTATTTGAACCCTCATAAAAATTAGTTTATTTGTAAATATTGCTACAAATTTATATTTATCGTAGAGAATACACCGACAGCTAGAAAATGAGACCAAAATTTTGACAATCGGGTGAAAATTGTGGGTACAGTGAGCGATCAAAGCGAGAGATCTGCCAGGGAAATTGACGTGTTTTAGGGAAATTTAAGTCTGTGCCTTCTAAACGTCATAAAAATTAGTATTTTCACGCAAAGTACCACATATTTACCCTTGGCGGAAACTACATCAAAGCAGCTATAAAATGACACCACAATTTTAACAATCGGATAGAAATTGCGGGCACAGTAAGCGACCAAACCTGGAAATCTGCTCGAAAAGTGCACGTGTTCTAGAAACAGCCATTTCTACGCCTCCTACACGCTAGATAATTTGCCTAAAACATTTTCCGACCACCAAAACACTAGTTTGGGTTAAGCCTTTAAATTAAATCGTAAAAACGCGGAATTCGCACGTTTAAGGGGAGAAAAAGCAATTTGAAGTTTTGGGGGGGTGACACATGGAAAATTGGGATTTTTTGCACTTCCAACCATTAAAACCGCCCTTAAACTTTTCCAAAGTACCACAGATTTATACTTTTTGGAAAATTCAGACGCTGATCTATCTATTAAGACTAAAATATTGCAAATCGGTTGGGAAATGTAGGTACAGTAACGCCATAAAGGGAAAAAGTTCCCAAAACCTGCCCCCAAAAAAATACTATCTTGCTTATTAGACCACTTAGAAGAATAACTTTTATTTTAATTTGTTTGTTTCCGCTCATGTATTGATTTTAAAGAGTGAAAAAAATTTTCTATTGTACACGTGGATTTTTATACAGAAAAGTTTGTTTTTTCGCTTTACTCCTATTTGAACCCTCATAAAAATTAGTTTATTTGTAAATATTGCTACAAATTTATATTTATCGTAGAGAATACACCGACAGCTAGAAAATGAGACCAAAATTTTGACAATCGGGTGAAAATTGTGGGTACAGTGAGCGATCAAAGCGAGAGATCTGCCAGGGAAATTGACGTGTTTTAGGGAAATTTAAGTCTGTGCCTTCTAAACGTCATAAAAATTAGTATTTTCATGCAAAGTACCACATATTTGCCCTTGGCGGAAACTACATCAAAGCAGCTATAAAATGACACCACAATTTTAACAATCGGATAGAAATTGCGGGCACAGTAAGCGACCAAACCTGGAAATCTGCTCGAAAAGTGCACGTGTTCTAGAAACAGCCATTTCTACGCCTCCTACACGCTAGATAATTTGCCTAAAACATTTTCCGACCACCAAAACACTAGTTTGGGTTAAGCCTTTAAATTAAATCGTAAAAACGCGGAATTCGCACGTTTAAGGGGAGAAAAAGCAATTTGAAGTTTTGGGGGGGTGACACATGGAAAATTGGGATTTTTTGCACTTCCAACCATTAAAACCGCCCTTAAACTTTTCCAAAGTACCACAAATTTATACTTTTTGGAAAATTCAGACGCTGATCTATCTATTAAGACTAAAATATTGCAAATCGGTTGGGAAATGTAGGTACAGTAACGCCATAAAGGGAAAAAGTTCCCAAAACCTGCCCCCCAAAAAAATACTATCTTGCTTATTAGACCACTTAGAAGAATAACTTTTATTTTAATTTGTTTGTTTCCGCTCATGTATTGATTTTAAAGAGTGAAAAAAATTTTCTATTGTACACGTGGATTTTTATACAGAAAAGTTTGTTTTTTCGCTTTACTCCTATTTGAACCCTCATAAAAATTAGTTTATTTGTAAATATTGCTACAAATTTATATTTATCGTAGAGAATACACCGACAGCTAGAAAATGAGACCAAAATTTTGACAATCGGGTGAAAATTGTGGGTACAGTGAGCGATCAAAGCGAGAGATCTGCCAGGGAAATTGACGTGTTTTAGGGAAATTTAAGTCTGTGCCTTCTAAACGTCATAAAAATTAGTATTTTCATGCAAAGTACCACATATTTACCCTTGGCGGAAACTACATCAAAGCAGCTATAAAATGACACCACAATTTTAACAATCGGATAGAAATTGCGGGCACAGTAAGCGACCAAACCTGGAAATCTGCTCGAAAAGTGCACGTGTTCTAGAAACAGCCATTTCTACGCCTCCTACACGCTAGATAATTTGCCTAAAACATTTTCCGACCACCAAAACACTAGGTTGGGTTAAGCCTTTAAATTAAATCGTAAAAACGCGGAATTTGCACGTTTAAGGGGAGAAAAAGCAATTTGAAGTTTTGGGGGGGTGACACATGGAAAATTGGGATTTTTTGCACTTCCAACCATTAAAACCGCCCTTAAACTTTTCCAAAGTACCACAAATTTATACTTTTTGGAAAATTCAGACGCTGATCTATCTATTAAGACTAAAATATTGCAAATCGGTTGGGAAATGTAGGTACAGTAACGCCATAAAGGGAAAAAGTTCCCAAAACCTGCCCCCCAAAAAAATACTATCTTGCTTATTAGACCACTTAGAAGAATAACTTTTATTTTAATTTGTTTGTTTCCGCTCATGTATTGATTTTAAAGAGTGAAAAAAATTTTCTATTGTACACGTGGATTTTTATACAGAAAAGTTTGTTTTTTCGCTTTACTCCTATTTGAACCCTCATAAAAATTAGTTTATTTGTAAATATTGCTACAAATTTATATTTATCGTAGAGAATACACCGACAGCTAGAAAATGAGACCAAAATTTTGACAATCGGGTGAAAATTGTGGGTACAGTGAGCGATCAAAGCGAGAGATCTGCCAGGGAAATTGACGTGTTTTAGGGAAATTTAAGTCTGTGCCTTCTAAACGTCATAAAAATTAGTATTTTCATGCAAAGTACCACATATTTACCCTTGGCGGAAACTACATCAAAGCAGCTATAAAATGACACCACAATTTTAACAATCGGATAGAAATTGCGGGCACAGTAAGCGACCAAACCTGGAAATCTGCTCGAAAAGTGCACGTGTTCTAGAAACAGCCATTTCTACGCCTCCTACACGCTAGATAATTTGCCTAAAACATTTTCCGACCACCAAAACACTAGACTGGGTTAAGCCTTTAAATTAAATCGTAAAAACGCGGAATTCGCACGTTTAAGGGGAGAAAAAGCAATTTGAAGTTTAGGGGGGGTGACACATGGAAAATTGGGATTTTTTGCACTTCCAACCATTAAAACCGCCCTTAAACTTTTCCAAAGTACCACAAATTTATACTTTTTGGAAAATTCAGACGCTGATCTATCTATTAAGACTAAAATATTGCAAATCGGTTGGGAAATGTAGGTACAGTAACGCCATAAAGGGAAAAAGTTCCCAAAACCTGCCCCCCAAAAAAATACTATCTTGCTTATTAGACCACTTAGAAGAATAACTTTTATTTTAATTTGTTTGTTTCCGCTCATGTATTGATTTTAAAGAGTGAAAAAAATTTTCTATTGTACACGTGGATTTTTATACAGAAAAGTTTGTTTTTTCGCTTTACTCCTATTTGAACCCTCATAAAAATTAGTTTATTTGTAAATATTGCTACAAATTTATATTTATCGTAGAGAATACACCGACAGCTAGAAAATGAGACCAAAATTTTGACAATCGGGTGAAAATTGTGGGTACAGTGAGCGATCAAAGCGAGAGATCTGCCAGGGAAATTGACGTGTTTTAGGGAAATTTAAGTCTGTGCCTTCTAAACGTCATAAAAATTAGTATTTTCATGCAAAGTACCACATATTTACCCTTGGCGGAAACTACATCAAAGCAGCTATAAAATGACACCACAATTTTAACAATCGGATAGAAATTGCGGGCACAGTAAGCGACCAAACCTGGAAATCTGCTCGAAAAGTGCACGTGTTCTAGAAACAGCCATTTCTACGCCTCCTACACGCTAGATAATTTGCCTAAAACATTTTCCGACCACCAAAACACTAGTTTGGGTTAAGCCTTTAAATTAAATCGTAAAAACGCGGAATTCGCACGTTTAAGGGGAGAAAAAGCAATTTGAAGTTTTGGGGGGGTGACACATGGAAAATTGGGATTTTTTGCACTTCCAACCATTAAAACCGCCCTTAAACTTTTCCAAAGTACCACAAATTTATACTTTTTGGAAAATTCAGACGCTGATCTATCTATTAAGACTAAAATATTGCAAATCGGTTGGGAAATGTAGGTACAGTAACGCCATAAAGGGAAAAAGTTCCCAAAACCTGCCCCCCAAAAAATTACTATCTTGCTTATTAGACCACTTAGAAGAATAACTTTTATTTTAATTTGTTTGTTTCCGCTCATGTATTGATTTTAAAGAGTGAAAAAAATTTTCTATTGTACACGTGGATTTTTATACAGAAAAGTTTGTTTTTTCGCTTTACTCCTATTTGAACCCTCATAAAAATTAGTTTATTTGTAAATATTGCTACAAATTTATATTTATCGTAGAGAATACACCGACAGCTAGAAAATGAGACCAAAATTTTGACAATCGGGTGAAAATTGTGGGTACAGTGAGCGATCAAAGCGAGAGATCTGCCAGGGAAATTGACGTGTTTTAGGGAAATTTAAGTCTGTGCCTTCTAAACGTCATAAAAATTAGTATTTTCATGCAAAGTACCACATATTTACCCTTGGCGGAAACTACATCAAAGCAGCTATAAAATGACACCACCATTTTAACAATCGGATAGAAATTGCGGGCACAGTAAGCGACCAAACCTGGAAATCTGCTCGAAAAGTGCACGTGTTCTAGAAACAGCCATTTCTACGCCTCCTACACGCTAGATAATTTGCCTAAAACATTTTCCGACCACCAAAACACTAGTTTGGGTTAAGCCTTTAAATTAAATCGTAAAAACGCGGAATTCGCACGTTTAAGGGGAGAAAAAGCAATTTGAAGTTTTGGGGGGGTGACACATGGAAAATTGGGATTTTTTGCACTTCCAACCATTAAAACCGCCCTTAAACTTTTCCAAAGTACCACAAATTTATACTTTTTGGAAAATTCAGACGCTGATCTATCTATTAAGACTAAAATATTGCAAATCGGTTGGGAAATGTAGGTACAGTAACGCCATAAAGGGAAAAAGTTCCCAAAACCTGCCCCCCAAAAAAATACTATCTTGCTTATTAGACCACTTAGAAGAATAACTTTTATTTTAATTTGTTTGTTTCCGCTCATGTATTGATTTTAAAGAGTGAAAAAAATTTTCTATTGTACACGTGGATTTTTATACAGAAAAGTTTGTTTTTTCGCTTTACTCCTATTTGAACCCTCATAAAAATTAGTTTATTTGTAAATATTGCTACAAATTTATATTTATCGTAGAGAATACACCGACAGCTAGAAAATGAGACCAAAATTTTGACAATCGGGTGAAAATTGTGGGTACAGTGAGCGATCAAAGCGAGAGATCTGCCAGGGAAATTGACGTGTTTTAGGGAAATTTAAGTCTGTGCCTTCTAAACGTCATAAAAATTAGTATTTTCATGCAAAGTACCACATATTTACCCTTGGCGGAAACTACATCAAAGCAGCTATAAAATGACACCACAATTTTAACAATCGGATAGAAATTGCGGGCACAGTAAGCGACCAAACCTGGAAATCTGCTCGAAAAGTGCACGTGTTCTAGAAACAGCCATTTCTACGCCTCCTACACGCTAGATAATTTGCCTAAAACATTTTCCGACCACCAAAACACTAGTTCGGGTTAAGCCTTTAAATTAAATCGTAAAAACGCGGAATTCGCACGTTTAAGGGGAGAAAAAGCAATTTGAAGTTTTGGGGGGGTGACACATGGAAAATTGGGATTTTTTGCACTTCCAACCATTAAAACCGCCCTTAAACTTTTCCAAAGTACCACAAATTTATACTTTTTGGAAAATTCAGACGCTGATCTATCTATTAAGACTAAAATATTGCAAATCGGTTGGGAAATGTAGGTACAGTAACGCCATAAAGGGAAAAAGTTCCCAAAACCTGCCCCCCAAAAAAATACTATCTTGCTTATTAGACCACTTAGAAGAATAACTTTTATTTTAATTTGTTTGTTTCCGCTCATGTATTGATTTTAAAGAGTGAAAAAAATTTTCTATTGTACACGTGGATTTTTATACAGAAAAGTTTGTTTTTTCGCTTTACTCCTATTTGAACCCTCATAAAAATTAGTTTATTTGTAAATATTGCTACAAATTTATATTTATCGTAGAGAATACACCGACAGCTAGAAAATGAGACCAAAATTTTGACAATCGGGTGAAAATTGTGGGTACAGTGAGCGATCAAAGCGAGAGATCTGCCAGGGAAATTGACGTGTTTTAGGGAAATTTAAGTCTGTGCCTTCTAAACGTCATAAAAATTAGTATTTTCATGCAAAGTACCACATATTTACCCTTGGCGGAAACTACATCAAAGCAGCTATAAAATGACACCACAATTTTAACAATCGGATAGAAATTGCGGGCACAGTAAGCGACCAAACCTAGAAATCTGCTCGAAAAGTGCACGTGTTCTAGAAACAGCCATTTCTACGCCTCCTACACGCTAGATAATTTGCCTAAAACATTTTCCGACCACCAAAACACTAGTTCGGGTTAAGCCTTTAAATTAAATCGTAAAAACGCGGAATTCGCACGTTTAAGGGGAGAAAAAGCAATTTGAAGTTTTGGGGGGGTGACACATGGAAAATTGGGATTTTTTGCACTTCCAACCATTAAAACCGCCCTTAAACTTTTCCAAAGTACCACAAATTTATACTTTTTGGAAAATTCAGACGCTGATCTATCTATTAAGACTAAAATATTGCAAATCGGTTGGGAAATGTAGGTACAGTAACGCCATAAAGGGAAAAAGTTCCCAAAACCTGCCCCCCAAAAAAATACTATCTTGCTTATTAGACCACTTAGAAGAATAACTTTTATTTTAATTTGTTTGTTTCCGCTCATGTATTGATTTTAAAGAGTGAAAAAAATTTTCTATTGTACACGTGGATTTTTATACAGAAAAGTTTGTTTTTTCGCTTTACTCCTATTTGAACCCTCATAAAAATTAGTTTATTTGTAAATATTGCTACAAATTTATATTTATCGTAGAGAATACACCGACAGCTAGAAAATGAGACCAAAATTTTGACAATCGGGTGAAAATTGTGGGTACAGTGAGCGATCAAAGCGAGAGATCTGCCAGGGAAATTGACGTGTTTTAGGGAAATTTAAGTCTGTGCCTTCTAAACGTCATAAAAATTAGTATTTTCATGCAAAGTACCACATATTTACCCTTGGCGGAAACTACATCAAAGCAGCTATAAAATGACACCACAATTTTAACAATCGGATAGAAATCGCGGGCACAGTAAGCGACCAAACCTGGAAATCTGCTCGAAAAGTGCACGTGTTCTAGAAACAGCCATTTCTACGCCTCCTACACGCTAGATAATTTGCCTACAACATTTTCCGACCACCAAAACACTAGTTTGGGTTAAGCCTTTAAATTAAATCGTAAAAACGCGGAATTCGCACGTTTAAGGGGAGAAAAAGCAATTTGAAGTTTTGGGGGGGTGACACATGGAAAATTGGGATTTTTTGCACTTCCAACCATTAAAACCGCCCTTAAACTTTTCCAAAGTACCACAAATTTATACTTTTTGGAAAATTCAGACGCTGATCTATCTATTAAGACTAAAATATTGCAAATCGGTTGGGAAATGTAGGTACAGTAACGCCATAAAGGGAAAAAGTTCCCAAAACCTGCCCCCCAAAAAAATACTATCTTGCTTATTAGACCACTTAGAAGAATAACTTTTATTTTAATTTGTTTGTTTCCGCTCATGTATTGATTTTAAAGAGTGAAAAAAATTTTCTATTGTACACGTGGATTTTTATACAGAAAAGTTTGTTTTTTCGCTTTACTCCTATTTGAACCCTCATAAAAATTAGTTTATTTGTAAATATTGCTACAAATTTATATTTATCGTAGAGAATACACCGACAGCTAGAAAATGAGACCAAAATTTTGACAATCGGGTGAAAATTGTGGGTACAGTGAGCGATCAAAGCGAGAGATCTGCCAGGGAAATTGACGTGTTTTAGGGAAATTTAAGTCTGTGCCTTCTAAACGTCATAAAAATTAGTATTTTCATGCAAAGTACCACATATTTACCCTTGGCGGAAACTACATCAAAGCAGCTATAAAATGACACCACAATTTTAACAATCGGATAGAAATTGCGGGCACAGTAAGCGACCAAACCTGGAAATCTGCTCGAAAAGTGCACGTGTTCTAGAAACAGCCATTTCTACGCCTCCTACACGCTAGATAATTTGCCTAAAACATTTTCCGACCACCAAAACACTAGTTTGAGTTAAGCCTTTAAATTAAATCGTAAAAACGCGGAATTCGCACGTTTAAGGGGAGAAAAAGCAATTTGAAGTTTTGGGGGGGTGACACATGGAAAATTGGGATTTTTTGCACTTCCAACCATTAAAACCGCCCTTAAACTTTTCCAAAGTACCACAAATTTATACTTTTTGGAAAATTCAGACGCTGATCTATCTATTAAGACTAAAATATTGCAAATCGGTTGGGAAATGTAGGTACAGTAACGCCATAAAGGGAAAAAGTTCCCAAAACCTGCCCCCCAAAAAAATACTATCTTGCTTATTAGACCACTTAGAAGAATAACTTTTATTTTAATTTGTTTGTTTCCGCTCATGTATTGATTTTAAAGAGTGAAAAAAATTTTCTATTGTACACGTGGATTTTTATACAGAAAAGTTTGTTTTTTCGCTTTACTCCTATTTGAACCCTCATAAAAATTAGTTTATTTGTAAATATTGCTACAAATTTATATTTATCGTAGAGAATACACCGACAGCTAGAAAATGAGACCAAAATTTTGACAATCGGGTGAAAATTGTGGGTACAGTGAGCGATCAAAGCGAGAGATCTGCCAGGGAAATTGACGTGTTTTAGGGAAATTTAAGTCTGTGCCTTCTAAACGTCATAAAAATTAGTATTTTCATGCAAAGTACCACATATTTACCCTTGGCGGAAACTACATCAAAGCAGCTATAAAATGACACCACAATTTTAACAATCGGATAGAAATTGCGGGCACAGTAAGCGACCAAACCTGGAAATCTGCTCGAAAAGTGCACGTGTTCTAGAAACAGCCATTTCTACGCCTCCTACACGCTAGATAATTTGCCTAAAACATTTTCCGACCACCAAAACACTAGTATGGGTTAAGCCTTTAAATTAAATCGTAAAAACGCGGAATTCGCACGTTTAAGGGGAGAAAAAGCAATTTGAAGTTTTGGGGGGGTGACACATGGAAAATTGGGATTTTTTGCACTTCCAACCATTAAAACCGCCCTTAAACTTTTCCAAAGTACCACAAATTTATACTTTTTGGAAAATTCAGACGCTGATCTATCTATTAAGACTAAAATATTGCAAATCGGTTGGGAAATGTAGGTACAGTAACGCCATAAAGGGAAAAAGTTCCCAAAACCTGCCCCCCAAAAAAATACTATCTTGCTTATTAGACCACTTAGAAGAATAACTTTTATTTTAATTTGTTTGTTTCCGCTCATGTATTGATTTTAAAGAGTGAAAAAAATTTTCTATTGTACACGTGGATTTTTATACAGAAAAGTTTGTTTTTTCGCTTTACTCCTATTTGAACCCTCATAAAAATTAGTTTATTTGTAAATATTGCTACAAATTTATATTTATCGTAGAGAATACACCGACAGCTAGAAAATGAGACCAAAATTTTGACAATCGGGTGAAAATTGTGGGTACAGTGAGCGATCAAAGCGAGAGATCTGCCAGGGAAATTGACGTGTTTTAGGGAAATTTAAGTCTGTGCCTTCTAAACGTCATAAAAATTAGTATTTTCATGCAAAGTACCACATATTTACCCTTGGCGGAAACTACATCAAAGCAGCTATAAAATGACACCACAATTTTAACAATCGGATAGAAATTGCGGGCACAGTAAGCGACCAAACCTGGAAATCTGCTCGAAAAGTGCACGTGTTCTAGAAACAGCCATTTCTACGCCTCCTACACGCTAGATAATTTGCCTAAAACATTTTCCGACCACCAAAACACTAGTATGGGTTAAGCCTTTAAATTAAATCGTAAAAACGCGGAATTCGCACGTTTAAGGGGAGAAAAAGCAATTTGAAGTTTTGGGGGGGTGACACATGGAAAATTGGGATTTTTTGCACTTCCAACCATTAAAACCGCCCTTAAACTTTTCCAAAGTACCACAAATTTATACTTTTTGGAAAATTCAGACGCTGATCTATCTATTAAGACTAAAATGTTGCAAATCGGTTGGGAAATGTAGGTACAGTAACGCCATAAAGGGAAAAAAGTTCCCAAAACCTGCCCCCCAAAAAAATACTATCTTGCTTATTAGACCACTTAGAAGAATAACTTTTATTTTAATTTGTTTGTTTCCGCTCATGTATTGATTTTAAAGAGTGAAAAAAATTTTCTATTGTACACGTGGATTTTTATACAGAAAAGTTTGTTTTTTCGCTTTACTCCTATTTGAACCCTCATAAAAATTAGTTTATTTGTAAATATTGCTACAAATTTATATTTATCGTAGAGAATACACCGACAGCTAGAAAATGAGACCAAAATTTTGACAATCGGGTGAAAATTGTGGGTACAGTGAGCGATCAAAGCGAGAGATCTGCCAGGGAAATTGACGTGTTTTAGGGAAATTTAAGTCTGTGCCTTCTAAACGTCATAAAAATTAGTATTTTCATGCAAAGTACCACATATTTACCCTTGGCGGAAACTACATCAAAGCAGCTATAAAATGACACCACAATTTTAACAATCGGATAGAAATTGCGGGCACAGTAAGCGACCAAACCTGGAAATCTGCTCGAAAAGTGCACGTGTTCTAGAAACAGCCATTTCTACGCCTCCTACACGCTAGATAATTTGCCTAAAACATTTTCCGACCACCAAAACACTAGGTTGGGTTAAGCCTTTAAATTAAATCGTAAAAACGCGGAATTCGCACGTTTAAGGGGAGAAAAAGCAATTTGAAGTTTTGGGGGGGTGACACATGGAAAATTGGGATTTTTTGCACTTCCAACCATTAAAACCGCCCTTAAACTTTTCCAAAGTACCACAAATTTATACTTTTTGGAAAATTCAGACGCTGATCTATCTATTAAGACTAAAATATTGCAAATCGGTTGGGAAATGTAGGTACAGTAACGCCATAAAGGGAAAAAGTTCCCAAAACCTGCCCCCCAAAAAAATACTATCTTGCTTATTAGACCACTTAGAAGAATAACTTTTATTTTAATTTGTTTGTTTCCGCTCATGTATTGATTTTAAAGAGTGAAAAAAATTTTCTATTGTACACGTGGATTTTTATACAGAAAAGTTTGTTTTTTCGCTTTACTCCTATTTGAACCCTCATAAAAATTAGTTTATTTGTAAATATTGCTACAAATTTATATTTATCGTAGAGAATACACCGACAGCTAGAAAATGAGACCAAAATTTTGACAATCGGGTGAAAATTGTGGGTACAGTGAGCGATCAAAGCGAGAGATCTGCCAGGGAAATTGACGTGTTTTAGGGAAATTTAAGTCTGTGCCTTCTAAACGTCATAAAAATTAGTATTTTCATGCAAAGTACCACACATTTACCCTTGGCGGAAACTACATCAAAGCAGCTATAAAATGACACCACAATTTTAACAATCGGATAGAAATTGCGGGCACAGTAAGCGACCAAACCTGGAAATCTGCTCGAAAAGTGCACGTGTTCTAGAAACAGCCATTTCTACGCCTCCTACACGCTAGATAATTTGCCTAAAACATTTTCCGACCACCAAAACACTAGGTTGGGTTAAGCCTTTAAATTAAATCGTAAAAACGCGGAATTCGCACGTTTAAGGGGAGAAAAAGCAATTTGAAGTTTTGGGGGGGTGACACATGGAAAATTGGGATTTTTTGCATTTCCAACCATTAAAACCGCCCTTAAACTTTTCCAAAGTACCACAAATTTATACTTTTTGGAAAATTCAGACGCTGATCTATCTATTAAGACTAAAATATTGCAAATCGGTTGGGAAATGTAGGTACAGTAACGCCATAAAGGGAAAAAGTTCCCAAAACCTGCCCCCCAAAAAAATACTATCTTGCTTATTAGACCACTTAGAAGAATAACTTTTATTTTAATTTGTTTGTTTCCGCTCATGTATTGATTTTAAAGAGTGAAAAAAATTTTCTATTGTACACGTGGATTTTTATACAGAAAAGTTTGTTTTTTCGCTTTACTCCTATTTGAACCCTCATAAAAATTAGTTTATTTGTAAATATTGCTACAAATTTATATTTATCGTAGAGAATACACCGACAGCTAGAAAATGAGACCAAAATTTTGACAATCGGGTGAAAATTGTGGGTACAGTGAGCGATCAAAGCGAGAGATCTGCCAGGGAAATTGACGTGTTTTAGGGAAATTTAAGTCTGTGCCTTCTAAACGTCATAAAAATTAGTATTTTCATGCAAAGTACCACATATTTACCCTTGGCGGAAACTACATCAAAGCAGCTATAAAATGACACCACAATTTTAACAATCGGATAGAAATTGCGGGCACAGTAAGCGACCAAACCTGGAAATCTGCTCGAAAAGTGCACGTGTTCTAGAAACAGCCATTTCTACGCCTCCTACACGCTAGATAATTTGCCTAAAACATTTTCCGACCACCAAAACACTAGTTTGGGTTAAGCCTTTAAATTAAATCGTAAAAACGCGGAATTCGCACGTTTAAGGGGAGAAAAAGCAATTTGAAGTTTTGGGGGGGTGACACATGGAAAATTGGGATTTTTTGCACTTCCAACCATTAAAACCGCCCTTAAACTTTTCCAAAGTACCACAAATTTATACTTTTTGGAAAATTCAGACGCTGATCTATCTATTAAGACTAAAATATTGCAAATCGGTTGGGAAATGTAGGTACAGTAACGCCATAAAGGGAAAAAGTTCCCAAAACCTGCCCCCCAAAAAAATACTATCTTGCTTATTAGACCACTTAGAAGAATAACTTTTATTTTAATTTGTTTGTTTCCGCTCATGTATTGATTTTAAAGAGTGAAAAAAATTTTCTATTGTACACGTGGATTTTTATACAGAAAAGTTTGTTTTTTCGCTTTACTCCTATTTGAACCCTCATAAAAATTAGTTTATTTGTAAATATTGCTACAAATTTATATTTATCGTAGAGAATACACCGACAGCTAGAAAATGAGACCAAAATTTTGACAATCGGGTGAAAATTGTGGGTACAGTGAGCGATCAAAGCGAGAGATCTGCCAGGGAAATTGACGTGTTTTAGGGAAATTTAAGTCTGTGCCTTCTAAACGTCATAAAAATTAGTATTTTCATGCAAAGTACCACATATTTACCCTTGGCGGAAACTACATCAAAGCAGCTATAAAATGACACCACAATTTTAACAATCGGATAGAAATTGCGGGCACAGTAAGCGACCAAACCTGGAAATCTGCTCGAAAAGTGCACGTGTTCTAGAAACAGCCATTTCTACGCCTCCTACACGCTAGATAATTTGCCTAAAACATTTTCCGACCACCAAAACACTAGGTTGGGTTAAGCCTTTAAATTAAATCGTAAAAACGCGGAATTCGCACGTTTAAGGGGAGAAAAAGCAATTTGAAGTTTTGGGGGGGTGACACATGGAAAATTGGGATTTTTTGCACTTCCAACCATTAAAACCGCCCTTAAACTTTTCCAAAGTACCACAAATTTATACTTTTTGGAAAATTCAGACGCTGATCTATCTATTAAGACTAAAATATTGCAAATCGGTTGGGAAATGTAGGTACAGTAACGCCATAAAGGGAAAAAGTTCCCAAAACCTGCCCCCCAAAAAAATACTATCTTGCTTATTAGACCACTTAGAAGAATAACTTTTATTTTAATTTGTTTGTTTCCGCTCATGTATTGATTTTAAAGAGTGAAAAAAATGTTCTATTGTACACGTGGATTTTTATACAGAAAAGTTTGTTTTTTCGCTTTACTCCTATTTGAACCCTCATAAAAATTAGTTTATTTGTAAATATTGCTACAAATTTATATTTATCGTAGAGAATACACCGACAGCTAGAAAATGAGACCAAAATTTTGACAATCGGGTGAAAATTGTGGGTACAGTGAGCGATCAAAGCGAGAGATCTGCCAGGGAAATTGACGTGTTTTAGGGAAATTTAAGTCTGTGCCTTCTAAACGTCATAAAAATTAGTATTTTCATGCAAAGTACCACACATTTACCCTTGGCGGAAACTACATCAAAGCAGCTATAAAATGACACCACAATTTTAACAATCGGATAGAAATTGCGGGCACAGTAAGCGACCAAACCTGGAAATCTGCTCGAAAAGTGCACGTGTTCTAGAAACAGCCATTTCTACGCCTCCTACACGCTAGATAATTTGCCTAAAACATTTTCCGACCACCAAAACACTAGTTTCGGTTAAGCCTTTAAATTAAATCGTAAAAACGCGGAATTCGCACGTTTAAGGGGAGAAAAAGCAATTTGGAGTTTTGGGGGGGTGACACATGGAAAATTGGGATTTTTTGCACTTCCAACCATTAAAACCGCCCTTAAACTTTTCCAAAGTACCACAAATTTATACTTTTTGGAAAATTCAGACGCTGATCTATCTATTAAGACTAAAATATTGCAAATCGGTTGGGAAATGTAGGTACAGTAACGCCATAAAGGGAAAAAGTTCCCAAAACCTGCCCCCCAAAAAAATACTATCTTGCTTATTAGACCACTTAGAAGAATAACTTTTATTTTAATTTGTTTGTTTCCGCTCATGTATTGATTTTAAAGAGTGAAAAAAATTTTCTATTGTACACGTGGATTTTTATACAGAAAAGTTTGTTTTTTCGCTTTACTCCTATTTGAACCCTCATAAAAATTAGTTTATTTGTAAATATTGCTACAAATTTATATTTATCGTAGAGAATACACCGACAGCTAGAAAATGAGACCAAAATTTTGACAATCGGGTGAAAATTGTGGGTACAGTGAGCGATCAAAGCGAGAGATCTGCCAGGGAAATTGACGTGTTTTAGGGAAATTTAAGTCTGTGCCTTCTAAACGTCATAAAAATTAGTATTTTCATGCAAAGTACCACATATTTACCCTTGGCGGAAACTACATCAAAGCAGCTATAAAATGACACCACAATTTTAACAATCGGATAGAAATTGCGGGCACAGTAAGCGACCAAACCTGGAAATCTGCTCGAAAAGTGCACGTGTTCTAGAAACAGCCATTTCTACGCCTCCTACACGCTAGATAATTTGCCTTAAAACATTTTCCGACCACCAAAACACTAGCTTGGGTTAAGCCTTTAAATTAAATCGTAAAAACGCGGAATTCGCACGTTTAAGGGGAGAAAAAGCAATTTGAAGTTTTGGGGGGGTGACACATGGAAAATTGGGATTTTTTGCACTTCCAACCATTAAAACCGCCCTTAAACTTTTCCAAAGTACCACAAATTTATACTTTTTGGAAAATTCAGACGCTGATCTATCTATTAAGACTAAAATATTGCAAATCGGTTGGGAAATGTAGGTACAGTAACGCCATAAAGGGAAAAAGTTCCCAAAACCTGCCCCCCAAAAATATACTATCTTGCTTATTAGACCACTTAGAAGAATAACTTTTATTTTAATTTGTTTGTTTCTGCTCATGTATTGATTTTAAAGAGTGAAAAAAATTTTCTATTGTACACGTGGATTTTTATACAGAAAAGTTTGTTTTTTCGCTTTACTCCTATTTGAACCCTCATAAAAATTAGTTTATTTGTAAATATTGCTACAAATTTATATTTATCGTAGAGAATACACCGACAGCTAGAAAATGAGACCAAAATTTTGACAATCGGGTGAAAATTGTGGGTACAGTGAGCGATCAAAGCGAGAGATCTGCCAGGGAAATTGACGTGTTTTAGGGAAATTTAAGTCTGTGCCTTCTAAACGTCATAAAAATTAGTATTTTCATGCAAAGTACCACATATTTACCCTTGGCGGAAACTACATCAAAGCAGCTATAAAATGACACCACAATTTTAACAATCGAATAGAAATTGCGGGCACAGTAAGCGACCAAACCTGGAAATCTGCTCGAAAAGTGCACGTGTTCTAGAAACAGCCATTTCTACGCCTCCTACACGCTAGATAATTTGCCTAAAACATTTTCCGACCACCAAAACACTAGTTTGGGTTAAGCCTTTAAATTAAATCGTAAAAACGCGGAATTCGCACGTTTAAGGGGAGAAAAAGCAATTTGAAGTTTTGGGGGGGGTGACACATGGAAAATTGGGATTTTTTGCACTTCCAACCATTAAAACCGCCCTTAAACTTTTCCAAAGTACCACAAATTTATACTTTTTGGAAAATTCAGACGCTGATCTATCTATTAAGACTAAAATATTGCAAATCGGTTGGGAAATGTAGGTACAGTAACGCCATAAAGGGAAAAAGTTCCCAAAACCTGCCCCCCAAAAAAATACTATCTTGCTTATTAGACCACTTAGAAGAATAACTTTTATTTTAATTTGTTCGTTTCCGCTCATGTATTGATTTTAAAGAGTGAAAAAAATTTTCTATTGTACACGTGGACTTTTATACAGAAAAGTTTGTTTTTTCGCTTTACTCCTATTTGAACCCTCATAAAAATTAGTTTATTTGTAAATATTGCTACAAATTTATATTTATCGTAGAGAATACACCGACAGCTAGAAAATGAGACCAAAATTTTGACAATCGGGTGAAAATTGTGGGTACAGTGAGCGATCAAAGCGAGAGATCTGCCAGGGAAATTGACGTGTTTTAGGGAAATTTAAGTCTGTGCCTTCTAAACGTCATAAAAATTAGTATTTTCATGCAAAGTACCACATATTTACCCTTGGCGGAAACTACATCAAAGCAGCTATAAAATGACACCACAATTTTAACAATCGGATAGAAATTGCGGGCACAGTAAGCGACCAAACCTGGAAATCTGCTCGAAAAGTGCACGTGTTCTAGAAACAGCCATTTATACGCCTCCTACACGCTAGATAATTTGCCTAAAACATTTTCCGACCACCAAAACACTAGTTTGGGTTAAGCCTTTAAATTAAATCGTAAAAACGCGGAATTCGCACGTTTAAGGGGAGAAAAAGCAATTTGAAGTTTTGGGGGGGTGACACATGGAAAATTGGGATTTTTTGCACTTCCAACCATTAAAACCGCCCTTAAACTTTTCCAAAGTACCACAAATTTATACTTTTTGGAAAATTCAGACGCTGATCTATCTATTAAGACTAAAATATTGCAAATCGGTTGGGAAATGTAGGTACAGTAACGCCATAAAGGGAAAAAGTTCCCAAAACCTGCCCCCCAAAAAAATACTATCTTGCTTATTAGACCACTTAGAAGAATAACTTTTATTTTAATTTGTTTGTTTCCGCTCATGTATTGATTTTAAAGAGTGAAAAAAATTTTCTATTGTACACGTGGATTTTTATACAGAAAAGTTTGTTTTTTCGCTTTACTCCTATTTGAACCCTCATAAAAATTAGTTTATTTATAAATATTGCTACAAATTTATATTTATCGTAGAGAATACACCGACAGCTAGAAAATGAGACCAAAATTTTGACAATCGGGTGAAAATTGTGGGTACAGTGAGCGATCAAAGCGAGAGATCTGCCAGGGAAATTGACGTGTTTTAGGGAAATTTAAGTCTGTGCCTTCTAAACGTCATAAAAATTAGTATTTTCATGCAAAGTACCACATATTTACCCTTGGCGGAAACTACATCAAAGCAGCTATAAAATGACACCACAATTTTAACAATCGGATAGAAATTGCGGGCACAGTAAGCGACCAAACCTGGAAATCTGCTCGAAAAGTGCACGTGTTCTAGAAACAGCCATTTCTACGCCTCCTACACGCTAGATAATTTGCCTAAAACATTTTCCGACCACCAAAACACTAGTTTGGGTTAAGCCTTTAAATTAAATCGTAAAAACGCGGAATTCGCACGTTTAAGGGGAGAAAAAGCAATTTGAAGTTTTGGAGGGGTGACACATGGAAAATTGGGATTTTTTGCACTTCCAACCATTAAAACCGCCCTTAAACTTTTCCAAAGTACCACAAATTTATACTTTTTGGAAAATTCAGACGCTGATCTATCTATTAAGACTAAAATATTGCAAATCGGTTGGGAAATGTAGGTACAGTAACGCCATAAAGGGAAAAAGTTCCCAAAACCTGCCCCCCAAAAAAATACTATCTTGCTTATTAGACCACTTAGAAGAATAACTTTTATTTTAATTTGTTTGTTTCCGCTCATGTATTGATTTTAAAGAGTGAAAAAAATTTTCTATTGTACACGTGGATTTTTATACAGAAAAGTTTGTTTTTTCGCTTTACTCCTATTTGAACCCTCATAAAAATTAGTTTATTTGTAAATATTGCTACAAATTTATATTTATCGTAGAGAATACACCGACAGCTAGAAAATGAGACCAAAATTTTGACAATCGGGTGAAAATTGTGGGTACAGTGAGCGATCAAAGCGAGAGATCTGCCAGGGAAATTGACGTGTTTTAGGGAAATTTAAGTCTGTGCCTTCTAAACGTCATAAAAATTAGTATTTTCATGCAAAGTACCACATATTTACCCTTGGCGGAAACTACATCAAAGCAGCTATAAAATGACACCACAATTTTAACAATCGGATAGAAATTGCGGGCACAGTAAGCGACCAAACCTGGAAATCTGCTCGAAAAGTGCACGTGTTCTAGAAACAGCCATTTCTACGCCTCCTACACGCTAGATAATTTGCCTAAAACATTTTCCGACCACCAAAACACTAGATTGGGTTAAGCCTTTAAATTAAATCGTAAAAACGCGGAATTCGCACGTTTAAGGGGAGAAAAAGCAATTTGAAGTTTTGGGGGGGTGACACATGGAAAATTGGGATTTTTTGCACTTCCAACCATTAAAACCGCCCTTAAACTTTTCCAAAGTACCACAAATTTATACTTTTTGGAAAATTCAGACGCTGATCTATCTATTAAGACTAAAATATTGCAAATCGGTTGGGAAATGTAGGTACAGTAACGCCATAAAGGGAAAAAGTTCCCAAAACCTGCCCCCCAAAAAAATACTATCTTGCTTATTAGACCACTTAGAAGAATAACTTTTATTTTAATTTGTTTGTTTCCGCTCATGTATTGATTTTAAAGAGTGAAAAAAATTTTCTATTGTACACGTGGATTTTTATACAGAAAAGTTTGTTTTTTCGCTTTACTCCTATTTGAACCCTCATAAAAATTAGTTTATTTGTAAATATTGCTACAAATTTATATTTATCGTAGAGAATACACCGACAGCTAGAAAATGAGACCAAAATTTTGACAATCGGGTGAAAATTGTGGGTACAGTGAGCGATCAAAGCGAGAGATCTGCCAGGGAAATTGACGTGTTTTAGGGAAATTTAAGTCTGTGCCTTCTAAACGTCATAAAAATTAGTATTTTCATGCAAAGTACCACATATTTACCCTTGGCGGAAACTACATCAAAGCAGCTATAAAATGACACCACAATTTTAACAATCGGATAGAAATTGCGGGCACAGTAAGCGACCAAACCTGGAAATCTGCTCGAAAAGTGCACGTGTTCTAGAAACAGCCATTTCTACGCCTCCTACACGCTAGATAATTTGCCTAAAACATTTTCCGACCACCAAAACACTAGTTTGGGTTAAGCCTTTAAATTAAATCGTAAAAACGCGGAATTCGCACGTTTAAGGGGAGAAAAAGCAATTTGAAGTTTTGGGGGGGGTGACACATGGAAAATTGGGATTTTTTGCACTTCCAACCATTAAAACCGCCCTTAAACTTTTCCAAAGTACCACAAATTTATACTTTTTGGAAAATTCAGACGCTGATCTATCTATTAAGACTAAAATATTGCAAATCGGTTGGGAAATGTAGGTACAGTAACGCCATAAAGGGAAAAAGTTCCCAAAACCTGCCCCCCAAAAAAATACTATCTTGCTTATTAGACCACTTAGAAGAATAACTTTTATTTTAATTTGTTCGTTTCCGCTCATGTATTGATTTTAAAGAGTGAAAAAAATTTTCTATTGTACACGTGGACTTTTATACAGAAAAGTTTGTTTTTTCGCTTTACTCCTATTTGAACCCTCATAAAAATTAGTTTATTTGTAAATATTGCTACAAATTTATATTTATCGTAGAGAATACACCGACAGCTAGAAAATGAGACCAAAATTTTGACAATCGGGTGAAAATTGTGGGTACAGTGAGCGATCAAAGCGAGAGATCTGCCAGGGAAATTGACGTGTTTTAGGGAAATTTAAGTCTGTGCCTTCTAAACGTCATAAAAATTAGTATTTTCATGCAAAGTACCACATATTTACCCTTGGCGGAAACTACATCAAAGCAGCTATAAAATGACACCACAATTTTAACAATCGGATAGAAATTGCGGGCACAGTAAGCGACCAAACCTGGAAATCTGCTCGAAAAGTGCACGTGTTCTAGAAACAGCCATTTATACGCCTCCTACACGCTAGATAATTTGCCTAAAACATTTTCCGACCACCAAAACACTAGTTTGGGTTAAGCCTTTAAATTAAATCGTAAAAACGCGGAATTCGCACGTTTAAGGGGAGAAAAAGCAATTTGAAGTTTTGGGGGGGTGACACATGGAAAATTGGGATTTTTTGCACTTCCAACCATTAAAACCGCCCTTAAACTTTTCCAAAGTACCACAAATTTATACTTTTTGGAAAATTCAGACGCTGATCTATCTATTAAGACTAAAATATTGCAAATCGGTTGGGAAATGTAGGTACAGTAACGCCATAAAGGGAAAAAGTTCCCAAAACCTGCCCCCCAAAAAAATACTATCTTGCTTATTAGACCACTTAGAAGAATAACTTTTATTTTAATTTGTTTGTTTCCGCTCATGTATTGATTTTAAAGAGTGAAAAAAATTTTCTATTGTACACGTGGATTTTTATACAGAAAAGTTTGTTTTTTCGCTTTACTCCTATTTGAACCCTCATAAAAATTAGTTTATTTATAAATATTGCTACAAATTTATATTTATCGTAGAGAATACACCGACAGCTAGAAAATGAGACCAAAATTTTGACAATCGGGTGAAAATTGTGGGTACAGTGAGCGATCAAAGCGAGAGATCTGCCAGGGAAATTGACGTGTTTTAGGGAAATTTAAGTCTGTGCCTTCTAAACGTCATAAAAATTAGTATTTTCATGCAAAGTACCACATATTTACCCTTGGCGGAAACTACATCAAAGCAGCTATAAAATGACACCACAATTTTAACAATCGGATAGAAATTGCGGGCACAGTAAGCGACCAAACCTGGAAATCTGCTCGAAAAGTGCACGTGTTCTAGAAACAGCCATTTCTACGCCTCCTACACGCTAGATAATTTGCCTAAAACATTTTCCGACCACCAAAACACTAGTTTGAGTTAAGCCTTTAAATTAAATCGTAAAAACGCGGAATTCGCACGTTTAAGGGGAGAAAAAGCAATTTGAAGTTTTGGAGGGGTGACACATGGAAAATTGGGATTTTTTGCACTTCCAACCATTAAAACCGCCCTTAAACTTTTCCAAAGTACCACAAATTTATACTTTTTGGAAAATTCAGACGCTGATCTATCTATTAAGACTAAAATATTGCAAATCGGTTGGGAAATGTAGGTACAGTAACGCCATAAAGGGAAAAAGTTCCCAAAACCTGCCCCCCAAAAAAATACTATCTTGCTTATTAGACCACTTAGAAGAATAACTTTTATTTTAATTTGTTTGTTTCCGCTCATGTATTGATTTTAAAGAGTGAAAAAAATTTTCTATTGTACACGTGGATTTTTATACAGAAAAGTTTGTTTTTTCGCTTTACTCCTATTTGAACCCTCATAAAAATTAGTTTATTTGTAAATATTGCTACAAATTTATATTTATCGTAGAGAATACACCGACAGCTAGAAAATGAGACCAAAATTTTGACAATCGGGTGAAAATTGTGGGTACAGTGAGCGATCAAAGCGAGAGATCTGCCAGGGAAATTGACGTGTTTTAGGGAAATTTAAGTCTGTGCCTTCTAAACGTCATAAAAATTAGTATTTTCATGCAAAGTACCACATATTTACCCTTGGCGGAAACTACATCAAAGCAGCTATAAAATGACACCACAATTTTAACAATCGGATAGAAATTGCGGGCACAGTAAGCGACCAAACCTGGAAATCTGCTCGAAAAGTGCACGTGTTCTAGAAACAGCCATTTCTACGCCTCCTACACGCTAGATAATTTGCCTAAAACATTTTCCGACCACCAAAACACTAGATTGGGTTAAGCCTTTAAATTAAATCGTAAAAACGCGGAATTCGCACGTTTAAGGGGAGAAAAAGCAATTTGAAGTTTTGGGGGGTGACACATGGAAAATTGGGATTTTTTGCACTTCCAACCATTAAAACCGCCCTTAAACTTTTCCAAAGTACCACAAATTTATACTTTTTGGAAAATTCAGACGCTGATCTATCTATTAAGACTAAAATATTGCAAATCGGTTGGGAAATGTAGGTACAGTAACGCCATAAAGGGAAAAAGTTCCCAAAACCTGCCCCCCAAAAAAATACTATCTTGCTTATTAGACCACTTAGAAGAATAACTTTTATTTTAATTTGTTTGTTTCCGCTCATGTATTGATTTTAAAGAGTGAAAAAAATTTTCTATCGTACACGTGGATTTTTATACAGAAAAGTTTGTTTTTTCGCTTTACTCCTATTTGAACCCTCATAAAAATTAGTTTATTTGTAAATATTGCTACAAATTTATATTTATCGTAGAGAATACACCGACAGCTAGAAAATGAGACCAAAATTTTGACAATCGGGTGAAAATTGTGGGTACAGTGAGCGATCAAAGCGAGAGATCTGCCAGGGAAATTGACGTGTTTTAGGGAAATTTAAGTCTGTGCCTTCTAAACGTCATAAAAATTAGTATTTTCATGCAAAGTACCACATATTTACCCTTGGCGGAAACTACATCAAAGCAGCTATAAAATGACACCACAATTTTAACAATCGGATAGAAATTGCGGGCACAGTAAGCGACCAAACCTGGAAATCTGCTCGAAAAGTGCACGTGTTCTAGAAACAGCCATTTCTACGCCTCCTACACGCTAGATAATTTGCCTAAAACATTTTCCGACCACCAAAACACTAGTTTGGGTTAAGCCTTTAAATTAAATCGTAAAAACGCGGAATTCGCACGTTTAAGGGGAGAAAAAGCAATTTGAAGTTTTGGGGGGGTGACACATGGAAAATTGGGATTTTTTGCACTTCCAACCATTAAAACCGCCCTTAAACTTTTCCAAAGTACCACAAATTTATACTTTTTGGAAAATTCAGACGCTGATCTATCTATTAAGACTAAAATATTGCAAATCGGTTGGGAAATGTAGGTACAGTAACGCCATAAAGGGAAAAAGTTCCCAAAACCTGCCCCCCAAAAAAATACTATCTTGCTTATTAGACCACTTAGAAGAATAACTTTTATTTTAATTTGTTTGTTTCCGCTCATGTATTGATTTTAAAGAGTGAAAAAAATTTTCTATCGTACACGTGGATTTTTATACAGAAAAGTTTGTTTTTTCGCTTTACTCCTATTTGAACCCTCATAAAAATTAGTTTATTTGTAAATATTGCTACAAATTTATATTTATCGTAGAGAATACACCGACAGCTAGAAAATGAGACCAAAATTTTGACAATCGGGTGAAAATTGTGGGTACAGTGAGCGATCAAAGCGAGAGATCTGCCAGGGAAATTGACGTGTTTTAGGGAAATTTAAGTCTGTGCCTTCTAAACGTCATAAAAATTAGTATTTTCATGCAAAGTACCACATATTTACCCTTGGCGGAAACTACATCAAAGCAGCTATAAAATGACACCACAATTTTAACAATCGGATAGAAATTGCGGGCACAGTAAGCGACCAAACCTGGAAATCTGCTCGAAAAGTGCACGTGTTCTAGAAACAGCCATTTCTACGCCTCCTACACGCTAGATAATTTGCCTACAACATTTTCCGACCACCAAAACACTAGTTTGGGTTAAGCCTTTAAATCAAATCGTAAAAACGCGGAATTCGCACGTTTAAGGGGAGAAAAAGCAATTTGAAGTTTTGGGGGGGTGACACATGGAAAATTGGGATTTTTTGCACTTCCAACCATTAAAACCGCCCTTAAACTTTTCCAAAGTACCACAAATTTATACTTTTTGGAAAATTCAGACGCTGATCTATCTATTAAGACTAAAATATTGCAAATCGGTTGGGAAATGTAGGTACAGTAACGCCATAAAGGGAAAAAGTTCCCAAAACCTGCCCCCCAAAAAAATACTATCTTGCTTATTAGACCACTTAGAAGAATAACTTTTATTTTAATTTGTTTGTTTCCGCTCATGTATTGATTTTAAAGAGTGAAAAAAATTTTCTATTGTACACGTGGATTTTTATACAGAAAAGTTTGTTTTTTCGCTTTACTCCTATTTGAACCCTCATAAAAATTAGTTTATTTGTAAATATTGCTACAAATTTATATTTATCGTAGAGAATACACCGACAGCTAGAAAATGAGACCAAAATTTTGACAATCGGGTGAAAATTGTGGGTACAGTGAGCGATCAAAGCGAGAGATCTGCCAGGGAAATTGACGTGTTTTAGGGAAATTTAAGTCTGTGCCTTCTAAACGTCATAAAAATTAGTATTTTCATGCAAAGTACCACATATTTACCCTTGGCGGAAACTACATCAAAGCAGCTATAAAATGACACCACAATTTTAACAATCGGATAGAAATTGCGGGCACAGTAAGCGACCAAACCTGGAAATCTGCTCGAAAAGTGCACGTGTTCTAGAAACAGCCATTTCTACGCCTCCTACACGCTAGATAATTTGCCTAAAACATTTTCCGACCACCAAAACACTAGTTCGGGTTAAGCCTTTAAATTAAATCGTAAAAACGCGGAATTCGCACGTTTAAGGGGAGAAAAAGCAATTTGAAGTTTTGGGGGGGTGACACATGGAAAATTGGGATTTTTTGCACTTCCAACCATTAAAACCGCCCTTAAACTTTTCCAAAGTACCACAAATTTATACTTTTTGGAAAATTCAGACGCTGATCTATCTATTAAGACTAAAATATTGCAAATCGGTTGGGAAATGTAGGTACAGTAACGCCATAAAGGGAAAAAGTTCCCAAAACCTGCCCCCCAAAAAAATACTATCTTGCTTATTAGACCACTTAGAAGAATAACTTTTATTTTAATTTGTTTGTTTCCGCTCATGTATTGATTTTAAAGAGTGAAAAAAATTTTCTATTGTACACGTGGATTTTTATACAGAAAAGTTTGTTTTTTCGCTTTACTCCTATTTGAACCCTCATAAAAATTAGTTTATTTGTAAATATTGCTACAAATTTATATTTATCGTAGAGAATACACCGACAGCTAGAAAATGAGACCAAAATTTTGACAATCGGGTGAAAATTGTGGGTACAGTGAGCGATCAAAGCGAGAGATCTGCCAGGGAAATTGACGTGTTTTAGGGAAATTTAAGTCTGTGCCTTCTAAACGTCATAAAAATTAGTATTTTCATGCAAAGTACCACATATTTACCCTTGGCGGAAACTACATCAAAGCAGCTATAAAATGACACCACAATTTTAACAATCGGATAGAAATTGCGGGCACAGTAAGCGACCAAACCTGGAAATCTGCTCGAAAAGTGCACGTGTTCTAGAAACAGCCATTTCTACGCCTCCTACACGCTAGATAATTTGCCTACAACATTTTCCGACCACCAAAACACTAGTTTGGGTTAAGCCTTTAAATTAAATCGTAAAAACGCGGAATTCGCACGTTTAAGGGGAGAAAAAGCAATTTGAAGTTTTGGGGGGGTGACACATGGAAAATTGGGATTTTTTGCACTTCCAACCATTAAAACCGCCCTTAAACTTTTCCAAAGTACCACAAATTTATACTTTTTGGAAAATTCAGACGCTGATCTATCTATTAAGACTAAAATATTGCAAATCGGTTGGGAAATGTAGGTACAGTAACGCCATAAAGGGAAAAAGTTCCCAAAACCTGCCCCCCAAAAAAATACTATCTTGCTTATTAGACCACTTAGAAGAATAACTTTTATTTTAATTTGTTCGTTTCCGCTCATGTATTGATTTTAAAGAGTGAAAAAAATTTTCTATTGTACACGTGGACTTTTATACAGAAAAGTTTGTTTTTTCGCTTTACTCCTATTTGAACCCTCATAAAAATTAGTTTATTTGTAAATATTGCTACAAATTTATATTTATCGTAGAGAATACACCGACAGCTAGAAAATGAGACCAAAATTTTGACAATCGGGTGAAAATTGTGGGTACAGTGAGCGATCAAAGCGAGAGATCTGCCAGGGAAATTGACGTGTTTTAGGGAAATTTTAGTCTGTGCCTTCTAAACGTCATAAAAATTAGTATTTTCATGCAAAGTACCACATATTTACCCTTGGCGGAAACTACATCAAAGCAGCTATAAAATGACACCACAATTTTAACAATCGGATAGAAATTGCGGGCACAGTAAGCGACCAAACCTGGAAATCTGCTCGAAAAGTGCACGTGTTCTAGAAACAGCCATTTCTACGCCTCCTACACGCTAGATAATTTGCCTAAAACATTTTCCGACCACCAAAACACTAGTTTGGGTTAAGCCTTTAAATTAAATCGTAAAAACGCGGAATTCGCACGTTTAAGGGGAGAAAAAGCAATTTGAAGTTTTGGGGGGGGGTGACACATGGAAAATTGGGATTTTTTGCACTTCCAACCATTAAAACCGCCCTTAAACTTTTCCAAAGTACCACAAATTTATACTTTTTGGAAAATTCAGACGCTGATCTATCTATTAAGACTAAAATATTGCAAATCGGTTGGGAAATGTAGGTACAGTAACGCCATAAAGGGAAAAAGTTCCCAAAACCTGCCCCCCAAAAAAATACTATCTTGCTTATTAGACCACTTAGAAGAATAACTTTTATTTTAATTTGTTTGTTTCCGCTCATGTATTGATTTTAAAGAGTGAAAAAAATTTTCTATTGTACACGTGGATTTTTATACAGAAAAGTTTGTTTTTTCGCTTTACTCCTATTTGAACCCTCATAAAAATTAGTTTATTTGTAAATATTGCTACAAATTTATATTTATCGTAGAGAATACACCGACAGCTAGAAAATGAGACCAAAATTTTGACAATCGGGTGAAAATTGTGGGTACAGTGAGCGATCAAAGCGAGAGATCTGCCAGGGAAATTGACGTGTTTTAGGGAAATTTAAGTCTGTGCCTTCTAAACGTCATAAAAATTAGTATTTTCATGCAAAGTACCACATATTTACCCTTGGCGGAAACTACATCAAAGCAGCTATAAAATGACACCACAATTTTAACAATCGGATAGAAATTGCGGGCACAGTAAGCGACCAAACCTGGAAATCTGCTCGAAAAGTGCACGTGTTCTAGAAACAGCCATTTCTACGCCTCCTACACGCTAGATAATTTGCCTAAAACATTTTCCGACCACCAAAACACTAGGTTGGGTTAAGCCTTTAAATTAAATCGTAAAAACGCGGAATTCGCACGTTTAAGGGGAGAAAAAGCAATTTGAAGTTTTGGGGGGGTGACACATGGAAAATTGGGATTTTTTGCACTTCCAACCATTAAAACCGCCCTTAAACTTTTCCAAAGTACCACAAATTTATACTTTTTGGAAAATTCAGACGCTGATCTATCTATTAAGACTAAAATATTGCAAATCGGTTGGGAAATGTAGGTACAGTAACGCCATAAAGGGAAAAAGTTCCCAAAACCTGCCCCCCAAAAAAATACTATCTTGCTTATTAGACCACTTAGAAGAATAACTTTTATTTTAATTTGTTTGTTTCCGCTCATGTATTGATTTTAAAGAGTGAAAAAAATTTTCTATTGTACACGTGGATTTTTATACAGAAAAGTTTGTTTTTTCGCTTTACTCCTATTTGAACCCTCATAAAAATTAGTTTATTTGTAAATATTGCTACAAATTTATATTTATCGTAGAGAATACACCGACAGCTAGAAAATGAGACCAAAATTTTGACAATCGGGTGAAAATTGTGGGTACAGTGAGCGATCAAAGCGAGAGATCTGCCAGGGAAATTGACGTGTTTTAGGGATGTAAAGTATGCAAAGTACCACATATTTACCCTTGGCGGAAACTACATCAAAGCAGCTATAAAATGACACCACCATTTTAACAATCGGATAGAAATTGCGGGCACAGTAAGCGACCAAACCTGGAAATCTGCTCGAAAAGTGCACGTGTTCTAGAAACAGCCATTTCTACGCCTCCTACACGCTAGATAATTTGCCTAAAACATTTTCCGACCACCAAAACACTAGTTTGGGTTAAGCCTTTAAATTAAATCGTAAAAACGCGGAATTCGCACGTTTAAGGGGAGAAAAAGCAATTTGAAGTTTTGGGGGGGTGACACATGGAAAATTGGGATTTTTTGCACTTCCAACCATTAAAACCGCCCTTAAACTTTTCCAAAGTACCACAAATTTATACTTTTTGGAAAATTCAGACGCTGATCTATCTATTAAGACTAAAATATTGCAAATCGGTTGGGAAATGTAGGTACAGTAACGCCATAAAGGGAAAAAGTTCCCAAAACCTGCCCCCCAAAAAAATACTATCTTGCTTATTAGACCACTTAGAAGAATAACTTTTATTTTAATTTGTTTGTTTCCGCTCATGTATTGATTTTAAAGAGTGAAAAAAATTTTCTATTGTACACGTGGATTTTTATACAGAAAAGTTTGTTTTTTCGCTTTACTCCTATTTGAACCCTCATAAAAATTAGTTTATTTGTAAATATTGCTACAAATTTATATTTATCGTAGAGAATACACCGACAGCTAGAAAATGAGACCAAAATTTTGACAATCGGGTGAAAATTGTGGGTACAGTGAGCGATCAAAGCGAGAGATCTGCCAGGGAAATTGACGTGTTTTAGGGAAATTTAAGTCTGTGCCTTCTAAACGTCATAAAAATTAGTATTTTCATGCAAAGTACCACATATTTACCCTTGGCGGAAACTACATCAAAGCAGCTATAAAATGACACCACAATTTTAACAATCGGATAGAAATTGCGGGCACAGTAAGCGACCAAACCTGGAAATCTGCTCGAAAAGTGCACGTGTTCTAGAAACAGCCATTTCTACGCCTCCTACACGCTAGATAATTTGCCTAAAACATTTTCCGACCACCAAAACACTAGTTTGGGTTAAGCCTTTAAATTAAATCGTAAAAACGCGGAATTCGCACGTTTAAGGGGAGAAAAAGCAATTTGAAGTTTTGGGGGGGTGACACATGGAAAATTGGGATTTTTTGCACTTCCAACCATTAAAACCGCCCTTAAACTTTTCCAAAGTACCACAAATTTATACTTTTTGGAAAATTCAGACGCTGATCTATCTATTAAGACTAAAATATTGCAAATCGGTTGGGAAATGTAGGTACAGTAACGCCATAAAGGGAAAAAGTTCCCAAAACCTGCCCCCCAAAAAAATACTATCTTGCTTATTAGACCACTTAGAAGAATAACTTTTATTTTAATTTGTTTGTTTCCGCTCATGTATTGATTTTAAAGAGTGAAAAAAATTTTCTATTGTACACGTGGATTTTTATACAGAAAAGTTTGTTTTTTCGCTTTACTCCTATTTGAACCCTCATAAAAATTAGTTTATTTGTAAATATTGCTACAAATTTATATTTATCGTAGAGAATACACCGACAGCTAGAAAATGAGACCAAAATTTTGACAATCGGGTGAAAATTGTGGGTACAGTGAGCGATCAAAGCGAGAGATCTGCCAGGGAAATTGACGTGTTTTAGGGAAATTTAAGTCTGTGCCTTCTAAACGTCATAGAAATTAGTATTTTCATGCAAAGTACCACATATTTACCCTTGGCGGAAACTACATCAAAGCAGCTATAAAATGACACCACAATTTTAACAATCGGATAGAAATTGCGGGCACAGTAAGCGACCAAACCTGGAAATCTGCTCGAAAAGTGCACGTGTTCTAGAAACAGCCATTTCTACGCCTCCTACACGCTAGATAATTTGCCTAAAACATTTTCCGACCACCAAAACACTAGTTTGGGTTAAGCCTTTAAATTAAATCGTAAAAACGCGGAATTCGCACGTTTAAGGGGAGAAAAAGCAATTTGAAGTTTTGGGGGGGGGTGACACATGGAAAATTGGGATTTTTTGCACTTCCAACCATTAAAACCGCCCTTAAACTTTTCCAAAGTACCACAAATTTATACTTTTTGGAAAATTCAGACGCTGATCTATCTATTAAGACTTAAATATTGCAAATCGGTTGGGAAATGTAGGTACAGTAACGCCATAAAGGGAAAAAGTTCCCAAAACCTGCCCCCCAAAAAAATACTATCTTGCTTATTAGACCACTTAGAAGAATAACTTTTATTTTAATTTGTTTGTTTCCGCTCATGTATTGATTTTAAAGAGTGAAAAAAATTTTCTATTGTACACGTGGATTTTTATACAGAAAAGTTTGTTTTTTCGCTTTACTCCTATTTGAACCCTCATAAAAATTAGTTTATTTGTAAATATTGCTACAAATTTATATTTATCGTAGAGAATACACCGACAGCTAGAAAATGAGACCAAAATTTTGACAATCGGGTGAAAATTGTGGGTACAGTGAGCGATCAAAGCGAGAGATCTGCCAGGGAAATTGACGTGTTTTAGGGAAATTTAAGTCTGTGCCTTCTAAACGTCATAAAAATTAGTATTTTCATGCAAAGTACCACATATTTACCCTTGGCGGAAACTACATCAAAGCAGCTATAAAATGACACCACAATTTTAACAATCGGATAGAAATTGCGGGCACAGTAAGCGACCAAACCTGGAAATCTGCTCGAAAAGTGCACGTGTTCTAGAAACAGCCATTTCTACGCCTCCTACACGCTAGATAATTTGCCTAAAACATTTTCCGACCACCAAAACACTAGTTTCGGTTAAGCCTTTAAATTAAATCGTAAAAACGCGGAATTCGCACGTTTAAGGGGAGAAAAAGCAATTTGAAGTTTTGGGGGGGGTGACACATGGAAAATTGGGATTTTTTGCACTTCCAACCATTAAAACCGCCCTTAAACTTTTCCAAAGTACCACAAATTTATACTTTTTGGAAAATTCAGACGCTGATCTATCTATTAAGACTAAAATATTGCAAATCGGTTGGGAAATGTAGGTACAGTAACGCCATAAAGGGAAAAAGTTCCCAAAACCTGCCCCCCAAAAAAATACTATCTTGCTTATTAGACCACTTAGAAGAATAACTTTTATTTTAATTTGTTTGTTTCCGCTCATGTATTGATTTTAAAGAGTGAAAAAAATTTTCTATTGTACACGTGGATTTTTATACAGAAAAGTTTGTTTTTTCGCTTTACTCCTATTTGAACCCTCATAAAAATTAGTTTATTTGTAAATATTGCTACAAATTTATATTTATCGTAGAGAATACACCGACAGCTAGAAAATGAGACCAAAATTTTGACTATCGGGTGAAAATTGTGGGTACAGTGAGCGATCAAAGCGAGAGATCTGCCAGGGAAATTGACGTGTTTTAGGGAAATTTAAGTCTGTGCCTTCTAAACGTCATAAAAATTAGTATTTTCATGCAAAGTACCACATATTTACCCTTGGCGGAAACTACATCAAAGCAGCTATAAAATGACACCACAATTTTAACAATCGGATAGAAATTGCGGGCACAGTAAGCGACCAAACCTGGAAATCTGCTCGAAAAGTGCACGTGTTCTAGAAACAGCCATTTCTACGCCTCCTACACGCTAGATAATTTGCCTAAAACATTTTCCGACCACCAAAACACTAGTTTGGGTTAAGCCTTTAAATTAAATCGTAAAAACGCGGAATTCGCACGTTTAAGGGGAGAAAAAGCAATTTGAAGTTTTGGGGGGGTGACACATGGAAAATTGGGATTTTTTGCACTTCCAACCATTAAAACCGCCCTTAAACTTTTCCAAAGTACCACAAATTTATACTTTTTGGAAAATTCAGACGCTGATCTATCTATTAAGACTAAAATATTGCAAATCGGTTGGGAAATGTAGGTACAGTAACGCCATAAAGGGAAAAAGTTCCCAAAACCTGCCCCCCAAAAAAATACTATCTTGCTTATTAGACCACTTAGAAGAATAACTTTTATTTTAATTTGTTTGTTTCCGCTCATGTATTGATTTTAAAGAGTGAAAAAATTTTCTATTGTACACGTGGATTTTTATACAGAAAAGTTTGTTTTTTCGCTTTACTCCTATTTGAACCCTCATAAAAATTAGTTTATTTGTAAATATTGCTACAAATTTATATTTATCGTAGAGAATACACCGACAGCTAGAAAATGAGACCAAAATTTTGACAATCGGGTGAAAATTGTGGGTACAGTGAGCGATCAAAGCGAGAGATCTGCCAGGGAAATTGACGTGTTTTAGGGAAATTTAAGTCTGTGCCTTCTAAACGTCATAAAAATTAGTATTTTCATGCAAAGTACCACATATTTACCCTTGGCGGAAACTACATCAAAGCAGCTATAAAATGACACCACAATTTTAACAATCGGATAGAAATTGCGGGCACAGTAAGCGACCAAACCTGGAAATCTGCTCGAAAAGTGCACGTGTTCTAGAAACAGCCATTTCTACGCCTCCTACACGCTAGATAATTTGCCTAAAACATTTTCCGACCACCAAAACACTAGTTTGGGTTAAGCCTTTAAATTAAATCGTAAAAACGCGGAATTCGCACGTTTAAGGGGAGAAAAAGCAATTTGAAGTTTTGGGGGGGTGACACATGGAAAATTGGGATTTTTTGCACTTCCAACCATTAAAACCGCCCTTAAACTTTTCCAAAGTACCACAAATTTATACTTTTTGGAAAATTCAGACGCTGATCTATCTATTAAGACTAAAATATTGCAAATCGGTTGGGAAATGTAGGTACAGTAACGCCATAAAGGGAAAAAGTTCCCAAAACCTGCCCCCCAAAAAAATACTATCTTGCTTATTAGACCACTTAGAAGAATAACTTTTATTTTAATTTGTTTGTTTCCGCTCATGTATTGATTTTAAAGAGTGAAAAAAATTTTCTATTGTACACGTGGATTTTTATACAGAAAAGTTTGTTTTTTCGCTTTACTCCTATTTGAACCCTCATAAAAATTAGTTTATTTGTAAATATTGCTACAAATTTATATTTATCGTAGAGAATACACCGACAGCTAGAAAATGAGACCAAAATTTTGACAATCGGGTGAAAATTGTGGGTACAGTGAGCGATCAAAGCGAGAGATCTGCCAGGGAAATTGACGTGTTTTAGGGAAATTTAAGTCTGTGCCTTCTAAACGTCATAAAAATTAGTATTTTCATGCAAAGTACCACATATTTACCCTTGGCGGAAACTACATCAAAGCAGCTATAAAATGACACCACAATTTTAACAATCGGATAGAAATTGCGGGCACAGTAAGCGACCAAACCTAGAAATCTGCTCGAAAAGTGCACGTGTTCTAGAAACAGCCATTTCTACGCCTCCTACACGCTAGATAATTTGCCTAAAACATTTTCCGACCACCAAAACACTAGTTTGGGTTAAGCCTTTAAATTAAATCGTAAAAACGCGGAATTTGCACGTTTAAGGGGAGAAAAAGCAATTTGAAGTTTTGGGGGGGTGACACATGGAAAATTGGGATTTTTTGCACTTCCAACCATTAAAACCGCCCTTAAACTTTTCCAAAGTACCACAAATTTATACTTTTTGGAAAATTCAGACGCTGATCTATCTATTAAGACTAAAATATTGCAAATCGGTTGGGAAATGTAGGTACAGTAACGCCATAAAGGGAAAAAGTTCCCAAAACCTGCCCCCCAAAAAAATACTATCTTGCTTGTTAGACCACTTAGAAGAATAACTTTTATTTTAATTTGTTTGTTTCCGCTCATGTATTGATTTTAAAGAGTGAAAAAAATTTTCTATTGTACACGTGGATTTTTATACAGAAAAGTTTGTTTTTTCGCTTTACTCCTATTTGAACCCTCATAAAAATTAGTTTATTTGTAAATATTGCTACAAATTTATATTTATCGTAGAGAATACACCGACAGCTAGAAAATGAGACCAAAATTTTGACAATCGGGTGAAAATTGTGGGTACAGTGAGCGATCAAAGCGAGAGATCTGCCAGGGAAATTGACGTGTTTTAGGGAAATTTAAGTCTGTGCCTTCTAAACGTCATAAAAATTAGTATTTTCATGCAAAGTACCACATATTTACCCTTGGCGGAAACTACATCAAAGCAGCTATAAAATGACACCACAATTTTAACAATCGGATAGAAATTGCGGGCACAGTAAGCGACCAAACCTGGAAATCTGCTCGAAAAGTGCACGTGTTCTAGAAACAGCCATTTCTACGCCTCCTACACGCTAGATAATTTGCCTAAAACATTTTCCGACCACCAAAACACTAGTTTGGGTTAAGCCTTTAAATTAAATCGTAAAAACGCGGAATTCGCACGTTTAAGGGGAGAAAAAGCAATTTGAAGTTTTGGGGGGGTGACACAAGGAAAATTGGGATTTTTTGCACTTCCAACCATTAAAACCGCCCTTAAACTTTTCCAAAGTACCACAAATTTATACTTTTTGGAAAATTCAGACGCTGATCTATCTATTAAGACTAAAATATTGCAAATCGGTTGGGAAATGTAGGTACAGTAACGCCATAAAGGGAAAAAGTTCCCAAAACCTGCCCCCCAAAAAAATACTATCTTGCTTATCAGACCACTTAGAAGAATAACTTTTATTTTAATTTGTTTGTTTCCGCTCATGTATTGATTTTAAAGAGTGAAAAAAATTTTCTATTGTACACGTGGATTTTTATACAGAAAAGTTTGTTTTTTCGCTTTACTCCTATTTGAACCCTCATAAAAATTAGTTTATTTGTAAATATTGCTACAAATTTATATTTATCGTAGAGAATACACCGACAGCTAGAAAATGAGACCAAAATTTTGACAATCGGGTGAAAATTGTGGGTACAGTGAGCGATCAAAGCGAGAGATCTGCCAGGGAAATTGACGTGTTTTAGGGAAATTTAAGTCTGTGCCTTCTAAACGTCATAAAAATTAGTATTTTCATGCAAAGTACCACATATTTACCCTTGGCGGAAACTACATCAAAGCAGCTATAAAATGACACCACAATTTTAACAATCGGATAGAAATTGCGGGCACAGTAAGCGACCAAACCTGGAAATCTGCTCGAAAAGTGCACGTGTTCTAGAAACAGCCATTTCTACGCCTCCTACACGCTAGATAATTTGCCTAAAACATTTTCCGACCACCAAAACACTAGTTTGGGTTAAGCCTTTAAATTAAATCGTAAAAACGCGGAATTCGCACGTTTAAGGGGAGAAAAAGCAATTTGAAGTTTTGGGGGGGTGACACATGGAAAATTGGGATTTTTTGCACTTCCAACCATTAAAACCGCCCTTAAACTTTTCCAAAGTACCACAAATTTATACTTTTTGGAAAATTCAGACGCTGATCTATCTATTAAGACTAAAATATTGCAAATCGGTTGGGAAATGTAGGTACAGTAACGCCATAAAGGGAAAAAGTTCCCAAAACCTGCCCCCCAAAAAAATACTATCTTGCTTATTAGACCACTTAGAAGAATAACTTTTATTTTAATTTGTTTGTTTCCGCTCATGTATTGATTTTAAAGAGTGAAAAAAATTTTCTATTGTACACGTGGATTTTTATACAGAAAAGTTTGTTTTTTCGCTTTACTCCTATTTGAACCCTCATAAAAATTAGTTTATTTGTAAATATTGCTACAAATTTATATTTATCGTAGAGAATACACCGACAGCTAGAAAATGAGACCAAAATTTTGACAATCGGGTGAAAATTGTGGGTACAGTGAGCGATCAAAGCGAGAGATCTGCCAGGGAAATTGACGTGTTTTAGGGAAATTTAAGTCTGTGCCTTCTAAACGTCATAAAAATTAGTATTTTCATGCAAAGTACCACATATTTACCCTTGGCGGAAACTACATCAAAGCAGCTATAAAATGACACCATAATTTTAACAATCGGATAGAAATTGCGGGCACAGTAAGCGACCAAACCTGGAAATCTGCTCGAAAAGTGCACGTGTTCTAGAAACAGCCATTTCTACGCCTCCAACACGCTAGATAATTTGCCTAAAACATTTTCCGGCCACCAAAACACTAGTTTGGGTTAAGCCTTTAAATTAAATCGTAAAAACGCGGAATTCGCACGTTTAAGGGGAGAAAAAGCAATTTGAAGTTTTGGGGGGGTGACACATGGAAAATTGGGATTTTTTGCACTTCCAACCATTAAAACCGCCCTTAAACTTTTCCAAAGTACCACAAATTTATACTTTTTGGAAAATTCAGACGCTGATCTATCTATTAAGACTAAAATATTGCAAATCGGTTGGGAAATGTAGGTACAGTAACCCCATAAAGGGAAAAAGTTCCCAAAACCTGCCCCCCAAAAAAATACTATCTTGCTTATTAGACCACTTAGAAGAATAACTTTTATTTTAATTTGTTTGTTTCCGCTCATGTATTGATTTTAAAGAGTGAAAAAAATTTTCTATTGTACACGTGGATTTTTATACAGAAAAGTTTGTTTTTTCGCTTTACTCCTATTTGAACCCTCATAAAAATTAGTTTATTTGTAAATATTGCTACAAATTTATATTTATCGTAGAGAATACACCGACAGCTAGAAAATGAGACCAAAATTTTGACAATCGGGTGAAAATTGTGGGTACAGTGAGCGATCAAAGCGAGAGATCTGCCAGGGAAATTGACGTGTTTTAGGGAAATTTAAGTCTGTGCCTTCTAAACGTCATAAAAATTAGTATTTTCATGCAAAGTACCACATATTTACCCTTGGCGGAAACTACATCAAAGCAGCTATAAAATGACACCACAATTTTAACAATCGGATAGAAATTGCGGGCACAGTAAGCGACCAAACCTGGAAATCTGCTCGAAAAGTGCACGTGGTCTAGAAACAGCCATTTCTACGCCTCCTACACGCTAGATAATTTGCCTAAAACATTTTCCGACCACCAAAACACTAGTTTGGGTTAAGCCTTTAAGTTAAATCGTAAAAACGCGGAATTCGCACGTTTAAGGGGAGAAAAAGCAATTTGAAGTTTTGGGGGGGTGACACATGGAAAATTGGGATTTTTTGCACTTCCAACCATTAAAACCGCCCTTAAACTTTTCCAAAGTACCACAAATTTATACTTTTTGGAAAATTCAGACGCTGATCTATCTATTAAGACTAAAATATTGCAAATCGGTTGGGAAATGTAGGTACAGTAACGCCATAAAGGGAAAAAGTTCCCAAAACCTGCCCCCCAAAAAAATACTATCTTGCTTATTAGACCACTTAGAAGAATAACTTTTATTTCAATTTGTTTGTTTCCGCTCATGTATTGATTTTAAAGAGTGAAAAAAATTTTCTATTGTACACGTGGATTTTTATACAGAAAAGTTTGTTTTTTCGCTTTACTCCTATTTGAACCCTCATAAAAATTAGTTTATTTGTAAATATTGCTACAAATTTATATTTATCGTAGAGAATACACCGACAGCTAGAAAATGAGACCAAAATTTTGACAATCGGGTGAAAATTGTGGGTACAGTGAGCGATCAAAGCGAGAGATCTGCCAGGGAAATTGACGTGTTTTAGGGAAATTTAAGTCTGTGCCTTCTAAACGTCATAAAAATTAGTATTTTCATGCAAAGTACCACATATTTACCCTTGGCGGAAACTACATCAAAGCAGCTATAAAATGACACCACAATTTTAACAATCGGATAGAAATTGCGGGCACAGTAAGCGACCAAACCTGGAAATCTGCTCGAAAAGTGCACGTGTTCTAGAAACAGCCATTTCTACGCCTCCTACACGCTAGATAATTTGCCTAAAACATTTTCCGACCACCAAAACACTAGTTTGGGTTAAGCCTTTAAATTAAATCGTAAAAACGCGGAATTCGCACGTTTAAGGGGAGAAAAAGCAATTTGAAGTTTTGGGGGGGTGACACATGGAAAATTGGGATTTTTTGCACTTCCAACCATTAAAACCGCCCTTAAACTTTTCCAAAGTACCACAAATTTATACTTTTTGGAAAATTCAGACGCTGATCTATCTATTAAGACTAAAATATTGCAAATCGGTTGGGAAATGTAGGTACAGTAACGCCATAAAGGGAAAAAGTTCCCAAAACCTGCCCCCCAAAAAAATACTATCTTGCTTATTAGACCACTTAGAAGAATAACTTTTATTTTAATTTGTTTGTTTCCGCTCATGTATTGATTTTAAAGAGTGAAAACAATTTTCTATTGTACACGTGGATTTTTATACAGAAAAGTTTGTTTTTTCGCTTTACTCCTATTTGAACCCTCATAAAAATTAGTTTATTTGTAAATATTGCTACAAATTTATATTTATCGTAGAGAATACACCGACAGCTAGAAAATGAGACCAAAATTTTGACAATCGGGTGAAAATTGTGGGTACAGTGAGCGATCAAAGCGAGAGATCTGCCAGGGAAATTGACGTGTTTTAGGGAAATTTAAGTCTGTGCCTTCTAAACGTCATAAAAATTAGTATTTTCATGCAAAGTACCACATATTTACCCTTGGCGGAAACTACATCAAAGCAGCTATAAAATGACACCACAATTTTAACAATCGGATAGAAATTGCGGGCACAGTAAGCGACCAAACCTGGAAATCTGCTCGAAAAGTGCACGTGTTCTAGAAACAGCCATTTCTACGCCTCCTACACGCTAGATAATTTGCCTAAAACATTTTCCGACCACCAAAACACTAGGCTGGGTTAAGCCTTTAAATTAAATCGTAAAAACGCGGAATTTGCACGTTTAAGGGGAGAAAAAGCAATTTGAAGTTTTGGGGGGGTGACACATGGAAATTTGGGATTTTTTGCACTTCCAACCATTAAAACCGCCCTTAAACTTTTCCAAAGTACCACAAATTTATACTTTTTGGAAAATTCAGACGCTGATCTATCTATTAAGACTAAAATATTGCAAATCGGTTGGGAAATGTAGGTACAGTAACGCCATAAAGGGAAAAAGTTCCCAAAACCTGCCCCCCAAAAAAATACTATCTTGCTTATTAGACCACTTAGAAGAATAACTTTTATTTTAATTTGTTTGTTTCCGCTCATGTATTGATTTTAAAGAGTGAAAAAAATTTTCTATTGTACACGTGGATTTTTATACAGAAAAGTTTGTTTTTTCGCTTTACTCCTATTTGAACCCTCATAAAAATTAGTTTATTTGTAAATATTGCTACAAATTTATATTTATCGTAGAGAATACACCGACAGCTAGAAAATGAGACCAAAATTTTGACAATCGGGTGAAAATTGTGGGTACAGTGAGCGATCAAAGCGAGAGATCTGCCAGGGAAATTGACGTGTTTTAGGGAAATTTAAGTCTGTGCCTTCTAAACGTCATAAAAATTAGTATTTTCATGCAAAGTACCACATATTTACCCTTGGCGGAAACTACATCAAAGCAGCTATAAAATGACACCACAATTTTAACAATCGGATAGAAATTGCGGGCACAGTAAGCGACCAAACCTGGAAATCTGCTCGAAAAGTGCACGTGTTCTAGAAACAGCCATTTCTACGCCTCCTACACGCTAGATAATTTGCCTAAAACATTTTCCGACCACCAAAACACTAGGTTGGGTTAAGCCTTTAAATTAAATCGTAAAAACGCGGAATTCGCACGTTTAAGGGGAGAAAAAGCAATTTGAAGTTTTGGGAGGGTGACACATGGAAAATTGGGATTTTTTGCACTTCCAACCATTAAAACCGCCCTTAAACTTTTCCAAAGTACCACAAATTTATACTTTTTGGAAAATTCAGACGCTGATCTATCTATTAAGACTAAAATATTGCAAATCGGTTGGGAAATGTAGGTACAGTAACGCCATAAAGGGAAAAAGTTCCCAAAACCTGCCCCCCAAAAAAATACTATCTTGCTTATTAGACCACTTAGAAGAATAACTTTTATTTTAATTTGTTTGTTTCCGCTCATGTATTGATTTTAAAGAGTGAAAAAAATTTTCTATTGTACACGTGGATTTTTATACAGAAAAGTTTGTTTTTTCGCTTTACTCCTATTTGAACCCTCATAAAAATTAGTTTATTTGTAAATATTGCTACAAATTTATATTTATCGTAGAGAATACACCGACAGCTAGAAAATGAGACCAAAATTTTGACAATCGGGTGAAAATTGTGGGTACAGTGAGCGATCAAAGCGAGAGATCTGCCAGGGAAATTGACGTGTTTTAGGGAAATTTAAGTCTGTGCCTTCTAAACGTCATAAAAATTAGTATTTTCATGCAAAGTACCACATATTTACCCTTGGCGGAAACTACATCAAAGCAGCTATAAAATGACACCACAATTTTAACAATCGGATAGAAATTGCGGGCACAGTAAGCGACCAAACTTGGAAATCTGCTCGAAAAGTGCACGTGTTCTAGAAACAGCCATTTCTACGCCTCCTACACGCTAGATAATTTGCCTAAAACATTTTCCGACCACCAAAACACTAGTTTGGGTTAAGCCTTTAAATTAAATCGTAAAAACGCGGAATTCGCACGTTTAAGGGGAGAAAAAGCAATTTGAAGTTTTGGGGGGGGTGACACATGGAAAATTGGGATTTTTTGCACTTCCAACCATTAAAACCGCCCTTAAACTTTTCCAAAGTACCGCAAATTTATACTTTTTGGAAAATTCAGACGCTGATCTATCTATTAAGACTAAAATATTGCAAATCGGTTGGGAAATGTAGGTACAGTAACGCCATAAAGGGAAAAAGTTCCCAAAACCTGCCCCCCAAAAAAATACTATCTTGCTTATTAGACCACTTAGAAGAATAACTTTTATTTTAATTTGTTTGTTTCCGCTCATGTATTGATTTTAAAGAGTGAAAAAAATTTTCTATTGTACACGTGGATTTTTAAACAGAAAAGTTTGTTTTTTCGCTTTACTCCTATTTGAACCCTCATAAAAATTAGTTTATTTGTAAATATTGCTACAAATTTATATTTATCGTAGAGAATACACCGACAGCTAGAAAATGAGACCAAAATTTTGACAATCGGGTGAAAATTGTGGGTACAGTGAGCGATCAAAGCGAGAGATCTGCCAGGGAAATTGACGTGTTTTAGGGAAATTTAAGTCTGTGCCTTCTAAACGTCATAAAAATTAGTATTTTCATACAAAGTACCACATATTTACCCTTGGCGGAAACTACATCAAAGCAGCTATAAAATGACACCATAATTTTAACAATCGGATAGAAATTGCGGGCACAGTAAGCGACCAAACCTGGAAATCTGCTCGAAAAGTGCACGTGTTCTAGAAACAGCCATTTCTACGCCTCCTACACGCTAGATAATTTGCCTAAAACATTTTCCGACCACCAAAACACTAGTTTGGGTTAAGCCTTTAAATTAAATCGTAAAAACGCGGAATTTGCACGTTTAAGGGGAGAAAAAGCAATTTGAAGTTTTGGGGGGGTGACACATGGAAAATTGGGATTTTTTGCACTTCCAACCATTAAAACCGCCCTTAAACTTTTCCAAAGTACCACAAATTTATACTTTTTGGAAAATTCAGACGCTGATCTATCTATTAAGACTAAAATATTGCAAATCGGTTGGGAAATGTAGGTACAGTAACGCCATAAAGGGAAAAAGTTCCCAAAACCTGCCCCCCAAAAAAATACTATCTTGCTTATTAGACCACTTAGAAGAATAACTTTTATTTTAATTTGTTTGTTTCCGCTCATGTATTGATTTTAAAGAGTGAAATATAATTTTTGATTTGGTTTGTTTGTTTACACTCACGTATCACTTATCAGCAATGAAAAACATTTTTTAAATTACACATGACTCTTTATGCAGAAAAGTCTGTTTTTTCGCGGTACTCCTACTTTAACCCTCACAAAATGAAGCGCTCTACTGCAAAACACTACATAATTATGCTCGACGTAAACAACAGAATATCAGCTAAAAAATGAGACCAAAATTTTGTCAATCGGATGGAAACTGTGGTCGCAGTGAACGATCAAAGCCAGAGATCTGCCTTGGTAATGGACGTGTTTTAGGAAAATCCATGTCCTTGCCTCCTAAACGCCATAATAAATTGTATTCTCAAATGAAGTACTACATATTTATACTTGACGAAAACTACTCAAAGCCAGCTACACGATAAAACCAAAATTTCAACAATCAAATAAAAATTGTGGCCACAGTAAGCGATCGAAGCTGGAAATCTGTACAAAAATTGCACGTGTTCTAGAAACAGCAATTTCTATGCCTGCGACATTCTAGATAATATGCCCAAAATATTTTCCGACCACCAGAACACTCGTTTGGGTTAAGCCTTTAAACTAAAAAATATCAAACCGAAATTCGCACGTTTAAGGGGAGAAAAATTGATTTAAAGTTTTTGGGTAGTGACACGTAAAAAATTGGAAATTTTTCGCCTTTCAGCCACTAAAACTGCTCTTCAACTTTTCCAAAGTACCATAAATTTATACTTTTTGGAAAATTCAGACGCTAATCTATACACCAATATCAAAATATTGCAAATCGGTTGAAAAACCTGGCCACAGCAATGTCATAAAGGGAAAAAGTTCCGTAAACCTGCCCCCCAAAAAATTACTATCTCGCTTATTAGACCACTTAGAAATATAATTTTTGATTTGGTTTGTTTGTTTACACTCACGTATCACTTATCAGTAATGAAAAACATTTTTTAAATTACACATGACTCTTTATGCAGAAAAGTCTGTTTTTTCGCGGTACTCCTACTTGAACCCTCACAAAATGAAGCGCTCTACTGCAAAACACTACAAATTTATGCTCGACGTAAACAACAGAATATCAGCTAAAAAATAAGACCAAAATTTTGTCAATCGGATGGAAACTGTGGTCGCAGTGAACGATCAGAGCCAGAGATCTGCCTTGGTAATGGACGTGTTTTAGGAAAATCCATGTCCTTGCCTCCTAAACGCCATAATAAATTGTATTATCAAACGAAGCACTACATATTTACACTCGACGAAAACTACACAAAGCCAGCTACACGATAAAACCAAAATTTCAACAATCAAATAAAAATTGTGGCCACAGTAAGCGATCGAAGCTGGAAATCTGTACAAAAATTGCACGTGTTCTAGAAACAGCAATTTCTATGCCTGCTACATTCTAGATAATATGCCCAAAATATTTTCCGACCACCAAAACACTCATGTGGGTTAAGCCTTTAAACTAAAAAATATCAAACCGAAATTCGCACGTTTAAGGGGAGAAAAATTGATTTAAAGTTTTTGGGTAGTGACACGTAAAAAATTGAAAATTTTTCGCCTTTCAGCCACTAAAACTGCTCTTCAACTTTTCCAAAGTACCATAAACTTATACTTTTTGGAAAATTCAGACGCTAATCTATACACCAATATCAAAATATTGCAAATCGGTTGAAAAACCTGGCCACACCTATGTCATAAAGGGAAAAAGTTCCCAAAACCTGCCCCCCAAAAAACTACCATCTCGCTTATTCGACCACTTAGAAATATAATTTTTGATTTGGTTTGTTTGTTTACACTCACGTATCACTTATCAGTAATGAAAAACATTTTTTAAATTACACATGACTCTTTATGCAGAAAAGTCTGTTTTTTCGCGGTACTCCTACTTTAACCCTCACAAAATGAAGCGCTCTACTGCAAAACACTACAAATTTATGCTCGACGTAAACAACAGAATATCAGCTAAAAAATGAGACCAAAATTTTGTCAATCGGATGGAAACTGTGGTCGCAGTGAACGATCAAAGCCAGAGATCTGCCTTGGTAATGGACGTGTTTTAGGAAAACCCATGTCCTTGCCTGCTAAACGCCATAATAAATTGTATTCTCAAACAAAGCACTACATATTTACACTTGACGAAAACTGCACAAAGCCAGCTACACGATAAAACCAAAACTTCAACAATCAAATAAAAATTGTGGCCACAGTAAGCGATCGAAGCTGGAAATCTGTACAAAAATTGCACGTGTTCTAGAAACAGCGATTTCTATGCCTGCGACATTCTAGATAATATGCCCAAAATATTTTCCGACCACCAAAACACTCATTTGGGTTAAGCCTTTAAACTAAAAAATATCAACCCGAAATTCGCACGTTTAAGGGGAGAAAAATTGATTTAAAGTTTTTGGGTAGTGACACGTAAAAAATTGGAAATTTTTCGCCTTTCAGCCACTAAAACTGCTCTTCAACTTTTCCAAAGTACCATAAATTTATACTTTTTGGAAAATTCAGACGGTAATCTCTACAGCAATATCAAAATATTGCAAATCGGTTGAAAAACCTGGCCACAGCAATGTCATAAAGGGAAAAAGTTCCCAAAACCTGCCCCCCAAAAAACTACCATCTCGCTTATTCGACCACTAAGAAATATAATTTTTGATTTGGTTTGTTTGTTTACACTCACGTATCACTTATCAGCAATGAAAAACATTTTTTAAATTACACATGACTCTTTATGCAGAAAAGTCTGTTTTTTCGCGGTACTCCTACTTGAACCCTCACAAAATGAAGCGCTCTACTGCAAAACAAAACAAATTTACGCTCGACGTAAACAACAGAATATCAGCTAAAAAATGAGACCGAAATTTTGTCAATCGGATGGAAACTGTGGTCGCAGTGAACGATCAAAGCCAGAGATCTGCCTTGGTAATGGACGTGTTTTAGGAAAACCCATGTCCTTGCCTGCTAAACGCCATAATAAATTGTATTCTCAAACAAAGCACTACATATTTATACTCGACGAAAACTACACAAAGCCAGCTACACGATAAAACCAAAATTTCAACAATCAAATAAAAATTGTGGCCACAGTAAGCGATCGAAGCTGGAAATCTGTACAAAAATTGCACGTGTTCTAGAAACAGCAATTTCTATGCCTGCTACATTCTAGATAATATGCCCAAAATATTTTCCGACCCACCAAAACACTCATGTGGGTTAAGCCTTTAAACTAAAAAATATCAAACCGAAATTCGCACGTTTAAGGGGAGAAAAATTGATTTAAAGTTTTTGGGTAGTGACACGTAAAAAATTGAAAATTTTTCGCCTTTCAGCCACTAAAACTGCTCTTCAACTTTTCCAAAGTACCATAAATTTATACTTTTTGGAAAACTCAGGCGCTAATCTATACACCAGTATGAAAATATTGCAAATCGGTTGAAAAACCTGGCCACAGCAATGTCATAAAGGGAAAAAGTTCCAAGAACCTGCCCCCAAAAAAACTACCATCTCGCTTATTCGACCACTTAGAAATATAATTTTTGATTTGGTTTGTTTGTTTACACTCACGTATCACTTATCAGCAATGAAAAACATTTTTTAAATTACACATGACTCTTTATGCAGAAAAGTCTGTTTTTTCGCGGTACTCCTACTTTAACCCTCACAAAATGAAGCGCTCTACTGCAAAACACTACAAATTTATGCTCGACGTAAACAACAGAATATCAGCTAAAAAATGAGACCAAAATTTTGTCAATCGGATGGAAACTGTGGTCGCAGTGAACGATCAAAGCCAGAGATCTGCCTTGGTAATGGACGTGTTTTAGGAAAATCCATGGCCTTGCCTGCTAAACGCCATAATAAATTGTATTCTCACACGAAGTACTACATATTTATACTTGACGAAAACTACACAAAGCCAGCTACACGATAAAACCAAAATTTCAACAATCAAATAAAAATTGTGGCCACAGTAAGCGATCCAAGCTGGAAATCTGTACAAAAATCGCACGTGTTCTAGAAACAGCAATTTCTATGCCTGCTACATTCTAGATAATATGCCCAAAATATTTTCCGACCACCAAAACACTCATTTGGGTTAAGCCTTTAAACTAAAAAATATCAACCCGAAATTCGCACGTTTAAGGGGAGAAAAATTGATTTAAAGTTTTTGGGTAGTGACACGTAAAAAATTGGAAATTTTTCGCCTTTCAGCCACTAAAACTGCTCTTCAACTTTTCCAAAGTACCATAAATTTATACTTTTTGGAAAATTCAGACGCTAATCTATACACCAATATCAAAATATTGCAAATCGGTTGAAAAACCTGGCCACAGCAATGTCATAAAGGGAAAAAGTTCCCAAAACCTGCCCCCAAAAAATTACTATCTCGCTTATTAGACCACTTAGAAATATAATTTTTGATTTGGTTTGTTTGTTTACACTCACGTATCACTTACCAGCAATGAAAAACATTTTTTAAATTACACATGACTCTTTATGCAGAAAAGTCTGTTTTTTCGCGGTACTCCTACTTTAACCCTCACAAAATGAAGCGCTCTACTGCAAAACACTACAAATTTATGCTCGACGTAAACAACAGAATATCAGCTAAAAAATAAGACCAAAATTTTGTCAATCGGATGGAAACTGTGGTCGCAGTGAACGATCAAAGCCAGAGATCTGCCTTGGTAATGGACGTGTTTTAGGAAAATCCATGTCCTTGCCTCCTAAACGCCATAATAAATTGTATTCTCAAACGAAGTACTATATATTTATACTTCACGAAAACTACACAAAGCCAGCTACACGATAAAACCAAAATTTCAACAATCAAATAAAAATTGTGGCCACAGTAAGCGATCGAAGCTGGAAATCTGTACAAAAATCGCACGTGTTCTAGAAACAGCAATTTTTATGCCTGCTACATTCTAGATAATATGCCCAAAATATTTTCCGACCACCAAAACACTCATTTGGGTTAAGCCTTTAAACTAAAAAATATCAAACCGAAATTCGCACGTTTAAGGGGAGAAAAATTGATTTAAAGTTTTTGGGTAGTGACACGTAAAAAATTGGAAATTTTTCGCCTTTCAGCCACTAAAACTGCTCTTCAACTTTTCCAAAGTACCATAAATTTATACTTTTTGGAAAATTCAGACGCTAATCTATACACCAATATCAAAATATTGCAAATCGGTTGAAAAACCTGGCCACAGCAATGTCACAAAGGGAAAAAGTTCCCAAAACCTGCCCCCCAAAAAACTACCATCTCACTTATTCGACCACTTAGAAATATAATTTTTGATTTGGTTTGTTTGTTTACACTCACGTATCACTTATCAGCAACGAAAAACATTTTTTAAATTACACATGACTCTTTATGCAGAAAAGTCTGTTTTTTCGCGGTACTCCTACTTTAACCCTCACAAAATGAAGCGCTCTACTGCAAAACACTACAAATTTATGCTCGACGTAATCAACAAATTATCAGCTGAAAAATGAGACCAAAATTTTGTCAATCGGATGGAAACTGTGGTCGCAGTGAACGATCAAAGCCAGAGATCTGCCTTGGTAATGGACGTGTTTTAGGAAAATCCACGTCCTTGCCTCCTAAACGCCATAATAAATTGTATTCTCAAACGAAGTCCAACATATTTATACTTGACGAAAACTACACAAAGCCAGCTACACGATAAAACCAAAATTTCAACAATCAAATAAAAATTGTGGCCACAGTAAGCGATCCAAGCTGGAAATCTGTACAAAAATTGCACGTGTTCTAGAAACAGCAATTTCTATGCCTGCGACATTCTAGATAATATGCCCAAAATATTTTCCGACCACCAAAACACTCATTTGGGTTAAGCCTTTAAACTAAAAAATATCAACCCGAAATTCGCACGTTTAAGGGGAGAAAAATTGATTTAAAGTTTTTGGGTAGTGACACGTAAAAAATTGGAAATTTTTCGCCTTTCAGCCACTAAAACTGCTCTTCAACTTTTCCAAAGTACCATAAATTTATACTTTTTGGAAAATTCAGACGCTAATCTATACACCAATATCAAAATATTGCAAATCGGTTGAAAAACCTGGCCACAGCAATGTCATAAAGGGAAAAAGTTCCCAAAACCTGCCCCCCAAAAAATTACTATCTCGCTTATTAGACCACTTAGAAATATAATTTTTGATTTGGTTTGTTTGTTTACACTCACGTATCACTTACCAGCAATGAAAAACATTTTTTAAATTACACATGACTCTTTATGCAGAAAAGTCTGTTTTTTCGCGGTACTCCTACTTTAACCCTCACAAAATGAAGCGCTCTACTGCAAAACACTACAAATTTATGCTCGACGTAAACAACAGAATATCAGCTAAAAAATAAGACCAAAATTTTGTCAATCGGATGGAAACTGTGGTCGCAGTGAACGATCAAAGCCAGAGATCTGCCTTGGTAATGGACGTGTTTTAGGAAAATCCATGTCCTTGCCTCCTAAACGCCATAATAAATTGTATTCTCAAACGAAGTACTACATATTTATACTTGACGAAAACTACACAAAGCCAGCTACACGATAAAACCAAAATTTCAACAATCAAATAAAAATTGTGGCCACAGTAAGCGATCCAAGCTGGAAATCTGTACAAAAATCGCACGTGTTCTAGAAACAGCAATTTCTATGCCTGCTACATTCTAGATAATATGCCCAAAATATTTTCCGACCACCAAAACACTCATTTGGGTTAAGCCTTTAAACTAAAAAATATCAAACCGAAGTTCGCACGTTTAAGGGGAGAAAAATTGATTTAAAGTTTTTGGGTAGTGACACGTAAAAAATTGGAAATTTTTCGCCTTTCAGCCACTAAAACTGCTCTTCAACTTTTCCAAAGTACCATAAATTTATACTTTTTGGAAAATTCAGACGCTAATCTATACACCAATATCAAAATATTGCAAATCGGTTGAAAAACCTGGCCACAGCAATGTCACAAAGGGAAAAAGTTCCCAAAACCTGCCCCCCAAAAAACTACCATCTCACTTATTCGACCACTTAGAAATATAATTTTTGATTTGGTTTGTTTGTTTACACTCACGTATCACTTATCAGCAACGAAAAACATTTTTTAAATTACACATGACTCTTTATGCAGAAAAGTCTGTTTTTTCGCGGTACTCCTACTTTAACCCTCACAAAATGAAGCGCTCTACTGCAAAACACTACGAATTTATGCTCGACGTAAACAACAGAATATCAGCTAAAAAATGAGATCAAAATTTTGTCAATCGGATGGAAACTGTGGTCGCAGTGAACGATCAAAGCCAGAGATCTGCCTTGGTAATGGACGTGTTTTAGGAAAACCCATGTCCTTGCCTCCTAAACGCCATAATAAATTGTATTCTCAAACGAAGTACTACATATTTATACTTGGCTAAAACTACACAAAGCCAGCTATACGACAAAACGAAAATTTCAACAATCAAATAAAAATTGTGGCCACAGTAAGCGATCGAAGCTGGAAATCTGTACAAAAATTGCACGTGTTCTAGAAACAGCGAATTCTATGCCTGCTACATTCTAGATAATATGCCCAAAATATTTTCCGACCACCAAAACACTCATTCGGGTTAAGCCTTTAAACTAAAAAATATCAAACCGAAATTCGCACGTTTAAGGGGAGAAAAATTGATTTAAAGTTTTTGGGTAGTGACACGTAAAAAATTGGAAATTTTTCGCCTTTCAGCCACTAAAACTGCTCTTCAACTTTTCCAAAGTACCATAAATTTATACTTTTTGGAAAATTCAGACGCTAATCTATACACCAATATCAAAATATTGCAAATCGGTTGAAAAACCTGGCCACAGCAATGTCATAAAGGGAAAAAGTTCCCAAAACCTGCTCCCCAAAAAATTACTATCTCGCTTATTAGACCTTTTAGAAATATAATTTTTGATTTGGTTTGTTTGTTTACACTCACGTATCACTTATAAGCAACGAAAAACATTTTTTAAATTACACATGACTCTTTATGCAGAAAAGTCTGTTTTTTCGCGGTACTCCTACTTTAACCCTCACAAAATAAAGCGCTCTACTGCAAAACACTACAAATTTATGCTCCACGTAAACAACAGAATATCAGCTAAAAAATGAGACCAAAATTTTGTCAATCGGATGGAAACTGTGGTCGCAGTGAACGATCAAAGCCAGAGATCTGCCTTGGTAATGGACGTGTTTTAGGAAAATCCATGTCCTTGCCTCCTAACGCCATAATAAATTGTATTCTCAAACGAAGTACTACATATTTATACTTGACGAAAACTACACAAAGCCAGCTACACGATAAAACCAAAATTTCAACAATCAAATAAAAATTGTGGCCACAGTAAGCGATCGAAGCTGGAAATCTGTACAAAAATTGCACGTGTTCTAGAAACAGCAAATTCTATGCCTGCTACATTCTAGATAATATGCCCAAAATATTTTCCGACCACCAAAACACTCATTTGGGTTAAGCCTTTAAACTAAAAAATATCAAACCGAAATTCGCACGTTTAAGGGGAGAAAAATTGATTTAAAGTTTTTGGGTAGTGACACGTAAAAAATTGAAAATTTTCCGCCTTTCAGCCACTAAAACTGCTCTTCAACTTTTCCAAAGTACCATAAATTTATACTTTTTGGAAAATTCAGACGCTAATCTATACACCAATATCAAAATATTGCAAATCGGTTGAAAAACCTGGCCACAGCAATGTCATAAAGGGAAAAAGTTCCCAAAACCTGCCCCCCAAAAAATTACTATCTCCCTTATTAGACCACTTAGAAATATAATTTTTGATTTGGTTTGTTTGTTTACACTCACGTATCACTTATCAGCAATGAAAAACATTTTTTAAATTACACATGACTCTTTATGCAGAAAAGTCTGTTTTTTCGCGGTACTCCTACATTAACCCTCACAAAATGAAGCGCTCTACTGCAAAACACTACGAATTTATGTTCGACGTAAACAACAGAATATCAGCTAAAATATGAGACCAAAATTTTGTCAATCGGATGGAAACTGTGGTCGCAGTGAACGATCAAAGCCAGAGATCTGCCTTGGTAATGGACGTGTTTTAGGAAAACCCATGTCCTTGCCTCCTAAACGCCATAATAAATTGTATTCTCAAACGAAGTACTACATATTTATACTTGGCTAAAACTACACAAAGCCAGCTACACGACAAAACCAAAATTTCAACAATCAAATAAAAATTGTGGCCACAGTAAGCGATCGAAGCTGGAAATCTGTACAAAAATTGCACGTGTTCTAGAAACAGCGATTTCTATGCCTGCGACATTCTAGATAATATGCCCAAAATATTTTCCGACCACCAAAACACTCATTCGGGTTAAGCCTTTAAACTAAAAAATATCAAACCGAAATTCGCACGTTTAAGGGGAGAAAAATTGATTTAAAGTTTTTGGGTAGTGACACGTAAAAAATTGGAAATTTTTCGCCTTTCAGCCACTAAAACTGCTCTTCAACTTTTCCAAAGTACCATAAATTTATACTTTTTGGAAAATTCAGACGCTAATCTATACACCAATATCAAAATATTGCAAATCGGTTGAAAAACCTGGCCACAGCAATGTCACAAAGGGAAAAAGTTCCCAAAACCTGCCCCCCAAAAAACTACCATCTCACTTATTCGACCACTTAGAAATATAATTTTTGATTTGGTTTGTTTGTTTACACTCACGTATCACTTATCAGCAACGAAAAACATTTTTTAAATTACACATGACTCTTTATGCAGAAAAGTCTGTTTTTTCGCGGTACTCCTACTTTAACCCTCACAAAATGAAGCGCTCTACTGCAAAACACTACGAATTTATGCTCGACGTAAACAACAGAATATCAGCTAAAAAATGAGATCAAAATTTTGTCAATCGGATGGAAACTGTGGTCGCAGTGAACGATCAAAGCCAGAGATCTGCCTTGGTAATGGACGTGTTTTAGGAAAACCCATGTCCTTGCCTCCTAAACGCCATAATAAATTGTATTCTCAAACAAAGTACTACATATTTATACTTGGCTAAAACTACACAAAGCCAGCTATACGACAAAACCAAAATTTCAACAATCAAATAAAAATTGTGGCCACAGTAAGCGATCGAAGCTGGAAATCTGTACAAAAATTGCACGTGTTCTAGAAACAGCGAATTCTATGCCTGCTACATTCTAGATAATATGCCCAAAATATTTTCCGACCACCAAAACACTCATTCGGGTTAAGCCTTTAAACTAAAAAATATCAAACCGAAATTCGCACGTTTAAGGGGAGAAAAATTGATTTAAAGTTTTTGGGTAGTGACACGTAAAAAATTGGAAATTTTTCGCCTTTCAGCCACTAAAACTGCTCTTCAACTTTTCCAAAGTACCATAAATTTATACTTTTTGGAAAATTCAGACGCTAATCTATACACCAATATCAAAATATTGCAAATCGGTTGAAAAACCTGGCCACAGCAATGTCATAAAGGGAAAAAGTTCCCAAAACCTGCTCCCCAAAAAATTACTATCTCGCTTATTAGACCTTTTAGAAATATAATTTTTGATTTGGTTTGTTTGTTTACACTCACGTATCACTTATAAGCAACGAAAAACATTTTTTAAATTACACATGACTCTTTATGCAGAAAAGTCTGTTTTTTCGCGGTACTCCTACTTTAACCCTCACAAAATAAAGCGCTCTACTGCAAAACACTACAAATTTATGCTCCACGTAAACAACAGAATATCAGCTAAAAAATGAGACCAAAATTTTGTCAATCGGATGGAAACTGTGGTCGCAGTGAACGATCAAAGCCAGAGATCTGCCTTGGTAATGGACGTGTTTTAGGAAAATCCATGTCCTTGCCTCCTAACGCCATAATAAATTGTATTCTCAAACGAAGTACTACATATTTATACTTGACGAAAACTACACAAAGCCAGCTACACGATAAAACCAAAATTTCAACAATCAAATAAAAATTGTGGCCACAGTAAGCGATCGAAGCTGGAAATCTGTACAAAAATTGCACGTGTTCTAGAAACAGCAAATTCTATGCCTGCTACATTCTAGATAATATGCCCAAAATATTTTCCGACCACCAAAACACTCATTTGGGTTAAGCCTTTAAACTAAAAAATATCAAACCGAAATTCGCACGTTTAAGGGGAGAAAAATTGATTTAAAGTTTTTGGGTAGTGACACGTAAAAAATTGAAAATTTTCCGCCTTTCAACCACTAAAACTGCTCTTCAACTTTTCCAAAGTACCATAAATTTATACTTTTTGGAAAATTCAGACGCTAATCTATACACCAATATCAAAATATTGCAAATCGGTTGAAAAACCTGGCCACAGCAATGTCATAAAGGGAAAAAGTTCCCAAAACCTGCCCCCCAAAAAATTACTATCTCCCTTATTAGACCACTTAGAAATATAATTTTTGATTTGGTTTGTTTGTTTACACTCACGTATCACTTATCAGCAATGAAAAACATTTTTTAAATTACACATGACTCTTTATGCAGAAAAGTCTGTTTTTTCGCGGTACTCCTACATTAACCCTCACAAAATGAAGCGCTCTACTGCAAAACACTACGAATTTATGTTCGACGTAAACAACAGAATATCAGCTAAAAAATGAGACCAAAATTTTGTCAATCGGATGGAAACTGTGGTCGCAGTGAACGATCAAAGCCAGAGATCTGCCTTGGTAATGGACGTGTTTTAGGAAAACCCATGTCCTTGCCTCCTAAACGCCATAATAAATTGTATTCTCAAACGAAGTACTACATATTTATACTTGGCTAAAACTACACAAAGCCAGCTACACGACAAAACCAAAATTTCAACAATCAAATAAAAATTGTGGCCACAGTAAGCGATCGAAGCTGGAAATCTGTACAAAAATTGCACGTGTTCTAGAAACAGCGATTTCTATGCCTGCGACATTCTAGATAATATGCCCAAAATATTTTCCGACCACCAAAACACTCATTCGGGTTAAGCCTTTAAACTAAAAAATATCAAACCGAAATTCGCACGTTTAAGGGGAGAAAAATTGATTTAAAGTTTTTGGGTAGTGACACGTAAAAAATTGGAAATTTTTCGCCTTTCAGCCACTAAAACTGCTCTTCAACTTTTCCAAAGTACCATAAATTTATACTTTTTGGAAAATTCAGACGCTAATCTATACACCAATATCAAAATATTGCAAATCGGTTGAAAAACCTGGCCACAGCAATGTCACAAAGGGAAAAAGTTCCCAAAACCTGCCCCCCAAAAAACTACCATCTCACTTATTCGACCACTTAGAAATATAATTTTTGATTTGGTTTGTTTGCTTACACTCACGTATCACTTATCAGCAACGAAAAACATTTTTTAAATTACACATGACTCTTTATGCAGAAAAGTCTGTTTTTTCGCGGTACTCCTACTTTAACCCTCACAAAATAAAGCGCTCTACTGCAAAACACTACAGATTTATGCTCCACGTAAACAACAGAATATCAGCTAAAAAATGAGACCAAAATTTTGTCAATCGGATGGAAACTGTGGTCGCAGTGAACGATCAAAGCCAGAGATCTGCCTTGGTAATGGACGTGTTTTAGGAAAATCCATGTCCTTGCCTCCTAACGCCATAATAAATTGTATTCTCAAACGAAGTACTACATATTTATACTTGACGAAAACTACACAAAGCCAGCTACACGATAAAACCAAAATTTCAACAATCAAATAAAAATTGTGGCCACAGTAAGCGATCGAAGCTGGAAATCTGTACAAAAATCGCACGTGTTCTAGAAACAGCAATTTTTATGCCTGCTACATTCTAGATAATATGCCCAAAATATTTTCCGACCACCAAAACACTCATTTGGGTTAAGCCTTTAAACTAAAAAATATCAAACCGAAATTCGCACGTTTAAGGGGAGAAAAATTGATTTAAAGTTTTTGGGTAGTGACACGTAAAAAATTGGAAATTTTTCGCCTTTCAGCCACTAAAACTGCTCTTCAACTTTTCCAAAGTACCATAAATTTATACTTTTTGGAAAATTCAGACGCTAATCTATACACCAATATCAAAATATTGCAAATCGGTTGAAAAACCTGGCCACAGCAATGTCATAAAGGGAAAAAGTTCCCAAAACCTGCCCCCCAAAAAATTACTATCTCGCTTATTAGACCACTTAGAAATATAATTTTTGATTTGGTTTGTTTGTTTACACTCACGTATCACTTATCAGCAATGAAAAACATTTTTTAAATTACACATGACTCTTTATGCAGAAAAGTCTGTTTTTTCGCGGTACTCCTACTTTAACCCTCACAAAATGAAGCGCTCTACTGCAAAACACTACGAATTTATGTTCGACGTAAACAACAGAATATCAGCTAAAAAATGAGACCAAAATTTTGTCAGTTGGATGGAAACTGTGGTCGCAGTGAACGATCAAAGCCAGAGATCTGCCTTGGTAATGGACGTGTTTTAGGAAAATCCATGTCCTTGCCTCCTAAACGCCATAATAAATTGTATTCTCAAACGAAGTACTACATATTTATATTTGGCTAAAACTACACAAAGCCAGCTACACGACAAAACCAAAATTTCAACAATCAAATAAAAATTGTGGCCACAGTAAGCGATCGAAGCTGGAAATCTGTACAAAAATTGCACGTGTTCTAGAAACAGCGATTTCTATGCCTGCGACATTCTAGATAATATGCCCAAAATATTTTCCGACCACCAAAACACTCATTCGGGTTAAGCCTTTAAACTAAAAAATATCAAACCGAAATTCGCACGTTTAAAGGGAGAAAAATTGATTTAAAGTTTTTGGGTAGTGACACGTAAAAAATTGGAAATTTTTCGCCTTTCAGCCACTAAAACTGCTCTTCAACTTTTCCAAAGTACCATAAATTTATACTTTTTGGAAAATTCAGACGCTAATCTATACACCAATATCAAAATATTGCAAATCGGTTGAAAAACCTGGACACAGCAATGTCATAAAGGGAAAAAGTTCCCAAAACCTGCTCCCCAAAAAATTACTATCTCGCTTATTAGACCTTTTAGAAATATAATTTTTGATTTGGTTTGTTTGTTTACACTCACGTATCACTTATCAGCAATGAAAAACATTTTTTAAATTACACATGACTCTTTATGCAGAAAAGTCTGTTTTTTCGCGGTACTCCTACTTTAACCCTCACAAAATGAAGCGCTCTACTGCAAAACTATACGAATTTATGCTTGACGTAAACAACAGAATATCAGCTAAAAAATTAGACCAAAATTTTGTCAATCGGATGGAAACTGTGGTCGCAGTGAACGATCAAAGCCAGAGATCTGCCTTGGTAATGGACGTGTTTTAGGAAAATCCATGTCCTTGCTCCTAAACGCCATAATAAATTGTATTCTCAAACGAAGTACTACATATTTATACTTGACGAAAACAACACAAAGCCAGCTACACGATAAAACCAAAATTTCAACAATCAAATAAAAATTGTGGCCACAGTAAGCGATCAAAGCTGGAAATCTGTACAAAAATCGCACGTGTTCTAGAAACAGCAATTTCTATGCCTGCGACATTCTAGATAATATGCCCAAAATATTTTCCGACCACCAAAACACTCATTTGGGTTAAGCCTTTAAACTAAAAAATATCAAACCGAAATTCGCACGTTTAAGGGGAGAAAAATTGATTTAAAGTTTTTGGGTAGTGACACGTAAAAAATTGGAAATTTTTCGCCTTTCAGCCACTAAAACTGCTCTTCAACTTTTCCAAAGTACCATAAATTTATACTTTTTGGAAAATTCAGACGCTAATCTATACACCAATATCAAAATATTGCAAATCGGTTGAAAAACCTGGCCACAGCAATGTCACAAAGGGAAAAAGTTCCCAAAACCTGCCCCCCAAAAAACTACCATCTCACTTATTCGACCACTTAGAAATATAATTTTTGATTTGGTTTGTTTGTTTACACTCACGTATCACTTATCAGCAACGAAAAACATTTTTTAAATTACACATGACTCTTTATGCAGAAAAGTCTGTTTTTTCGCGGTACTCCTACTTTAACCCTCACAAAATAAAGCGCTCTACTGCAAAACACTACAAATTTATGCTCCACGTAAACAACAGAATATCAGCTAAAAAATGTGACCAAAATTTTGTCAATTGGATGGAAACTGTGGTCGCAGTGAACGATCAAAGCCAGAGATCTGCCTTGGTAATGGACGTGTTTTAGGAAAATCCATGTCCTTGCCTCCTAACGCCATAATAAATTGTATTCTCAAACGAAGTACTACATATTTATACTTGACAAAAACTACACAAAGCCAGCTACACGATAAAACCAAAATTTCAACAATCAAATAAAAATTGTGGCCACAGTAAGCGATCGAAACTGGAAATCTGTACAAAAATCGCACGTGTTCTAGAAACAGCAATTTCTATGCCTGCTATATTCTAGATAATATGCCCAAAATATTTTCCGACCACCAAAACACTCATTTGGGTTAAGCCTTTAAACTAAAAAATATCAAACCGAAATTCGCACGTTTAAGGGGAGAAAAATTGATTTAAAGTTTTTGGGTAGTGACACGTAAAAAATTGGAAATTTTTCGCCTTTCAGCCACTAAAACTGCTCTTCAACTTTTCCAAAGTACCATAAATTTATACTTTTTGGAAAATTCAGACGCTAATCTATGCACCAATATCAAAATATTGCAAATCGGTTGAAAAACCTGGCCACAGCAATGTCATAAAGGGAAAAAGTTCCCAAAAACTGCCCCCCAAAATATTACTATCTCGCTTATTAGACCACTTAGAAATAAAATTTTTGATTTGGTTTGTTTGTTTACACTCACGTATCACTTATCAGCAATGAAAAACATTTTTTAAATTACACATGACTCTTTATGCAGAAAAGTCTGTTTTTTCGCGGTACTCCTACTTTAACCCTCACAAAATGAAGCGCTCTACTGCAAAACACTACGAATTTATGCTCGACGTAAGCAACAGAATATCAGCTAAAAAATGAGACCAAAATTTTGTCAATCGGATGGAAACTGTGGTCGCAGTGAACGATCAAAGCCAGAGATCTGCCTTGGTAATGGACGTGTTTTAGGAAAACCCATGTCCTTGCCTCCTAAACGCCATAATAAATTGTATTCTCAAACGAAGTACTACATATTTATAGTTGGCTAAAACTACACAAAGCCAGCTACACGACAAAACCAAAATTTCAACAATCAAATAAAAATTGTGGCCACAGTAAGCGATCGAAGCTGGAAATCTGTACAAAAATTGCACGTGTTCTAGAAACAGCGAATTCTATGCCTGCTACATTCTAGATAATATGCCCAAAATATTTTCCGACCACCAAAACACTCATTTGGGTTAAGCCTTTAAACTAAAAAATATCAAACCGAAATTCGCACGTTTAAGGGGAGAAAAATTGATTTAAAGTTTTTGGGTAGTGACACGTAAAAAATTGGAAATTTTTCGCCTTTCAGCCACTAAAACTGCTCTTCAACTTTTCCAAAGTACCATAAATTTATATTTTTTGGAAAATTCAGACGCTAATCTATACACCAATATCAAAATATTGCAAATCGGTTGAAAAACCTGGCCACAGCAATGTCATAAAGGGAAAAAGTTCCCAAAACCTGCCCCCCAAAAAATTACTATCTCGCTTATTAGACCACTTAGAAATATAATTTTTGATTTGGTTTGTTTGTTTACACTCACGTATCACTTATCAGCAATGAAAAACATTTTTTAAATTACACATGACTCTTTATGCAGAAAAGTCTGTTTTTTCGTGGTACTCCTACTTGAACCCTCACAAAATGAAGCGCTCTACTGCAAAACACTACAAATTTATGCTCGACGTAAACAACAGAATATCAGCTAAAAAATGAGACCAAAATTTTGTCAATCGGATGGAAACTGTGGTCGCAGTGAACGATCAAAGCCAGAGATCTGCCTTGGTAATGGACGTGTTTTAGGAAAACCCATGTCCTTGCCTCCTAAACGCCATAATAAATTGTATTCTCAAACGAAGTACTACATATTTATACTTGGCGAAAACTACACAAAGCCAGCTACACGACAAAACCAAAATTTCAACAATCAAATAAAAATTGTGGCCACAGTAAGCGATCGAAGCTGGAAATCTGTACAAAAATTGCACATGTTCTAGAAACAGCGATTTCTATGCCTGCGACATTCTAGATAATATGCCCAAAATATTTTCCGACCACCAAAACACTCATTTGGGTTAAGCCTTTAAACTAAAAAATATCAAACCGAAATTCGCACGTTTAAGGGGAGAAAAATTGATTTAAAGTTTTTGGGTAGTGACACGTAAAAAATTGGAAATTTTTCGCCTTTCAGCCACTAAAACTGCTCTTCAACTTTTCCAAAGTACCATAAATTTATACTTTTTGGAAAATTCAGACGCTAATCTATACACCAATATCAAAATATTGCAAATCGGTTGAAAAACCTGGCCACAGCAATGTCATAAAGGGAAAAAGTTCCCAAAACCTGCCCCCCAAAAAACTACCATCTCGCTTATTCGACCACTTAGAAATATAATTTTTGATTTGGTTTGTTTGTTTACACTCACGTATCACTTATCAGCAATGAAAAACATTTTTTAAATTACACATGACTCTTTATGCAGAAAAGTCTGTTTTTTTCGCGGTACTCCTACTTTAACCCTCACAAAATGAAGCGCTCTACTGCAAAACACTACAAATTTATGCTCGACGTAAACAACAGAATATCAGCTAAAAAATAAGACCAAAATTTTGTCAATCGGATGGAAACTGTGGTCGCAGTGAACGATCAAAGCCAGAGATCTGCCTTGGTAATGGACGTGTTTTAGGAAAATCCATGTCCTTGCCTCCTAACGCCATAATAAATTGTATTCTCAAACGAAGTACTACATATTTATACTTGACGAAAACTACACAAAGCCAGCTACACGATAAAACCAAAATTTCAACAATCAAATAAAAATTGTGGCCACAGTAAGCGATCGAAGCTGGAAATCTGTACAAAAATCGCACGTGTTCTAGAAACATCAATTTCTATGCCTGCTACATTCTAGATAATATGCCCAAAATATTTTCCGACCACCAAAACACTCATTTGGGTTAAGCCTTTAAACTAAAAAATATCAAACCGAAATTCGCACGTTTAAGGGGAGAAAAATTGATTTAAAATTTTTGGGTAGTGACACGTAAAAAATTGGAAACTTTTCGCCTTTCAGGCACTAAAACTGCTCTTCAACTTTTCCAAAGTACCATAAATTTATACTTTTTGGAAAATTCAGACGCTAATCTATACACCAATATCAAAATATTGCAAATCGGTTGAAAAACCTGGCCACAGCAATGTCATAAAGGGAAAAAGTTCCCAAAACCTGCCCCTCAAAATATTACTATCTCACTTATTAGACCACTTAGAAATATAATTTTTGATTTGGTTTGTTTGTTTACACTCACGTATCACTTATCAGCAATGAAAAACATTTTTTAAATTACACATGACTCTTTATGCAGAAAAGTCTGTTTTTTCGCGGTACTCCTACTTTAACCCTCACAAAATGAAGCGCTCTACTGCAAAACACTACAAATTTATGCTCGACGTAAACAACAGAATATCAGCTAAAAAATGAGACCAAAATTTTGTCAATCGGAAGGAAACTGTGGTCGCAGTGAACGATCAAAGCCAGAGATCTGCCTTGGTAATGGACGTGTTTTAGGAAAATCCATGTCCTTGCCTCCTAAACGCCATAATAAATTGTATTCTCAAACGAAGTACTACATATTTATACCTAACGAAAACCACACAAAGCCAGCTACACGATAAAACCAAAATTTCAACAATCAAATAAAAATTGTGGCCACAGTAAGCGATCGAAGCTGGAAATCTGTACAAAAATCGCACGTGTTCTAGAAACAGCAATTTCTATGCCTGCTACATTCTAGATAATATGCCCAAAATATTTTCCGACCACCAAAACACTGATTTTAGCCCAGTCATATTAGGGCTTTCCCCTCGGAATGAAAGATAATAAGCTGCAAATTGGTATGAACCTTTGTTTTGTCATTCTAAATGTTGTCTCAAAAGTCAAAATCATCATCGTGTTCGCGGCTCAAGATATTCAAGGTCAAAGGTCACAAAAATCGGTTTTTCGCGAATATCTGGCTTCCTATCGGTTAAATGAGATTTGCATTTATTATAAAAGTTGTAGGCTATAAAATTCCCTACAACTTTTGTTTAAACTTTTTTTTCATACGACCAACCGTTTTGAAGGTAGAGCGCAAAGAGTGCACATCGTACAGTCATATACGGCCTAATGCAAGGTCAAGCGTGAGTTATGGTTATCAGTACGTTATAAAGTCAATTATTTACTTGGAAATTATAATTATTAAACAATGCCTATTATTTATGTACTAACTATTAATTATTTATATTTAATTAAAGTAAGTAACTTGATTTTTTATATATAATTATTCATATTTAACTATTTAAGTATAAAATATTATTAATTCTGGATTATATATTTTAGTTTTATTTTAAGTTAAAATGATAGTAAGAGTATATATTTTACACATATTTTTATTTATTATTAAATACGGCATAATATACATTTATCAAAATGTGAGTTCAAATATCAAAAGTATCTTTGTTGATTTTAATTGTAATGAAATTGGAAATGGAAGCTAATTATCTTCTTCTTGTTCGTCGTCTTCTTCTTCTTGTCGCTCAAAAATGTTCGATTCATTGTCATCATCCTCATTATCTGTCATGTTCATCTCCAAACCTTCCAGAATATCGGGATCATATGTATTTTCTTCATCGGGATTACTTGGATACAGTGAAGCGTTGAGGCAAGCTTGTCCGTTGCACTGGCCGCAAGCTAAAGAACATTGTAGCCCTGATTTTCTGCATCCACAGCGGGAACCACAACCATTTTTGCAATTGCAAAATATTACGTTTAGTAGTTCGGCTGGTGCTGGAGGTAATAACGTTCGTATGGGCTCCAGGATTTCATTTTCAAGCATCCAGCCCCATTCTTTAGGTTCTAAGTCCTTCCCTAGCCACGTTTGAATCTGGTAGTAGACACGTTTTATGTGTTGATGAGCTGCTACACTTGTTGGTGGAAGTGTTGACAGTTGTACAGGTTTATTTAGTTTTGTAAATTTGATGAATTGCGTGTAGCGGAAATGATCAATGTTGTCCTCAGATTTTGGAGCATTATATAATGCCAACAAGATGCGCACTCCATTTTCTAATAATGTTTGTTTTGGGCAGTTTTCTTGTTGAAATACTTCCACCAGTTTATCTAAATCAGGAATTTTTTCCAACGCTCTAGTAACAGTTTTTTTTCCTTTTTTAAATAGCGCAGAAGTCGTGTCACAGCCACTGAATGCGTGTAAAAATAAAATGTGCTTTTTAGTACGAGGATATTGGTCAAAACTTTTAGTAGAATATATTTGTGTTTTGACATTGCCTTTGCCAACTTTTTTCAAAAAAATTTCCTGATGATGTGACTGAGTACGTCCAATTAAAATAACGAGCAAATCGATATCTTCTCCTATGATGACAGCAGTCTTTTGATGTTCTGATAAGGCAATAGCTGTGTCAATGATGAGTTAAATATGAATGATTATATATAAATAATCAAGTTACTTACTTTAATTAAATATAAATAATTAATAGTTAGTACATAAATAATAGGCATTGTTTAATAATTATAATTTCCAAGTAAATAATTGACTTTATAACGTACTGATAACCATAACTCACGCTTGACCTTGCATTAGGCCGTATATGACTGTACGATGTGCACTCTTCGCGCTCTACCTTCAAAACGGTTGGTCGTATGAAAAAAAAGTTTAAACAAAAGTTGTAGGGAATTTTATAGCCTACAACTTTTATAATAAATGCAAATCTCATTTAACCGATAGGAAGCCAGATATTCGCGAAAAACCGATTTTTGTGACCTTTGACCTTGAATATCTTGAGACGCGAACACGATAACGATTGTGACTTTTGAGACAACATTTAAAATGACAAAACAAAGGTTCATACCAATTTGCAGCTTATTATCTTTCATTCCGAGGTTGACCCCTTTTTTTACCTAATATGACTGGGCTATTTGGGTTAAGCCTTTAAACTAAAAAATATCAAACCGAAATTCGCACGTTTAAGGGAAGAAAAATTGATTTAAAGTTTTTGGGTAGTGACACGTAAAAAATTGGAAATTTTTCGCCTTTCAGCCACTAAAACTGCTCTTCAACTTTTCCAAAGTACCATAAATTTATACTTTTTGGAAAATTCAGACGCTAATCTATACACCAATATCAAAATATTGCAAATCGGTTGAAAAACCTGGCTCTTCAACTTTTCCAAAGTACCATAAATTTATACTTTTTGGAAAATTCAGACGCTAATCTATACACCAATATCAAAATATTGCAAATCGGTTGAAAAACCTGGCCACAGCAATGTCATAAAGGGAAAAAGTTCCCAAAACCTGCCCCCCAAAATATTACTATCTCGCTTATTAGACCACTTAGAAATATAATTTTTGATTTGGTTTGTTTATTTACACTCACGTATCACTTATCAGCAATGAAAAACATTTTTTAAATTACACATGACTCTTTATGCAGAAAAGTCTGTTTTTTCGCGGTACTCCTACTTTAACCCTCACAAAATGAAGCGCTCTAGTGCAAAACACTACAAATTTATGCTTGACGTAAACAACAGAATATCAGCTAAAAAATGAGACCAAAATTTTGTCAATCGGATGGAAACTGTGGTCGCAGTGAACGATCAAAGCCAGAGATCTGCCTTGGTAATGGACGTGTTTTAGGAAAATCCATGTCCTTGCCTCCTAAACGCCATAATAAATTGTATTCTCAATCGAAGTACTACCTATTTATACTTGACGAAAACTACACAAAGCCAGCTACACGATAAAACCAAAATTTCAACAATCAAATAAAAATTGTGCCCACAGTAAGCGATCGAAGCTGGAAATCTGTACAAAAATCGCACGTGTTCTAGAAACAGCAATTTCTATGCCTGCTACATTCTAGATAATATGCCCAAAATATTTTCCGACCACCAAAACACTCATTCGGGTTAAGCCTTTAAACTAAAAAATATCAAACCGAAATTCGCACGTTTAAGGGGAGAAAAATTGATTTAAAGTTTTTGGGTAGTGACACGTAAAAAATTGGAAATTTTTCGCCTTTCAGCCACTAAAACTGCTCTTCAACTTTTCCAAAGTACCATAAATTTATACTTTTTGAAAAATTCAGACGCTAATCTATACACCAATATCAAAATATTGCAAATCGGTTGAAAAACATGGCCACAGCAATGTCATAAAGGGAAAAAGTTCCCAAAACCTGCCCCCCAAAAAATTACTATCTCGCTTATTAGACCACTTAGAAATATAATTTTTGATTTGGTTTGTTTGTTTACACTCACGTATCACTGATCAGCAATGAAAAACATTTTTTAAATTACACATGACTCTTTATGCAGAAAAGTCTGTTTTTTCGCGATACTCCTACTTGAACCCTCACAAAATGAAGCGCTCTACTGCAAAACACTACAAATTTATGTTCGACGTAAACAACAGAATATCAGCTAAAAAATGAGACCAAAATTTTGTCAATCGGATGGAAACTGTGGTCGCAGTGAACGATCAAAGCCAGAGATCTGCCTTGGTAATGGACGTGTTTTAGGAAAATCCATGTCCTTGCTCCTAAACGCCATAATAAATTGTATTCTCAAACGAAGTACTACATATTTATACTTGATGAAAACTACACAAAGCCAGCTACACGATAAAACCAAAATTTCAACAATCAAATAAAAATTGTGGCCACAGTAAGCGATCGAAGCTGGAAATCTGTACAAAAATCGCACGTGTTCTAGAAACAGCAATTTCTATGCCTGCTACATTCTAGATAATATGCCCAAAATATTTTCCGACCCTCAAAACACTCGTTTGGGTTAAGCCTTTAAACTAAAAAATATCAAACCGAAATTCGCACGTTTAAGGGGAGAAAAATTGATTTAAAGTTTTTGGGTAGTGACACGTAAAAAATTGGAAATTTTTCGCCTTTCAGCCACTAAAACTGCTCTTCAACTTTTCCAAAGTACCATAAATTTATATTTTTTGGAAAATTCAGACGCTAATCTATACACCAATATCAAAATATTGCAAATCGGTTGAAAAACATGGCCACAGCAATGTCATAAAGGGAAAAAGTTCCCAAAACCTGCCCCCCAAAATATTACTATCTCGCTTATCAGACCACTTAGAAATATAATTTTTGATTTGGTTTGTTTGTTTACACTCACGTATTACTTATCAGCAATGAAAAACATTTTTTAAATTACACATGACTCTTTATGCAGAAAAGTCTGTTTTGTCGCGGTACTCCTACTTGAACCCTCACAAAATGAAGCGCTCTACTGCAAAATACTACAAATTTATGCTTGACGTAAACAACAGAATATCAGCTCAAAAATGAGACCAAAATTTTGTCAATCGGATGGAAACTGTGGTCGCAGTGAACGATCAAAGCCAGAGATCTGCCTTGGTAATGGACGTGTTTTAGGAAAATCCATGTCCTTGCCTCCTAAACGCCATAATAAATTGTATTCTCAAACGAAGTACTACATATTTATACTTGACGAAAACTACACAAAGCCAGCTACACGATAAAACCAAAATTTCAACAATCAAATAAAAATTGTGGCCACAGTAAGCGATCGAAGCTGGAAATCTGTACAAAAATCGCACGTGTTCTAGAAACAGCAATTTCTATGCCTGCTACATTCTAGATAATATGCCCAAAATATTTTCCGACCACCAAAACACTCATTTGGGTTAAGCCTTTAAACTAAAAAATATCAAACCGAAATTCGCACGTTTAAGGGGAGAAAAATTGATTTAAAGTTTTTGGGTAGTGACACGTAAAAAATTGGAAATTTTTCGCCTTTCAGCCACTAAAAGTGCTCTTCAACTTTTCCAAAGTACCATAAATTTATATTTTTTGGAAAATTCAGACGCTAATCTATACACCAATATCAAAATATTGCAAATCGGTTGAAAAACCTGGCCACAGCAATGTCATAAAGGGAAAAAGTTCCCAAAACCTGCCCCCCAAAAAATTACTATCTCGCTTATCAGACCACTTAGAAATATAATTTTTGATTTGGTTTGTTTGTTTACACTCACGTATTACTTATCAGGAATGAAAAACATTTTTTAAATTACACATGACTCTTTATGCAGAAAAGTCTGTTTTGTCGCGGTACTCCTACTTTAACCCTCACAAAATGAAGAGCTCTACTGCAAAACACTACAGATTTATGCTTGACGTAAACAACAGAATATCAGCTAAAAAATGAGACCAAAATTTTGTCAATCGGATGGAAACTGTGGTCGCAGTGAACGATCAAAGCCAGAGATCTGCCTTGGTAATGGACGTGTTTTAGGAAAATCCATGTCCTTGCCTCCTAAACGCCATAATAAATTGTATTCTCAAACGAAGTACTACATATTTATACTTGACGAAAACTACACAAAGCCAGCTACACGATAAAACCAAAATTTCAACAATCAAATAAAAATTGTGGCCACAGTAAGCGATCGAAGCTGGAAATCTGTACAAAAATCGCACGTGTTCTAGAAACAGCAATTTCTATGCCTGCTACATTCTAGATAATATGCCCAAAATATTTTCCGACCACCAAAACACTCATTTGGGTTAAGCCTTTAAACTAAAAAATATCAAACCGAAATTCGCACGTTTAAGGGGAGAAAAATTGATTTAAAGTTTTTGGGTAGTGACACGTAAAAAATTGGAAATTTTTCGCCTTTCAGCCACTAAAACTGCTCTTCAACTTTTCCAAAGTACCATAAATTTATATTTTTTGGAAAATTCAGACGCTAATCTATACACCAATATCAAAATATTGCAAATCGGTTGAAAAACCTGGCCACAGCAATGTCATAAAGGGAAAAAGTTCCCAAAACCTGCCCCCCAAAAAATTACTATCTCGCTTATCAGACCACTTAGAAATATAATTTTTGATTTGGTTTGTTTGTTTACACTCACGTATTACTTATCAGGAATGAAAAACATTTTTTAATTACACATGACTCTTTATGCAGAAAAGTCTGTTTTGTCGCGGTACTCCTACTTTAACCCTCACAAAATGAAGCGCTCTACTGCAAAACACTACATATTTATGCTTGACGTAAACAACAGAATATCAGCTAAAAAATGAGACCAAAATTTTGTCAATCGGATGGAAACTGTGGTCGCAGTGAACGATCAAAGCCAGAGATCTGCCTTGGTAATGGACGTGTTTTAGGAAAATCCATGTCCTTGCCTCCTAAACGCCATAATAAATTGTATTCTCAAACGAAGTACTACATATTTATACTTGACAAAAACTACACAAAGCCAGCTACACGATAAAACCAAAATTTCAACAATCAAATAAAAATTGTGGCCACAGTAAGCGATCGAAGCTGGAAATCTGTACAAAAATCGCACGTGTTCTAGAAACAGCAATTTCTATGCCTGCTACATTCTAGATAATATGCCCAAAATATTTTCCGACCACCAAAACACTCATTTGGGTTAAGCCTTTAAACTAAAAAATATCAAACCGAAATTCGCACGTTTAAGGGGAGAAAAATTGATTTAAAGTTTTTGGGTAGTGACACGTAAAAAATTGGAAATTTTTCGCCTTTCAGCCACTAAAACTGCTCTTCAACTTTTCCAAAGTACCATAAATTTATATTTTTTGGAAAATTCAGACGCTAATCTATACACCAATATCAAAATATTGCAAATCGGTTGAAAAACCTGGCCACAGCAATGTCATAAAGGGAAAAAGTTCCCAAAACCTGCCCCCCAAAAAATTACTATCTCGCTTATTAGACCACTTAGAAATATAATTTTTGATTTGGTTTGTTTGTTTACACTCACGTATCACTTATCAGCAATGAAAAACATTTTTTAAATTACACATGACTCTTTATGCAGAAAAGTCTGTTTTGTCGCGGTACTCCTACTTTAACCCTCACAAAATGAAGCGCTCTACTGCAAAACACTACAAATTTATGCTCGACGTAAACAACAGAATATCAGCTAAAATATGAGACCAAAATTTTGTCAATCGGATGGAAACTGTGGTCGCAGTGAACGATCAAAGCCAGAGATCTTCCTTGGTAATGGACGTGTTTTAGGAAAATCCATGTCCTTGCCTGCTAAACGCCATAATAAATTGTATTCTCAAACCAAGTACTACATATTTATACTTGACGAAAACTACACAAAGCCAGCTACACGATAAAACCAAAATTTCAACAATCAAATAAAAATTGTGGCCGCAGTAAGCGATCGAAGCTGGAAATCTGTACAAAAATCGCACGTGTTCTAGAAACAGCAATTTCTATGCCTGCTACATTCTAGATAATATGCCCAAAATATTTTCCGACCACCAAAACACTCATTTGGGTTAAGCCTTTAAACTAAAAAATATCAAACCGAAATTCGCACGTTTAAGGGGAGAAAAATTGATTTAAAGTTTTTGGGTAGTGACACGTAAAAAATTGGAAATTTTTCGCCTTTCAGCCACTAAAACTGCTCTTCAGCTTTTCCAAAGTACCATAAATTTATACTTTTTGGAAAATTCAGACGCTAATCTATACACCAATATCAAAATATTGCAAATCGGTTGAAAAACCTGGCCACAGCTATGTCATAAAGGGAAAAAGTTCCCAAAACCTGCCCCCCAAAAAACTACCATCTCGCTTATTCGACCACTTAGAAATATAATTTTTGATTTGGTTTGTTTGTTTACACTCACGTATCACTCATCAGCAATGAAAAACATTTTTTAAATTACACATGACTCTTTATGCAGAAAAGTCTGTTTTTTCGCGGTACTCCTACTTGAACCCTCACAAAATGAAGCGCTCTAATGCAAAACACTACAAATTTATGCTCGACGTAAACAACAGAATATCAGCTAAAATATGAGACCAAAATTTTGTCAATCGGATGGAAACTGTGGTCGCAGTGAACGATCAAAGCCAGAGATCTGCCTTGGTAATGGACGTGTTTTAGGAAAATCCATGTCCTTGCCTCCTAAACGCCATAATAAATTGTATTCTCAAACGAAGTACTACATATTTATACTTGACGAAAACTACACAAAGCCAGCTACACGATAAAATCAAAATTTCAACAATCAAATAAAAATTGTGGCCACAGTAAGCGATCGAAGCTGGAAATCTGTACAAAAATCGCACATGTTCTAGAAACAGCAATTTCTATGCCTGCTACATTCTAGATAATATGCCCAAAATATTTTCCGACCACCAAAACACTCATTCGGCTTAAGCCTTTAAACTTAAAAATATCAAACCGAAATTCGCACGTTTAAGGGGAGAAAAATTGATTTAAAGTTTTTGGGTAGTGACACGTAAAAATTTGGAAATTTTTCGCCTTTCAGCCACTAAAACTGCTCTTCAACTTTTCCAAAGTACCATAAATTTATACTTTTTGGAAAATTCAGACGCTAATCTATACACCAATATCAAAATATTGCAAATCGGTTGAAAAACCTGGCCACAGCAATGTCATAAAGGGAAAAAGTTCCCAAAACCTGCCCCCCAAAAAACTACCATCTCGCTTATTCGGCCACTTAGAAATATAATTTTTGATTTGGTTTGTTTGTTTCCACTCACGTATCACTTATCAGCAATGAAAAACATTTTTTAAATTACACATGACTCTTTATGCAGAAAAGTCTGTTTTTTCGCGGTACTCCTACTTTAACCCTCACAAAATGAAGCGCTCTACTGCAAAACACTACAAATTTATGCTCGACGTAAACAACAGAATATCAGCTAAAAAATGAGACCAAAATTTTGTCAATCGGATGGAAACTGTGGTCGCAGTGAACGATCAAAGCCAGAGATCTGCCTTGCGAATGGACGTGTTTTAGGAAAATCCATGTCCTTGCCTCCTAAACGCCATAATAAATTGTATTCTCAAACGAAGTACTACATATTTATACTTGACGAAAACTACACAAAGCCAGCTACACGATAAAATCAAAATTTCAACAATCAAATAAAAATTGTGGCCACAGTAAGCGATCGAAGCTGGAAATCTGTACAAAAATCGCACGTGTTCTAGAAACAGCAATTTCTATGCCTGCTACATTCTAGATAATATGCCCAAAATATTTTCCGACCACCAAAACACTCATTTGGGTTAAGCCTTTAAACTAAAAAATATCAAACCGAAATTCGCACGTTTAAGGGGAGAAAAATTGATTTAAAGTTTTTGGGTAGTGACACGTAAAAAATTGGAAATTTTTCGCCTTTCAGCCACTAAAACTGCTCTTCAACTTTTCCAAAGTACCATAAATTTATACTTTTTGGAAAATTCAGACGCTAATCTATACACCAATATCAAAATATTGCAAATCGGTTGAAAAACCTGGCCACAGCAATGTCATAAAGGGAAAAAGTTCCCAAAACCTGCCTCCCAAAAAACTACTATCTCGCTTATTAGACCACTTAGAAATATAATTTTTGATTTGGTTTGTTTGTTTACACTCACGTATCACTTATCAGCAATGAAAAACATTTTTTAAATTACACATGACTCTTTATGCAGAAAAGTCTGTTTTTTCGCGGTACTCCTACTTGAACCCTCACAAAATGAAGCGCTCTACTGCAAAACACTACAAATTTATACTCGACGTAAACAACAGAATATCAGCTAAAAAATGAGACCAAAATTTTGTCAATCGGATGGAAATTGTGGTCGCAGTGAACGATCAAAGCCAGAGATCTGCCTTGGTAATGGACGTGTTTTAGGAAAATCCATGTCCTTGCCTCCTAAACGCCATAATAAATTGTATTCTCAAACGAAGTACTACATATTTATACTTGACGAAAACTACACAAAGCCAGCTACACGATAAAACCAAAATTTCAACAATCAAATAAAAATTGTGGCCACAGTAAGCGATCGAAGCTGGAAATCTGTACAAAAATCGCACGTGTTCTAGAAACAGCAATTTCTATGCCTGCTACATTCTAGATAATATGCCCAAAATATTTTCCGACCACCAAAACACTCATTTGGGTTTAGCCTTTAAACTAAAAATTATCAAACCGAAATTCGCACGTTTAAGGGGAGAAAAATTGATTTAAAGTTTTTGGGTAGTGACACGTAAAAAATTGGAAATTTTTCGCCTTTCAGCCACTAAAACTGCTCTTCAACTTTTCCAAAGTACCATAAATTTATATTTTTTGGAAAATTCAGACGCTAATCTATACACCAATATCAAAATATTGCAAATCGGTTGAAAAACCTGGCCACAGCAATGTCATAAAGGGAAAAAGTTCCCAAAACCTGCCCCCCAAAAAACTACTATCTCGCTTATTAGACCACTTAGAAATATAATTTTTGATTTGGTTTGTTTGTTTACACTCACGTATCACTTATCAGCAATGAAAAACATTTTTTAAATTACACATGACTCATTATGCAGAAAAGTCTGTTTTTTCGCGGTACTCCTACTTGAACCCTCACAAAATGAAGCGCTCTACTGCAAAACACTACAAATTTATGCTCGACGTAAACAACAGAATATCAGCTAAAAAATGAGACCAAAATTTTGTCAATCGGATGGAAACTGTGGTCGCAGTGAACGATCAAAGCCAGAGATCTGCCTTGGTAATGGACGTGTTTTAGGAAAATCCATGTCCTTGCCTCCTAAACGCCATAATAAATTGTATTCTCAAACCAAGTACTACATATTTATACTTGACGAAAACTACACAAAGCCAGCTACACGATAAAACCAAAATTTCAACAATCAAATAAAAATTGTGGCCACAGTAAGCGATCGAAGCTGGAAATCTGTACAAAAATCGCACGTGTTCTAGAAACAGCAATTTCTATGCCTGCTACATTCTAGATAATATGCCCAAAATATTTTCCGACCACCAAAACACTCGTTTGGGTTAAGCCTTTGAACTAAAAAATATCAAACCGAAATTCGCACGTTTAAGGGGAGAAAAATTGATTTAATGTTTTTGGGTAGTGACACGTAAAAAATTGGAAATTTTTCGCCTTTCAGCCACTAAAACTGCTCTTCAACTTTTCCAAAGTACCATAAATTTATACTTTTTGGAAAATTCTGACGCTAATCTATACACCAATATCAAAATATTGCAAATCGGTTGAAAAACCTGGCCACAGCAATGTCATAAAGGGAAAAAGTTCCCAAAACCTGCCCACCAAAATATTACTATCTCGCTTATTCGACGACTTAGAAATATAATTTTTAATTTGGTTTGTTTGTTTCTACTCACGTATCACTTATCAGCAAAGAAAAACATTTTTTAAATTACACATGACTCTTTATGCAGAAAAGTCTGTTTTTTCGCGGTACTCCTACTTGAACCCTCACAAAATGAAGCGCTCTACTGCAAAACACTACAAATTTATGCTCGACGTAAACAACAGAATATCAGCTAAAAAATGAGACCAAAATTTTGTCAATCGGATGGAAACTGTGGTCGCAGTGAACGATCAAAGCCAGAGATCTGCCTTGGTAATGGACGTGTTTTAGGAAAATCCATGTCCTTGCCTCCTAAACGCCATAATAAATTGTATTCTCAAACCAAGTACTACATATTTATACTTGACGAAAACTACACAAAGCCAGCTACACGATAAAACCAAAATTTCAACAATCAAATAAAAATTGTGGCCACAGTAAGCGATCGAAGCTGGAAATCTGTACAAAAATCGCACGTGTTCTAGAAACAGCAATTTCTATGCCTGCTACATTCTAGATAATATGCCCAAAATATTTTCCGACCACCAAAACACTCATTTGGGTTAAGCCTTTGAACTAAAAAATATCAAACCGAAATTCGCACGTTTAAGGGGAGAAAAATTGATTTAATGTTTTTGGGTAGTGACACGTAAAAAATTGGAAATTTTTCGCCTTTCAGCCACTAAAACTGCTCTTCAACTTTTCCAAAGTACCATAAATTTATACTTTTTGGAAAATTCAGACGCTAATCTATACACCAATATCAAAATATTGCAAATCGGTTGAAAAACCTGGCCACAGCAATGTCATAAAGGGAAAAAGTTCCCAAAACCTGCCCACCAAAATATTACTATCTCGCTTATTCGACGACTTAGAAATATAATTTTTGATTTGGTTTGTTTGTTTCTACTCACGTATCACTTATCAGCAAAGAAAAACATTTTTTAAATTACACATGACTCTTTATGCAGAAAAGTCTGTTTTTTCGCGGTACTCCTACTTGAACCCTCACAAAATGAAGCGCTCTACTGCAAAACACTACAAATTTATGCTCGACGTAAACAACAGAATATCAGCTAAAAAATGAGACCAAAATTTTGTCAATCGGATGGAAACTGTGGTCGCAGTGAACGATCAAAGCCAGAGATCTGCCTTGGTAATGGACGTGTTTTAGGAAAATCCATGTCCTTGCCTGCTAAACGCCATAATAAATTGTATTCTCAAACGAAGTACTACATATTTATACTTGACGAAAACTACACAAAGCCAGCTACACGATAAAACCAAAATTTCAACAATCAAATAAAAATTGTGGCCGCAGTAAGCGATCGAAGCTGGAAATCTGTACAAAAATCGCACGTGTTCTAGAAACAGCAATTTCTATGCCTGCTACATTCTAGATAATATGCCCAAAATATTTTCCGACCACCAAAACACTAATTTGGGTTAAGCCTTTAAACTAAAAAATATCAAACCGAAATTCGCACGTTTAAGGGGAGAAAAATTGATTTAAAGTTTTTGGGTAGTGACACGTAAAAAATTGGAAATTTTTCGCCTTTCAGCCACTAAAACTGCTCTTCAGCTTTTCCAAAGTACCATAAATTTATACTTTTTGGAAAATTCAGACGCTAATCTATACACCAATATCAAAATATTGCAAATCGGTTGAAAAACCTGGCCACAGCTATGTCATAAAGGGAAAAAGTTCCCAAAACCTGCCCCCCAAAAAACTACCATCTCGCTTATTCGACCACTTAGAAATATAATTTTTGATTTGGTTTGTTTGTTTACACTCACGTATCACTTATCAGCAATGAAAAACATTTTTTAAATTACACATGACTCTTTATGCAGAAAAGTCTGTTTTTTCGCGGTACTCCTACTTGAACCCTCACAAAATGAAGCGCTCTAATGCAAAACACTACAAATTTATGCTCGACGTAAACAACAGAATATCAGCTAAAATATGAGACCAAAATTTTGTCAATCGGATGGAAACTGTGGTCGCAGTGAACGATCAAAGCCAGAGATCTGCCTTGGTAATGGACGTGTTTTAGGAAAATCCATGTCCTTGCCTCCTAAACGCCATAATAAATTGTATTCTCAAACGAAGTACTACATATTTATACTTGACGAAAACTACACAAAGCCAGCTACACGATAAAACCAAAATTTCAACAATCAAATAAAAATTGTGGCCACAGTAAGCGATCGAAGCTGGAAATCTGTACAAAAATCGCACGTGTTCTAGAAACAGCAATTTCTATGCCTGCTACATTCTAGATAATATGCCCAAAATATTTTCCGACCACCAAAACACTCATTTGGGTTTAGCCTTTAAACTAAAAATTATCAAACCGAAATTCGCACGTTTAAGGGGAGAAAAATTGATTTAAAGTTTTTGGGTAGTGACACGTAAAAAATTGGAAATTTTTCGCCTTTCAGCCACTAAAACTGCTCTTCAACTTTTCCAAAGTACCATAAATTTATACTTTTTGGAAATTTCAGACGCTAATCTATACACCAATATCAAAATATTGCAAATCGGTTGAAAAACCTGGCCACAGCAATGTCATAAAGGGAAAAAGTTCCCAAAACCTGCCCCCCAAAAAACTACTATCTCGCTTATTAGACCACTTAGAAATATAATTTTTGATTTGGTTTGTTTGTTTACACTCACGTATCACTTATCAGCAATGAAAAACATTTTTTAAATTACACATGACTCATTATGCAGAAAAGTCTGTTTTTTCGCGGTACTCCTACTTGAACCCTCACAAAATGAAGCGCTCTACTGCAAAACACTACAAATTTATGCTCGACGTAAACAACAGAATATCAGCTAAAAAATGAGACCAAAATTTTGTCAATCGGATGGAAACTGTGGTCGCAGTGAACGATCAAAGCCAGAGATCTGCCTTGGTAATGGACGTGTTTTAGGAAAATCCATGTCCTTGCCTCCTAAACGCCATAATAAATTGTATTCTCAAACCAAGTACTACATATTTATACTTGACGAAAACTACACAAAGCCAGCTGCACGATAAAACCAAAATTTCAACAATCAAATAAAAATTGTGGCCACAGTAGGCGATCGAAGCTGGAAATCTGTACAAAAATCGCACGTGTTCTAGAAACAGCAATTTCTATGCCTGCTACATTCTAGATAATATGCCCAAAATATTTTCCGACCACCAAAACACTCATTTGGGTTAAGCCTTTAAACTAAAAAATATCAAACCGAAATTCGCACGTTTAAGGGGAGAAAAATTGATTTAAAGTTTTTGGGTAGTGACACGTAAAAAATTGGAAATTTTTCGCCTTTCAGCCACTAAAACTGCTCTTCAACTTTTCCAAAGTACCATAAATTTATACTTTTTGGAAAATTCAGACGCTAATCTATACACCAATATCAAAATATTGCAAATCGGTTGAAAAACCTGGCCACAGCAATGTCATAAAGGGAAAAAGTTCCCAAAACCTGCCCCCCAAAAAACTACTATCTCGCTTATTAGACCACTTAGAAATATAATTTTTGATTTGGTTTGTTTGTTTACACTCACGTATCACTTATCAGCAATGAAAAACATTTTTTAAATTACACATGACTCTTTATGCAGAAAAGTCTGTTTTTTCGCGGTACTCCTACTTGAACCCTCACAAAATGAAGCGCTCTACTGCAAAACACTACAAATTTATGCTCGACGTAAACAACAGAATATCAGCTAAAAAATGAGACCAAAATTTTGTCAATCGGATGGAAACTGTGGTCGCAGTGAACGATCAAAGCCAGAGATCTGCCTTGGTAATGGACGTGTTTTAGGAAAATCCATGTCCTTGCCTCCTAAACGCCATAATAAATTGTATTCTCAAACCAAGTACTACATATTTATACTTGACGAAAACTACACAAAGCCAGCTACACGATAAAACCAAAATTTCAACAATCAAATAAAAATTGTGGCCACAGTAAGCGATCGAAGCTGGAAATCTGTACAAAAATCGCACGTGTTCTAGAAACAGCAATTTCTATGCCTGCTACATTCTAGATAATATGCCCAAAATATTTTCCGACCACCAAAACACTCATTTGGGTTAAGCCTTTAAACTAAAAATTATCAAACCGAAATTCGCACGTTTAAGGGGAGAAAAATTGATTTAAAGTTTTTGGGTAGTGACACGTAAAAAATTGGAAATTTTTCGCCTTTCAGCCACTAAAACTGCTCTTCAACTTTTCCAAAGTACCATAAATTTATACTTTTTGGAAAATTCAGACGCTAATCTATACACCAATATCAAAATATTGCAAATCGGTTGAAAAACCTGGCCACAGCAATGTCATAAAGGGAAAAAGTTCCCAAAACCTGCCCCCCAAAAAACTACTATCTCGCTTATTAGACCACTTAGAAATATAATTTTTGATTTGGTTTGTTTGTTTACACTCACGTATCACTTATCAGCAATGAAAAACATTTTTTAAATTACACATGACTCATTATGCAGAAAAGTCTGTTTTTTCGCGGTACTCCTACTTGAACCCTCACAAAATGAAGCGCTCTACTGCAAAACACTACAAATTTATGCTCGACGTAAACAACAGAATATCAGCTAAAAAATGAGACCAAAATTTTGTCAATCGGATGGAAACTGTGGTCGCAGTGAACGATCAAAGCCAGAGATCTGCCTTGGTAATGGACGTGTTTTAGGAAAATCCATGTCCTTGCCTCCTAAACGCCATAATAAATTGTATTCTCAAACCAAGTACTACATATTTATACTTGACGAAAACTACACAAAGCCAGCTACACGATAAAACCAAAATTTCAACAATCAAATAAAAATTGTGGCCACAGTAAGCGATCGAAGCTGGAAATCTGTACAAAAATCGCACGTGTTCTAGAAACAGCAATTTCTATGCCTGCTACATTCTAGATAATATGCCCAAAATATTTTCCGACCACCAAAACACTCATTTGGGTTAAGCCTTTGAACTAAAAAATATCAAACCGAAATTCGCACGTTTAAGGGGAGAAAAATTGATTTAATGTTTTTGGGTAGTGACACGTAAAAAATTGGAAATTTTTCGCCTTTCAGCCACTAAAACTGCTCTTCAACTTTTCCAAAGTACCATAAATTTATACTTTTTGGAAAATTCAGACGCTAATCTATACACCAATATCAAAATATTGCAAATCGGTTGAAAAACCTGGCCACAGCAATGTCATAAAGGGAAAAAGTTCCCAAAACCTGCCCACCAAAATATTACTATCTCGCTTATTCGACGACTTAGAAATATAATTTTTGATTTGGTTTGTTTGTTTCTACTCACGTATCACTTATCAGCAAAGAAAAACATTTTTTAAATTACACATGACTCTTTATGCAGAAAAGTCTGTTTTTTCGCGGTACTCCTACTTGAACCCTCACAAAATGAAGCGCTCTACTGCAAAACACTACAAATTTATGCTCGACGTAAACAACAGAATATCAGCTAAAAAATGAGACCAAAATTTTGTCAATCGGATGGAAACTGTGGTCGCAGTGAACGATCAAAGCCAGAGATCTGCCTTGGTAATGGACGTGTTTTAGGAAAATCCATGTCCTTGCCTCCTAAACGCCATAATAAATTGTATTCTCAAACCAAGTACTACATATTTATACTTGACGAAAACTACACAAAGCCAGCTACACGATAAAACCAAAATTTCAACAATCAAATAAAAATTGTGGCCACAGTAAGCGATCGAAGCTGGAAATCTGTACAAAAATCGCACGTGTTCTAGAAACAGCAATTTCTATGCCTGCTACATTCTAGATAATATGCCCAAAATATTTTCCGACCACCAAAACACTCATTTGGGTTAAGCCTTTGAACTAAAAAATATCAAACCGAAATTCGCACGTTTAAGGGGAGAAAAATTGATTTAATGTTTTTGGGTAGTGACACGTAAAAAATTGGAAATTTTTCGCCTTTCAGCCACTAAAACTGCTCTTCAACTTTTCCAAAGTACCATAAATTTATACTTTTTGGAAAATTCAGACGCTAATCTATACACCAATATCAAAATATTGCAAATCGGTTGAAAAACCTGGCCACAGCAATGTCATAAAGGGAAAAAGTTCCCAAAACCTGCCTCCCAAAAAATTACTATCTCGCTTATTCGACCACTTAGAAATATAATTTTTGATTTGGTTTGTTTGTTTACACTCACGTATCACTTATCAGCAATGAAAAACATTTTTTAAATTACACATGACTCTTTATGCAGAAAAGTCTGTTTTTTCGCGGTACTCCTACTTGAACCCTCACAAAATGAAGCGCTCTACTGCAAAACACTACAAATTTATGCTCGACGTAAACAACAGAATATCAGCTAAAAAATAAGACCAAAATTTTGTCAATCGGATGGAAACTGCGGTCGCAGTGAACGATCAAAGCCAGAGATCTGCCTTGGTAATGGACGTGTTTTAGGAAAATCCATGTCCTTGCCTCCTAAACGCCATAATAAATTGTATTCTCAAACGAAGTACTACATATTTATACTTGACGAAAACTACACAAAGCCAGCTACACGATAAAACCAAAATTTCAACAATCAAATAAAAATTGTGGCCGCAGTAAGCGATCGAAGCTGGAAATCTGTACAAAAATCGCACGTGTTCTAGAAACAGCAATTTCTATGCCTGCTACATTCTAGATAATATGCCCAAAATATTTTCCGACCACCAAAACACTCATTTGGGTTAAGCCTTTAAACTAAAAAATATCAAACCGAAATTCGCACGTTTAAGGGGAGAAAAATTGATTTAAAGTTTTTGGGTAGTGACACGTAAAAAATTGGAAATTTTTCGCCTTTCAGCCACTAAAACTGCTCTTCAACTTTTCCAAAGTACCATAAATTTATACTTTTTGGAAAATTCAGACGCTAATCTATACACCAATATCAAAATATTGCAAATCGGTTGAAAAACCTGGCCACAGCAATGTCATAAAGGGAAAAAGTTCCCAAAACCTGCCTCCCAAAAAATTACTATCTCGCTTATTCGACCACTTAGAAATATAATTTTTGATTTGGTTTGTTTGTTTACACTCACGTATCACTTATCAGCAATGAAAAACATTTTTTAAATTACACATGACTCTTTATGCAGAAAAGTCTGTTTTTTCGCGGTACTCCTACTTTAACCCTCACAAAATGAAGCGCTCTACTGCAAAACACTACAAATTTATGCTCGACGTAAAGAACAGAATATCAGCTAAAAAATGAGACCAAAATTTTGTCAATCGGATGGAAACTGTGGTCGCAGTGAACGATCAAAGCCAGAGATCTGCCTTGGTAATGGACGTGTTTTAGGAAAATCCATGTCCTTGCCTCCTAAACGCCATAATAAATTGTATTCTCAAACGAAGTACTACATATTTATACTTGACGAAAACTACACAAAGCCAGCTACACGATAAAACCAAAATTTCAACAATCAAATAAAAATTGTGGCCACAGTAAGCGATCGAAGCTGGAAATCTGTACAAAAATTGCACGTGTTCTAGAAACAGCAATTTCTATGCCTGCGACATTCTAGATAATATGCCCAAAATATTTTCCGACCACCAAAACACTCATTTGGGTTAAGCCTTTAAACTAAAAAATATCAAACCGAAATTCGCACGTTTAAGGGGAGAAAAATTGATTTAAAGTTTTTGGGTAGTGACACGTAAAAAATTGGAAATTTTTCGCCTTTCAGCCACTAAAACTGCTCTTCAACTTTTCCAAAGTACCATAAATTTATACATTTTGGAAAATTCAGACGCTAATCTATACACCAATATCAAAATATTGCAAATCGGTTGAAAAACCTGGCCACAGCAATGTCATAAAGGGAAAAAGTTCCCAAAACCTGCCCCCCAAAAAATTACTATCTCGCTTATTAGACCACTTAGAAATATAATTTTTGATTTGGTTTGTTTGTTTCTACTCACGTATCACTTATCAGCAATGAAAAACATTTTTTAAATTACACATGACTCTTTATGCAGAAAAGTCTGTTTTTTCGCGGTACTCTTACTTTAACCCTCAGAAAATGAAGCGCTCTACTGCAAAACACTACAAATTTATGCTCGACGTAAACAACAGAATATCAGCTAAAAAATAAGACCAAAATTTTGTCAATCGGATGGAAACTGTGGTCGCAGTGAACGATCAAAGCCAGAGATCTGCCTTGGTAATGGACGTGTTTTAGGAAAATCCATGTCCTTGCCTCCTAAACGCCATAATAAATTGTATTCTCAAACGAAGTACTACATATTTATACTTGACGAAAACTACACAAAGCCAACTACACGATAAAACCAAAATTTCAACAATCAAATAAAAATTGTGGCCACAGTAAGCGATCGAAGCTGGAAATCTGTACAAAAATTGCACGTGTTCTAGAAACAGCAATTTCTATGCCTGCGACATTCTAGATAATATGCCCAAAATATTTTCCGACCACCAAAACACTCCTTTGGGTTAAGCCTTTAAACTAAAAATATCAAACCGAAATTCGCACGTTTAAGGGGAGAAAAATTGATTTAAAGTTTTTGGGTAGTGACACGTAAAAAATTGGAAATTTTTCGCCTTTCAGCCACTAAAACTGCTCTTCAACTTTTCCAAAGTACCATAAATTTATACTTTTTGGAAAATTCAGACGCTAATCTATACACCAATATCAAAATATTGCAAATCGGTTGAAAAACCTGGCCACAGCAATGTCATAAAGGGAAAAAGTTCCCAAAACCTGCCCCCCAAAAAATTACTATCTCGCTTATTAGACCACTTAGAAATTTAATTTTTGATTTGGTTTGTTTGTTTACACTCACGTATCACTTATCAGCAATGAAAAACATTTTTTAAATTACACATGACTCTTTATGCAGAAAAGTCTGTTTTTTCGCGGTACTCCTACTTGAACCCTCACAAAATGAAGCGCTCTACTGCAAAACACTACAAATTTATGCTCGACGTAAACAACAGAATATCAGCTAAAAAATGAGACCAAAATTTTGTCAATCGGATGGAAACTGTGGTCGCAGTGAACGATCAAAGCCAGAGATCTGCCTTGGTAATGGACGTGTTTTAGGAAAATCCATGTCCTTGCCTCCTAAACGCCATAATAAATTGTATTCTCAAACGAAGTACTACATATTTATACTTGACGAAAACTACACAAAGCCAGCTACACGATAAAACCAAAATTTCAACAATCAAATAAAAATTATGGCCACAGTAAGCGATCGAAGCTGGAAATCTGTACAAAAATCGCACGTGTTCTAGAATCAGCAATTTCTATGCCTGCTATATTCTAGATAATATGCCCAAAATATTTTGCGACCACCAAAACACTCATTTGGGTTAAGCCTTTAAACCAAAAAATATCAAACCGAAATTCGCACGTTTAAGGGGAGAAAAATTGATTTAAAGTTTTTGGGTAGTGACACGTAAAAAATTGGAAATTTTTCGCCTTTCAGCCACTAAAACTGCTCTTCAACTTTTCCAAAGTACCATAAATTTATACTTTTTGGAAAATTCAGACGCTAATCTATACACCAATATCAAAATATTGCAAATCGGTTGAAAAACCTGGCCACAGCAATGTCATAAAGGGAAAAAGTTCCCAAAACCTGCCCCCCAAAAAATTACTATCTCGCTTATTAGACCACTTAGAAATATAATTTTTGATTTGGTTTGTTTGTTTACACTCACGTATCACTTATCAGCAATGAAAAACATTTTTTAAATTACACATGACTCTTTATGCAGAAAAGTCTGTTTTTTCGCGGTACTCCTACTTGAACCCTCACAAAATGAAGCGCTCTACTGCAAAACACTACAAATTTATGCTCGACGTAAACAACAGAATATCAGCTAAAAAATAAGACCAAAATTTTGTCAATCGGATGGAAACTGTGGTCGCAGTGAACGATCAAAGCCAAAAATCTGCCTTGGTAATGGACGTGTTTTAGGAAAATCCATGTCCTTGCCTCCTAAACGCCATAATAAATTGTATTCTCAAACGAAGTACTACATATTTATACTTGACGAAAACTACACAAAGCCAGCTACACGATAAAAGCAAAATTTCAACAATCAAATAAAAATTGTGGCCACAGTAAGCGATCGAAGCTGGAAATCTGTACAAAAATCGCACGTGTTCTAGAAACAGCAATTTCTATGCCTGCTACATTCTAGATAATATGCCCAAAATATTATCCGACCACCAAAACACTCATTTGGGTTAAGCCTTTAAACCAAAAAATATCAAACCGAAATTCGCACGTTTAAGGGGAGAAAAATTGATTTAAAGTTTTTGGGTAGTGACACGTAAAAAATTGGAAATTTTTCGCCTTTCAGCCACTAAAACTGCTCTTCAACTTTTCCAAAGTACCATAAATTTATACATTTTGGAAAATTCAGACGCTAATCTATACACCAATATCAAAATATTGCAAATCGGTTCAAAAACCTGGCCACAGCAATGTCATAAAGGGAAAAAGTTCCCAAAACCTGCCCCCCAAAATATTACTATCTCGCTTATTAGACCACTTAGAAATTTAATTTTTGATTTGGTTTGTTTGTTTACACTCACGTATCACTTATCAGCAATGAAAAACATTTTTTAAATTACACATGACTCTTTATGCAGAAAAGTCTGTTTTTTCGCGGTACTCCTACTTGAACCCTCACAAAATGAAGCGCTCTACTGCAAAACACTACATATTTATGCTCGGCGTAAACAACAGAATATCAGCTAAAAAATGAGTTCAAAATTTTGTCAATCGGATGGAAACTGTGGTGGCAGTGAACGATCAAAGCCAGAGATCTGCCTTGGTAATGGACGTGTTTTAGGAAAATCCATGTCCTTGCCTCCTAAACGCCATAATAAATTGTATTCTCAAACGAAGTACTACATATTTATACTTGACGAAAACTACACAAAGCCAGCTACACGATAAAACCAAAATTTCAACAATCAAATAAAAATTGTGGCCACAGTAAGCGATCGAAGCTGGAAATCTGTACAAAAATTGCACGTGTTCTAGAAACAGCAATTTCTATGCCTGCGACATTCTAGATAATATGCCCAAAATATTTTCCGACCACCAAAACACTCATTTGGGTTACGCCTTTAAACTAAAAAATTTCAAACCGAAATTCGCACGTTTAAGGGGAGAAAAATTGATTTAAAGTTTTTGGGTAGTGACACGTAAAAAATTGGAAACTTTTCGCCTTTCAGCCACTAAAACTGCTCTTCAACTTTTCCAAAGTACCATAAATTTATACTTTTTGGAAAATTCAGACGCTAATCTATACACCAATATCAAAATATTGCAAATCGGTTGAAAAACCTGGCCACAGCAATGTCATAAAGGGAAAAAGTTCCCAAAACCTGCCCCCCAAAAAATTACTATCTCGCTTATTAGACCACTTAGAAATATAATTTTTGATTTGGTTTGTTTGTTTACACTCACGTATCACTTATCAGCAATGAAAAACATTTTTTAAATTACACATGACTCTTTATGCAGAAAAGTCTGTTTTTTCGCGGTACTCCTACTTGAACCCTCACAAAATGAAGCGCTCTACTGCAAAACACTACAAATTTATGCTCGACGTAAACAACAGAGTATCAGCTAAAAAATGAGACCAAAACTTTGTCAATCGGATGGAAACTGTGGTCGCAGTGAACGATCAAAGCCAGAGATCTGCCTTGGTAATGGACGTGTTTTAGGAAAATCCATGTCCTTGCCTCCTAAACGCCATAATAAATTGTATTCTCAAACGAAGTACTACATATTTATACTTGACGAAAACTACACAAAGCCAGCTACACGATAAAACCAAAATTTCAACAATCAAATAAAAATTATGGCCACAGTAAGCGATCGAAGCTGGAAATCTGTACAAAAATCGCACGTGTTCTAGAAACAGCAATTTCTATGCCTGCTACATTCTAGATAATATGCCCAAAATATTTTCCGACCACCAAAACACTCATTTGGGTTAAGCCTTTAAACCAAAAAATATCAAACCGAAATTCACACGTTTAAGGGGAGAAAAATTGATTTAAAGTTTTTGGGTAGTGACACGTAAAAAATTGGAAATTTTTCGCCTTTCAGCCACTAAAACTGCTCTTCAACTTTTCCAAAGTACCATAAATTTATACTTTTTGGAAAATTCAGACGCTAATCTATACACCAATATCAAAATATTGCAAATCGGTTGAAAAGTCTGTTTTTTCGCGGTACTCCTACTTTAACCCTCACAAAATGAAGCGCTCTACTGCAAAACACTACAAATTTATGTTCGACGTAAACAACAGAATATCAGCTAAAAAATGAGACCAAAATTTTGTCAATCGGATGGAAACTGTGGTCGCAGTGAACGATCAAAGCCAGAGATCTGCCTTGGTAATGGACGTGTTTTAGGAAAATCCATGTCCTTGCCTCCTAAACGCCATAATAAATTGTATTCTCAAACGAAGTACTACATATTTATACTTGACGAAAACTACACAAAGCCAGCTACACGATAAAACCAAAATTTCAACAATCAAATAAAAATTATGGCCACAGTAAGCGATCGAAGCTGGAAATCTGTACAAAAATCGCACGTGTTCTAGAAACAGCAATTTCTATGCCTGCTACATTCTAGATAATATGCCCAAAATATTTTCCGACCACCAAAACACTCGTTTGGGTTAAGCCTTTAAACTAAACAATATCAAACCGAAATTCGCACGTTTAAGGGGAGAAAAATTGATTTAAAGTTTTTGGGTAGTGACACGTAAAAAATTGGAAATTTTTCGCCTTTCAGCCACTAAAACTGCTCTTCAACTTTTCCAAAGTACCATAAATTTATACTTTTTGGAAAGTTCAGACGCTAATCTATACACCAATATCAAAATATTGCAAATCGGTTGAAAAACCTGGCCACAGCAATGTCATAAAGGGAAAAAGTTCCCAAAACCTGCCCCCCAAAAAACTACCATCTCGCTTATTCGACCACTTAGAAATATAATTTTTGATTTGGTTTGTTTGTTTACACTCACGTATCACTTATCAGCAATGAAAAACATTTTTTAAATTACACATGACTCTTTATGCAGAAAAGTCTGTTTTTTCGCGGTACTCCTACTTGAACCCTCACAATATGAAGCGCTCTACTGCAAAACACTACAAATTTATGCTCGACGTAAACAACAGAATATCAGCTAAAAAATGAGTTCAAAATTTTGTCAATCGGATGGAAACTGTGGTCGCAGTGAACGATCAAAGCCAGAGATCTGCCTTGGTAATGGACGTGTTTTAGGAAAATCCATGTCCTTGCCTCCTAAACGCCATAATAAATTGTATTCTCAAACGAAGTACTACATATTTATACTTGACGAAAACTACACAAAGCCAGCTACACGATAAAACCAAAGTTTCAACAATCAAATAAAAATTGTGGCCACAGTAAGCGATCGAAGCTGGAAATCTGTACAAAAATCGCACGTGTTCTAGAAACAGCAATTTCTATGCCTGCTACATTCTAGATAATATGCCCAAAATATTTTCCGACCACCAAAACACTCGTTTGGGTTAAGCCTTTAAACTAAAAAATATCAAACCGAAATTCGCACGTTTAAGGGGAGAAAAATTGATTTAAAGTTTTTGGGTAGTGACACGTAAAAAATTGGAAATTTTTCGCCTTTCAGCCACTAAAACCGCTCTTCAGCTTTTCCAAGGTACCATAAATTTATACTTTTTGGAAAATTCAGACGCTAATCTATACACCAATATCAAAATATTGCAAATCGGTTGAAAAACCTGGCCACAGCAATGTCATAAAGGGAAAAAGTTCCCAAAACCTGCCCCCCAAAAAATTACTATCTCGCTCATTAGACCACTTAGAAATATAATTTTTGATTTGGTTTGTTTGTTTACACTCACGTATCACTTATCAGCAATGAAAAACATTTTTTAAATTACACATGACTCTTTATGCAGAAAAGTCTGTTTTTTCGCGGTACTCCTAATTTAACCCTCACAAAATGAAGCGCTCTACTGCAAAACACTACAAATTTATGCTCGACGTAAACAACAGAATATCAGCTAAAAAATAAGACCAAAATTTTGTCAATCGGATGGAAACTGTGGTCGCAGTGAACGATCAAAGCCAGAGATCTGCCTTGGTAATGGACGTGTTTTAGGAAAATCCATGTCCTTGCCTCCTAAACGCCATAATAAATTGTATTCTCAAACGAAGTACTACATATTTATACTTGACGAAAACTACACAAAGCCAGCTACACGATAAAACCAAAATTTCAACAATCAAATAAAAATTGTGGCCACAGTAAGCGATCGAAGCTGGAAATCTGTACAAAAATTGCACGTGTTCTAGAAACAGCAATTTCTATGCCTGCGACATTCTAGATAATATGCCCAAAATATTTTCCGACCACCAAAACACTCATTTGGGTTAAGCCTTTAAACCAAAAAATATCAAACCGAAATTCGCACGTTTAAGGGGAGAAAAATTGATTTAAAGTTTTTGGGTAGTGACACGTAAAAAATTGGAAATTTTTCGCCTTTCAGCCACTAAAACTGCTCTTCAACTTTTCCAAAGTACCATATATTTATACTTTTTGGAAAATTCAGACGCTAATCTATACACCAATATCAAAATATTGCAAATCGGTTCAAAAACCTGGCCACAGCAATGTCATAAAGGGAAAAAGTTCCCAAAACCTGCCCCCCAAAAAACTACCATCTCGCTTATTCGACCACTTAGAAATATAATTTTTGATTTGGTTTGTTTGTTTACACTCACGTATCACTTATCAGCAATGAAAAACATTTTTTAAATTACACATGACTCTTTATGCAGAAAAGTCTGTTTTTTCGCGGTACTCCTACTTGAACCCTCACAAAATGAAGCGCTCTACTGCAAAACACTACAAATTTATGCTCGACGTAAACAACAGAATATCAGCTAAAAAATGAGACCAAAATTTTGTCAATCGGATGGAAACTGTGGTCGCAGTGAACGATCAAAGCCAGAGATCTGCCTTGGTAATGGACGTGTTTTAGGAAAATCCATGTCCTTGCCTCCTAAACGCCATAATAAATTGTATTCTCAAACGAAGTACTACATATTTATACTTGACGAAAACTACACAAAGCCAGCTACACGATAAAACCAAAATTTCAACAATCAAATAAAAATTGTGGCCACAGTAAGCGATCGAAGCTGGAAATCTGTACAAAAATTGCACGTGTTCTAGAAACAGCAATTTCTATGCCTGCGACATTCTAGATAATATGCCCAAAATATTTTCCGACCACCAAAACACTCACTTGGGTTAAGCCTTTAAACTAAAAAATATCAAACCGAAATTCGCACGTTTAAGGGGAGAAAAATTGATTTAAAGTTTTTGGGTAGTGACACGTAAAAAATTGGAAATTTTTCGCCTTTCAGCCACTAAAACTGCTCTTCAACTTTTCCAAAGTACCATAAATTTATACTTTTTGGAAAATTCAGACGCTAATCTATACACCAATATCAAAATATTGCAAATCGGTTGAAAAACCTGGCCACAGCAATGTCATAAAGGGAAAAAGTTCCCAAAACCTGCCCCCCAAAAAACTACCATCTCGCTTATTCGACCACTTAGAAATATAATTTTTGATTTGGTTTGTTTGTTTACACTCACGTATCACTTATCAGCAATGAAAAACATTTTTTAAATTACACATGACTCTTTATGCAGAAAAGTCTGTTTTTTCGCGGTACTCCTACTTGAACCCTCACAAAATGAAGCGCTCTACTGCAAAACACTACAAATTTATGCTCGACGTAAACAACAGAATATCAGCTAAAAAATACGACCAAAATTTTGTCAATCGGATGGAAACTGTGGTCGCAGTGAACGATCAAAGCCAGAGATCTGCCTTGGTAATGGACGTGTTTTAGGAAAATCCATGTCCTTGCCTCCTAAACGCCATAATAAATTGTATTCTCAAACGAAGTACTACATATTTATACTTGACGAAAACTACACAAAGCCAGCTACACGATAAAACCAAAGTTTCAACAATCAAATAAAAATTGTGGCCACAGTAAGCGATCGAAGCTGGAAATCTGTACAAAAATCGCACGTGTTCTAGAAACAGCAATTTCTATGCCTGCTACATTCTAGATAATATGCCCAAAATATTTTCCGACCACCAAAACACTCATTTGGGTTAAGCCTTTAAACTAAAAAATATCAAACCGAAATTCGCACGTTTAAGGGGAGAAAAATTGATTTAAAGTTTTTGGGTAGTGACACGTAAAAAATTGGAAATTTTTCGCCTTTCAGCCACTAAAACTGCTCTTCAACTTTTCCAAAGTACCATAAATTTATACTTTTTGGAAAATTCAGACGCTAATCTATACACCAATATCAAAATATTGCAAATCGGTTGAAAAACCTGGCCACAGCAATGTCATAAAGGGAAAAAGTTCCCAAAACCTGCCCCCCAAAAAATTACTATCTCGCTTATTAGACCACTTAGAAATATAATTTTTGATTTGGTTTGTTTGTTTACACTTACGTATCACTCATCAGCAATGAAAAACATTTTTTAAATTACACATGACTCTTTATGCAGAAAAGTCTGTTTTTTCGCGGTACTCCTACTTGAACCCTCACAAAATGAAGCGCTCTACTGCAAAACACTACAAATTTATGCTCGACGTAAACAACAGAATATCAGCTAAAAAATAAGACCAAAATTTTGTCAATCGGATGGAAACTGTGGTCGCAGTGAACGATCAAAGCCAGAGATCTGCCTTGGTAATGGACGTGTTTTAGGAAAATCCATGTCCTTGCCTCCTAAACGCCATAATAAATTGTATTCTCAAACGAAGTACTACATATTTATACTTGACGAAAACTACACAAAGCCAGCTACACGATAAAACCAAAATTTCAACAATCAAATAAAAATTGTGGCCACAGTAAGCGATCGAAGCTGGAAATCTGTACAAAAATTGCACGTGTTCTAGAAACAGCAATTTCTATGCCTGCTACATTCTAGATAATATGCCCAAAATATTTTCCGACCACCAAAACACTCATTTGGGTTGAGCCTTTAAACTAAACAATATCAAACCGAAATTCGCACGTTTAAGGGGAGAAAAATTGATTTAAAGTTTTTGGGTAGTGACACGTAAAAAATTGGAAATTTTTCGCCTTTCAGCCACTAAAACTGCTCTTCAACTTTTCCAAAGTACCATAAATTTATACTTTTTGGAAAATTCAGACGCTAATCTATACACCAATATCAAAATATTGCAAATCGGTTGAAAAACCTGGCCACAGCAATGTCATAAAGGGAAAAAGTTCCCAAAACCTGCCCCCCAAAAAATTACTATCTCGCTTATTAGACCACTTAGAAATATAATTTTTGATTTGGTTTGTTTGTTTACACTCACGTATCACTTATCAGCAATGAAAAACATTTTTTAAATTACACATGACTCTTTATGCAGAAAAGTCTGTTTTTTCGCGGTACTCCTACTTGAACCCTCACAAAATGAAGCGCTCTACTGCAAAACACTACAAATTTATGCTCGACGTAAACAACAGAATATCAGCTAAAAAATACGACCAAAATTTTGTCAATCGGATGGAAACTGTGGTCGCAGTGAACGATCAAAGCCAGAGATCTGCCTTGGTAATGGACGTGTTTTAGGAAAATCCATGTCCTTGCCTCCTAAACGCCATAATAAATTGTATTCTCAAACGAAGTACTACATATTTATACTTGACGAAAACTACACAAAGCCAGCTACACGATAAAACCAAAGTTTCAACAATCAAATAAAAATTGTGGCCACAGTAAGCGATCGAAGCTGGAAATCTGTACAAAAATCGCACGTGTTCTAGAAACAGCAATTTCTATGCCTGCTACATTCTAGATAATATGCCCAAAATATTTTCCGACCACCAAAACACTCGTTCGGGTTAAGCCTTTAAACTAAAAAATATCAAACCGAAATTCGCACGTTTAAGGGGAGAAAAACTGATTTAAAGTTTTTGGGTAGTGACACGTAAAAAATTGGAAATTTTTCGCCTTTCAGCCACTAAAACTGCTCTTCAACTTTTCCAAAGTACCATAAATTTATACTTTTTGGAAAATTCAGACGCTAATCTATACACCAATATCAAAATATTGCAAATCGGTTGAAAAACCTGGCCACAGCAATGTCATAAAGGGAAAAAGTTCCCAAAACCTGCCCCCCAAAAAACTACCATCTCGCTTATTCGACCACTTAGAAATATAATTTTTGATTTGGTTTGTTTGTTTACACTCACGTATCACTTATCAGCAATGAAAAACATTTTTTAAATTACACATGACTCTTTATGTAGAAAAGTCTGTTTTTTCGCGGTACTCCTACTTTAACCCTCACAAAATGAAGCGCTCTACTGCAAAACACTACAAATTTATGTTCGACGTAAACAACAGAATATCAGCTAAAAATGAGACCAAAATTTTGTCAATCGGATGGAAACTGTGGTCGCAGTGAACGGTCAAAGCCAGAGATCTGCCTTGGTAATGGACGTGTTTTAGGAAAATCCATGTCCTTGCCTCCTAAACGCCATAATAAATTGTATTCTCAAACGAAGTACTACATATTTATACTTGACGAAAACTACACAAAGCCAGCTACACGATAAAACCAAAATTTCAACAATCAAATAAAAATTATGGCCACAGTAAGCGATCGAAGCTGGAAATCTGTACAAAAATTGCACGTGTTCTAGAAACAGCAATTTCTATGCCTGCGACATTCTAGATAATATGCCCAAAATATTTTCCGACCACCAAAACACTCATTTGGGTTAAGCCTTTAAACTAAAAAATATCAAACCGAAATTCGCACGTTTAAGGGGAGAAAAATTGATTTAAAGTTTTTGGGTAGTGACACGTAAAAAATTGGAAATTTTTCGCCTTTCAGCCACTAAAACTGCTCTTCAACTTTTCCAAAGTACCATAAATTTATACTTTTTGGAAAATTCAGACGCTAATCTATACACCAATATCAAAATATTGCAAATCGGTTGAAAAACCTGGCCACAGCAATGCCATAAAGGGAAAAAGTTCCCAAAACCTGCCCCCCAAAAAATTACTATCTCGCTTATTCGACCACTTAGAAATATAATTTTTGATTTGGTTTGTTTGTTTACACTCACGTATCACTTATCAGCAATGAAAAACATTTTTTAAATTACACATGACTCTTTATGCAGAAAAGTCTGTTTTTTCGCGGTACTCCTACTTGAACCCTCACAAAATGAAGCGCTCTACTGCAAAACACTACAAATTTATGCTCGACGTAAACAACAGAATATCAGCTAAAAAATAAGACCAAAATTTTGTCAATCGGATGGAAACTGTGGTCGCAGTGAACGATCAAAGCCAGAGATCTGCCTTGGTAATGGACGTGTTTTAGGAAAATCCATGTCCTTGCCTCCTAAACGCCATAATAAATTGTATTCTCAAACGAAGTACTACATATTTATACTTGACGAAAACTACACAAAGCCAGCTACACGATAAAACCAAAATTTCAACAATCAAAGAAAAATTGTGGCCACAGTAAGCGATCGAAGCTGGAAATCTGTACAAAAATTGCACGTGTTCTAGAAACAGCAATATCTATGCCTGCGACATTCTAGATAATATGCCCAAAATATTTTCCGACCACCAAAACACTCATTTGGGTTAAGCCTTTAAACTAAAAAATATCAAACCGAAATTCGCACGTTTAAGGGGAGAAAAATTGATTTAAAGTTTTTGGGTAGTGACACGTAAAAAATTGGAAATTTTTCGCCTTTCAGCCACTAAAACTGCTCTTCAACTTTTCCAAAGTACCATAAATTTATACTTTTTGGAAAATTCAGACGCTAATCTATACACCAATATCAAAATATTGCAAATCGGTTGAAAAACCTGGCCACAGCAATGTCATAAAGGGAAAAAGTTCCCAAAACCTGCCCCCCAAAAAACTACCATCTCGCTTATTCGACCACTTAGAAATATAATTTTTGATTTGGTTTGTTTGTTTACACTCACGTATCACTTATCAGCAATGAAAAACATTTTTTAAATTACACATGACTCTTTATGTAGAAAAGTCTGTTTTTTCGCGGTACTCCTACTTTAACCCTCACAAAATGAAGCGCTCTACTGCAAAACACTACAAATTTATGTTCGACGTAAACAACAGAATATCAGCTAAAAATGAGACCAAAATTTTGTCAATCGGATGGAAACTGTGGTCGCAGTGAACGGTCAAAGCCAGAGATCTGCCTTGGTAATGGACGTGTTTTAGGAAAATCCATGTCCTTGCCTCCTAAACGCCATAATAAATTGTATTCTCAAACGAAGTACTACATATTTATACTTGACGAAAACTACACAAAGCCAGCTACACGATAAAACCAAAATTTCAACAATCAAATAAAAATTATGGCCACAGTAAGCGATCGAAGCTGGAAATCTGTACAAAAATTGCACGTGTTCTAGAAACAGCAATTTCTATGCCTGCGACATTCTAGATAATATGCCCAAAATATTTTCCGACCACCAAAACACTCATTCGGGTTAAGCCTTTAAACTAAAAAATATCAAACCGAAATTCGCACGTTTAAGGGGAGAAAAATTGATTTAAAGTTTTTGGGTAGTGACACGTAAAAAATTGGAAATTTTTCGCCTTTCAGCCACTAAAACTGCTCTTCAACTTTTCCAAAGTACCATAAATTTATACTTTTTGGAAAATTCAGACGCTAATCTATACACCAATATCAAAATATTGCAAATCGGTTGAAAAACCTGGCCACAGCAATGCCATAAAGGGAAAAAGTTCCCAAAACCTGCCCCCCAAAAAATTACTATCTCGCTTATTCGACCACTTAGAAATATAATTTTTGATTTGGTTTGTTTGTTTACACTCACGTATCACTTATCAGCAATGAAAAACATTTTTTAAATTACACATGACTCTTTATGCAGAAAAGTCTGTTTTTTCGCGGTACTCCTACTTGAACCCTCACAAAATGAAGCGCTCTACTGCAAAACACTACAAATTTATGCTCGACGTAAACAACAGAATATCAGCTAAAAAATGAGACCAAAATTTTGTCAATCGGATGGAAACTGTGGTCGCAGTGAACGATCAAAGCCAGAGATCTGCCTTGGTAATGGACGTGTTTTAGGAAAATCCATGTCCTTGCCTCCTAAACGCCATAATAAATTGTATTCTAAAACGAAGTACTACATATTTATACTTGACGAAAACTACACAAAGCCAGCTACACGATAAAACCAAAATTTCAACAATCAAATAAAAATTGTGGCCACAGTAAGCGATCGAAGCTGGAAATCTGTACAAAAATTGCACGTGTTCTAGAAACAGCAATATCTATGCCTGCGACATTCTAGATAATATGCCCAAAATATTTTCCGACCACCAAAACACTCGTTTGGGTTAAGCCTTTAAACTAAAAAATATCAAACCGAAATTCGCACGTTTAAGGGGAGAAAAATTGATTTAAAGTTTTTGGGTAGTGACACGTAAAAAATTGGAAATTTTTCGCCTTTCAGCCACTAAAACTGCTCTTCAACTTTTCCAAAGTACCATAAATTTATACTTTTTGGAAAATTCAGACGCTAATCTATACACCAATATCAAAATATTGCAAATCGGTTGAAAAACCTGGCCACAGCAATGTCATAAAGGGAAAAAGTTCCCAAAACCTGCCCCCCAAAAAACTACCATCTCGCTTATTCGACCACTTAGAAATATAATTTTTGATTTGGTTTGTTTGTTTACACTCACGTATCACTTATCAGCAATGAAAAACATTTTTTAAATTACACATGACTCTTTATGCAGAAAAGTCTGTTTTTTCGCGGTACTCCTACTTGAACCCTCACAAAATGAAGCGCTCTACTGCAAAACACTACAAATTTATGCTCGACGTAAACAACAGAATATCAGCTAAAAAATGAGACCAAAATTTTGTCAATCGGATGGAAACTGTGGTCGCAGTGAACGATCAAAGCCAGAGATCTGCCTTGGTAATGGACGTGTTTTAGGAAAATCCATGTCCTTGCCTCCTAAACGCCATAATAAATTGTATTCTCAAACGAAGTACTACATATTTATACTTGACAAAAACTACACAAAGCCAGCTACACGATAAAACCAAAATTTCAACAATCAAATAAAAATTGTGGCCACAGTAAGCGATCGAAGCTGGAAATCTGTACAAAAATTGCACGTGTTCTAGAAACAGCAATTTCTATGCCTGCGACATTCTAGATAATATGCCCAAAATATTTTCCGACCACCAAAACACTCATTTGGGTTAAGCCTTTAAACTAAAAAATATCAAACCGAAATTCGCACGTTTAAGGGGAGAAAAATTGATTTAAAGTTTTTGGGTAGTGACACGTAAAAAATTGGAAATTTTTCGCCTTTCAGCCACTAAAACTGCTCTTCAACTTTTCCAAAGTACCATAAATTTATACTTTTTGGAAAATTCAGACGCTAATCTATACACCAATATCAAAATATTGCAAATCGGTTGAAAAACCTGGCCACAGCAATGTCATAAAGGGAAAAAGTTCCCAAAACCTGCCCCCCAAAAAACTACCATCTCGCTTATTCGACCACTTAGAAATATAATTTTTGATTTGGTTTGTTTGTTTACACTCACGTATCACTTATCAGCAATGAAAAACATTTTTTAAATTACACATGACTCTTTATGCAGAAAAGTCTGTTTTTTCGCGGTACTCCTACTTGAACCCTCACAAAATGAAGCGCTCTACTGCAAAACACTACAAATTTATGCTCGACGTAAACAACAGAATATCAGCTAAAAAATGAGACCAAAATTTTGTCAATCGGATGGAAACTGTGGTCGCAGTGAACGATCAAAGCCAGAGATCTGCCTTGGTAATGGACGTGTTTTAGGAAAATCCATGTCCTTGCCTCCTAAACGCCATAATAAATTGTATTCTCAAACGAAGTACTACATATTTATACTTGACGAAAACTACACAAAGCCAGCTACACGATAAAACCAAAATTTCAACAATCAAATAAAAATTGTGGCCACAGTAAGCGATCGAAGCTGGAAATCTGTACAAAAATTGCACGTGTTCTAGAAACAGCAATTTCTATGCCTGCGACATTCTAGATAATATGCCCAAAATATTTTCCGACCACCAAAACACTCACTTGGGTTAAGCCTTTAAACTAAAAAATATCAAACCGAAATTCGCACGTTTAAGGGGAGAAAAATTGATTTAAAGTTTTTGGGTAGTGACACGTAAAAAATTGGAAATTTTTCGCCTTTCAGCCACTAAAACTGCTCTTCAACTTTTCCAAAGTACCATAAATTTATACTTTTTGGAAAATTCAGACGCTAATCTATACACCAATATCAAAATATTGCAAATCGGTTGAAAAACCTGGCCACAGCAATGTCATAAAGGGAAAAAGTTCCCAAAACCTGCCCCCCAAAAAACTACCATCTCGCTTATTCGACCACTTAGAAATATAATTTTTGATTTGGTTTGTTTGTTTACACTCACGTATCACTTATCAGCAATGAAAAACATTTTTTAAATTACACATGACTCTTTATGCAGAAAAGTCTGTTTTTTCGCGGTACTCCTACTTGAACCCTCACAAAATGAAGCGCTCTACTGCAAAACACTACAAATTTATGCTCGACGTAAACAACAGAATATCAGCTAAAAAATAAGACCAAAATTTTGTCAATCGGATGGAAACTGTGGTCGCAGTGAACGATCAAAGCCAGAGATCTGCCTTGGTAATGGACGTGTTTTAGGAAAATCCATGTCCTTGCCTCCTAAACGCCATAATAAATTGTATTCTCAAACGAAGTACTACATATTTATACTTGACGAAAACTACACAAAGCCAGCTACACGATTAAACCAAAATTTCAACAATCAAATAAAAATTATGGCCACAGTAAGCGATCGAAGCTGGAAATCTGTACAAAAATCGCACGTGTTCTAGAAACAGCAATTTCTATGCCTGCTATATTCTAGATAATATGCCCAAAATATTTTCCGACCACCAAAACACTCATTTGGGTTAAGCCTTTAAACTAAAAAATATCAAACCGAAATTCGCACGTTTAAGGGGAGAAAAATTGATTTAAAGTTTTTGGGTAGTGACACGTAAAAAATTGGAAATTTTTCGCCTTTCAGCCACTAAAACTGCTCTTCAACTTTTCCAAAGTACCATAAATTTATACTTTTTGGAAAATTCAGACGCTAATCTATACACCAATATCAAAATATTGCAAATCGGTTGAAAAACCTGGCCACAGCAATGTCATAAAGGGAAAAAGTTCCCAAAACCTGCCCCCCAAAAAACTACCATCTCGCTTATTCGACCACTTAGAAATATAATTTTTGATTTGGTTTGTTTGTTTACACTCACGTATCACTTATCAGCAATGAAAAACATTTTTTAAATTACACATGACTCTTTATGCAGAAAAGTCTGTTTTTTCGCGGTACTCCTACTTGAACCCTCACAAAATGAAGCGCTCTACTGCAAAACACTACAAATTTATGCTCGACGTAAACAACAGAATATCAGCTAAAAAATGAGACCAAAATTTTGTCAATCGGATGGAAACTGTGGTCGCAGTGAACGATCAAAGCCAGAGATCTGCCTTGGTAATGGACGTGTTTTAGGAAAATCCATGTCCTTGCCTCCTAAACGCCATAATAAATTGTATTCTCAAACGAAGTACTACATATTTATACTTGACGAAAACTACATAAAGCCAGCTACACGATTAAACCAAAATTTCAACAATCAAATAAAAATTATGGCCACAGTAAGCGATCGAAGCTGGAAATCTGTACAAAAATCACACGTGTTCTAGAAACAGCAATTTCTATGCCTGCTACATTCTAGATAATATGCCCAAAATATTTTCCGACCACCAAAACACTCATTTGGGTTAAGCCTTTAAACTAAAAAATATCAAACCGAAATTCGCACGTTTAAGGGGAGAAAAATTGATTTAAAGTTTTTGGGTAGTGACACGTAAAAAATTGGAAATTTTTCGCCTTTCAGCCACTAAAACTGCTCTTCAACTTTTCCAAAGTACCATAAATTTATACTTTTTGGAAAATTCAGACGCTAATCTATACACCAATATCAAAATATTGCAAATCGGTTGAAAAACCTGGCCACAGCAATGTCATAAAGGGAAAAAGTTCCCAAAACCTGCCCCCCAAAATATTACTATCTCGCTTATTAGACCACTTAGAAATATAATTTTTGATTTGGTTTGTTTGTTTACACTCACGTATCACTTATCAGCAATTCAAAACATTTTTTAAATTACACATGACTCTTTATACAGAAAAGTCTGTTTTTTCGCGGTACTCCTACTTGAACCCTCACAAAATGAAGCGCTCTACTGCAAAACACTACAAATTTACGCTCGACGTAAACAACAGAATATCAGCTAAAAAATAAGACCAAAATTTTGTCAATCGGATGGAAACTGTGGTCGCAGTGAACGATCAAAGCCAGAGATCTGCCTTGGTAATGGACGTGTTTTAGGAAAATCCATGTCCTTGCCTCCTAAACGCCATAATAAATTGTATTCTCAAACGAAGTACTACATATTTATACTTGACGAAAACTACACAAAGCCAGCTACACGATAAAACCAAAATTTCAACAATCAAATAAAAATTGTGGCCACAGTAAGCGATCGAAGCTGGAAATCTGTACAAAAATTGCACATGTTCTAGAAACAGCAATTTCTATGCCTGCTACATTCTAGATAATATGCCCAAAATATTTTCCGACCACCAAAACACTCATTCGGCTTAAGCCTTTAAACTTAAAAATATCAAACCGAAATTCGCACGTTTAAGGGGAGAAAAATTGATTTAAAGTTTTTGGGTAGTGACACGTAAAAATTTGGAAATTTTTCGCCTTTCAGCCACTAAAACTGCTCTTCAACTTTTCCAAAGTACCATAAATTTATACTTTTTGGAAAATTCAGACGCTAATCTATACACCAATATCAAAATATTGCAAATCGGTTGAAAAACCTGGCCACAGCAATGTCATAAAGGGAAAAAGTTCCCAAAACCTGCCCCCCAAAAAACTACCATCTCGCTTATTCGACCACTTAGAAATATAATTTTTGATTTGGTTTGTTTGTTTACACTCACGTATCACTTATCAGCAATGAAAAACATTTTTTAAATTACACATGACTCTTTATGCAGAAAAGTCTGTTTTTTCGCGGTACTCCTACTTGAACCCTCACAAAATGAAGCGCTCTACTGCAAAACACTACAAATTTATGCTCGACGTAAACAACAGAATATCAGCTAAAAAATAAGACCAAAATTTTGTCAATCGGATGGAAACTGTGGTCGCAGTGAACGATCAAAGCCAGAGATCTGCCTTGGTAATGGACGTGTTTTAGGAAAATCCATGTCCTTGCCTCCTAAACGCCATAATAAATTGTATTCTCAAACGAACTACTACATATTTATACTTGACGAAAACTACACAAAGCCAGCTACACGATAAAACCAAAATTTCAACAATCAAATAAAAATTGTGGCCACAGTAAGCGATCGAAGCTGGAAATCTGTACAAAAATTGCACGTGTTCTAGAAACAGCAATTTCTATGCCTGCGACATTCTAGATAATATGCCCAAAATATTTTCCGACCACCAAAACACTCATTTGGGTTAAGCCTTTAAACTAAACAATATCAAACCGAAATTCGCACGTTTAAGGGGAGAAAAATTGATTTAAAGTTTTTGGGTAGTGACACGTAAAAAATTGGAAATTTTTCGCCTTTCAGCCACTAAAACTGCTCTTCAACTTTTCCAAAGTACCATAAATTTATACTTTTTGGAAAATTCAGACGCTAATCTATACACCAATATCAAAATATTGCAAATCGGTTGAAAAACCTGGCCACAGCAATGTCATAAAGGGAAAAAGTTCCCAAAACCTGCCCCCCAAAAAACTACCATCTCGCTTATTCGACCACTTAGAAATATAATTTTTGATTTGGTTTGTTTGTTTACACTCACGTATCACTTATCAGCAATGAAAAACATTTTTTAAATTACACATGACTCTTTATGCAGAAAAGTCTGTTTTTTCGCGGTACTCCTACTTGAACCCTCACAAAATGAAGCGCTCTACTGCAAAACACTACAAATTTATTCTCGACGTAAACAACAGAATATCAGCTAAAAAATAAGACCAAAATTTTGTCAATCGGATGGAAACTGTGGTCGCAGTGAACGATCAAAGCCAGAGATCTGCCTTGGTAATGGACGTGTTTTAGGAAAATCCATGTCCTTGCCTCCTAAACGCCATAATAAATTGTATTCTCAAACGAAGTACTACATATTTATACTTGACGAAAACAACACAAAGCCAGCTACACGATTAAACCAAAATTTCAACAATCAAATAAAAATTATGGCCACAGTAAGCGATCGAAGCTGGAAATCTGTACAAAAATCGCACGTGTTCTAGAAACAGCAATTTCTATGCCTGCTATATTCTAGATAATTTGCCCAAAATATTTTCCGACCACCAAAACACTCATTTGGGTTAAGCCTTTAAACTAAAAAATATCAAACCGAAATTCGCACGTTTAAGGGGAGAAAAATTGATTTAAAGTTTTTGGGTAGTGACACGTAAAAAATTGGAAATTTTTCGCCTTTCAGCCACTAAAACTGCTCTTCAACTTTTCCAAAGTACCATAAATTTATACTTTTTGGAAAATTCAGACGCTAATCTATACACCAATATCAAAATATTGCAAATCGGTTGAAAAACCTGGCCACAGCAATGTCATAAAGGGAAAAAGTTCCCAAAACCTGCCCCCCAAAAAACTACCATCTCGCTTATTCGACCACTTAGAAATATAATTTTTGATTTGGTTTGTTTGTTTACACTCACGTATCACTTATCAGCAATGAAAAACATTTTTTAAATTACACATGACTCTTTATGCAGAAAAGTCTGTTTTTTCGCGGTACTCCTACTTGAACCCTCACAAAATGAAGCGCTCTACTGCAAAACACTACAAATTTATGCTCGACGTAAACAACAGAATATCAGCTAAAAAATGAGACCAAAATTTTGTCAATCGGATGGAAACTGTGGTCGCAGTGAACGATCAAAGCCAGAGATCTGCCTTGGTAATGGACGTGTTTTAGGAAAATCCATGTCCTTGCCTCCTAAACGCCATAATAAATTGTATTCTCAAACGAAGTACTACATATTTATACTTGACGAAAACTACACAAAGCCAGCTACACGATTAAACCAAAATTTCAACAATCAAATAAAAATTATGGCCACAGTAAGCGATCGAAGCTGGAAATCTGTACAAAAATCACACGTGTTCTAGAAACAGCAATTTCTATGCCTGCTACATTCTAGATAATATGCCCAAAATATTTTCCGACCACCAAAACACTCATTTGGGTTAAGCCTTTAAACTAAAAAATATCAAACCGAAATTCGCACGTTTAAGGGGAGAAAAATTGATTTAAAGTTTTTGGGTAGTGACACGTAAAAAATTGAAAATTTTTCGCCTTTCAGCCACTAAAACTGCTCTTCAACTTTTCCAAAGTACCATAAATTTATACTTTTTGGAAAATTCAGACGCTAATCTATACACCAATATCAAAATATTGCAAATCGGTTGAAAAACCTGGCCACAGCAATGTCATAAAGGGAAAAAGTTCCCAAAACCTGCCCCCCAAAATATTACTATCTCGCTTATTAGACCACTTAGAAATATAATTTTTGATTTGGTTTGTTTGTTTACACTCACGTATCACTTATCAGCAATTCAAAACATTTTTTAAATTACACATGACTCTTTATACAGAAAAGTCTGTTTTTTCGCGGTACTCCTACTTGAACCCTCACAAAATGAAGCGCTCTACTGCAAAACACTACAAATTTACGCTCGACGTAAACAACAGAATATCAGCTAAAAAATAAGACCAAAATTTTGTCAATCGGATGGAAACTGTGGTCGCAGTGAACGATCAAAGCCAGAGATCTGCCTTGGTAATGGACGTGTTTTAGGAAAATCCATGTCCTTGCCTCCTAAACGCCATAATAAATTGTATTCTCAAACGAAGTACTACATATTTATACTTGACGAAAACTACACAAAGCCAGCTACACGATAAAACCAAAATTTCAACAATCAAATAAAAATTGTGGCCACAGTAAGCGATCGAAGCTGGAAATCTGTACAAAAATCACACGTGTTCTAGAAACAGCAATTTCTATGCCTGCTACATTCTAGATAATATGCCCAAAATATTTTTCGACCACCAAAACACTCATTTGGGTTAAGCCTTTAAACTAAAAAATATCAAACCGAAATTCGCACGTTTAAGGGGAGAAAAATTGATTTAAAGTTTTTGGGTAGTGACACGTAAAACATTGGAAATTTTTCGCCTTTCAGCCACTAAAACTGCTCTTCAACTTTTCCAAAGTACCATAAATTTATACTTTTTGGAAAATTCAGACGCTAATCTATACACCAATATCAAAATATTGCAAATCGGTTGAAAAACCTGGCCACAGCAATGTCATAAAGGGAAAAAGTTCCCAAAACCTGCCCCCCAAAATATTACTATCTCGCTTATTAGACCACTTAGAAATATAATTTTTGATTTGGTTTGTTTGTTTACACTCACGTATCACTTATCAGCAATGAAAAACATTTTTTAAATTACACATGACTCTTTATACAGAAAAGTCTGTTTTTTCGCGGTACTCCTACTTGAACCCTCACAAAATGAAGCGCTCTACTGCAAAACACTACAAATTTATGTTCGACGTAAACAACAGAATATCAGCTAAAAAATAAGACCAAAATTTTGTCAATCGGATGGAAACTGTGGTCGCAGTGAACGATCAAAGCCAGAGATCTGCCTTGGTAATGGACGTGTTTTAGGAAAATCCATGTCCTTGCCCCCTAAACGCCATAATAAATTGTATTCTCAAACGAAGTACTACATATTTATACTTGACGAAAACTACACAAAGCCAGCTACACGATTAAACCAAAATTTCAACAATCAAATAAAAATTATGGCCACAGTAAGCGATCGAAGCTGGAAATCTGTACAAAAATCGCACGTGTTCTAGAAACAGCAATTTCTATGCCTGCTACATTCTAGATAATATGCCCAAAATATTTTCCGACCACCAAAACACTCATTTGGGTTAAGCCTTTAAACTAAACAATATCAAACCGAAATTCGCACGTTTAAGGGGAGAAAAATTGATTTAAAGTTTTTGGGTAGTGACACGTAAAAAATTGGAAATTTTTCGCCTTTCAGCCACTAAAACTGCTCTTCAACTTTTCCAAAGTACCATAAATTTATACTTTTTGGAAAATTCAGACGCTAATCTATACACCAATATCAAAATATTGCAAATCGGTTGAAAAACCTGGCCACAGCAATGTCATAAAGGGAAAAAGTTCCCAAAACCTGCCCCCCAAAAAACTACCATCTCGCTTATTCGACCACTTAGAAATATAATTTTTGATTTGGTTTGTTTGTTTACACTCACGTATCACTTATCAGCAATGAAAAACATTTTTTAAATTACACATGACTCTTTATGCAGAAAAGTCTGTTTTTTCGCGGTACTCCTACTTGAACCCTCACAAAATGAAGCGCTCTACTGCAAAACACTACAAATTTATGCTCGACGTAAACAACAGAATATCAGCTAAAAAATGAGACCAAAATTTTGTCAATCGGATGGAAACTGTGGTCGCAGTGAACGATCAAAGCCAGAGATCTGCCTTGGTAATGGACGTGTTTTAGGAAAATCCATGTCCTTGCCTCCTAAACGCCATAATAAATTGTATTCTCAAACGAAGTACTACATATTTATACTTGACGAAAACTACACAAAGCCAGCTACACGATAAAACCAAAATTTCAACAATCAAATAAAAATTGTGGCCACAGTAAGCGATCGAAGCTGGAAATCTGTACAAAAATCGCACGTGTTCTAGAAACAGCAATTTCTATGCCTGCTACATTCTAGATAATATGCCCAAAATATTTTCCAACCACCAAAACACTCATTTGGGTTAAGTCTTTAAACTAAAAAATATCAAACCGAAATTCGCACGTTTAAGGGGAGAAAAATTGATTTAAAGTTTTTGGGTAGTGACACGTAAAAAATTGGAAATTTTTCGCCTTTCAGCCACTAAAACTGCTCTTCAACTTTTCCAAAGTACCATAAATTTATACTTTTTGGAAAATTCAGACGCTAATCTATACACCAATATCAAAATATTGCAAATCGGTTGAAAAACCTGGCCACAGCAATGTCATAAAGGGAAAAAGTTCCCAAAACCTGCCCCCCAAAAAACTACCATCTCGCTTATTCGACCACTTAGAAATATAATTTTTGATTTGGTTTGTTTGTTTACACTCACGTATCACTTATCAGCAATGAAAAACATTTTTTAAATTACACATGACTCTTTATGCAGAAAAGTCTGTTTTTTCGCGGTACTCCTACTTGAACCCTCACAAAATGAAGCGCTCTACTGCAAAACACTACAAATTTATGTTCGACGTAAACAACAGAATATCAGCTAAAAAATAAGACCAAAATTTTGTCAATCGGATGGAAACTGTGGTCGCAGTGAACGATCAAAGCCAGAGATCTGCCTTGGTAATGGACGTGTTTTAGGAAAATCCATGTCCTTGCCTCCTAAACGCCATAATAAATTGTATTCTCAAACGAAGTACTACATATTTATACTTGACGAAAACTAAACAAAGCCAGCTACACGATAAAACTAAAATTTCAACAATCAAATAAAAATTGTGGCCACAGTAAGCGATCGAAGCTGGAAATCTGTACAAAAATCGCACGTGTTCTAGAAACAGCAATTTCTATGCCTGCTACATTCTAGATAATATGCCCAAAATATTTTCCGACCACCAAAACACTCATTTGGGTTAAGCCTTTAAACTAAACAATATCAAACCGAAATTCGCACGTTTAAGGGGAGAAAAATTGATTTAAAGTTTTTGGGTAGTGACACGTAAAAAATTGGAAATTTTTCGCCTTTCAGCCACTAAAACTGCTCTTCAACTTTTCCAAAGTACCATAAATTTATATTTTTTGGAAAATTCAGACGCTAATCTATACACCAATATCAAAATATTGCAAATCGGTTGAAAAACCTGGCCACAGCAATGTCATAAAGGGAAAAAGTTCCCAAAACCTGCCCCCCAAAAAACTACCATCTCGCTTATTCGACCACTTAGAAATATAATTTTTGATTTGGTTTGTTTGTTTACACTCACGTATCACTTATCAGCAATGAAAAACATTTTTTAAATTACACATGACTCTTTATGCAGAAAAGTCTGTTTTTTCGCGGTACTCCTACTTTAACCCTCACAAAATGAAGCGCTCTACTGCAAAACACTACAAATTTATGTTCGACGTAAACAACAGAATATCAGCTAAAAAATAAGACCAAAATTTTGTCAATCGGATGGAAACTGTGGTCGCAGTGAACGATCAAAGCCAGAGATCTGCCTTGGTAATGGACGTGTTTTAGGAAAATCCATGTCCTTGCCTCCTAAACGCCATAATAAATTGTATTCTCAAACGAAGTACTACATATTTATACTTGACGAAAACTACACAAAGCCAGCTACACGATAAAAGCAAAATTTCAACAATCAAATAAAAATTGTGGCCACAGTAAGCGATCGAAGCTGGAAATCTGTACAAAAATCGCACGTGTTCTAGAAACAGCAATTTCTATGCCTGCTACATTCTAGATAATATGCCCAAAATATTTTCCGACCACCAAAACACTCATTTGGGTTAAGTCTTTAAACTAAAAAATATCAAACCGAAATTCGCACGTTTAAGGGGAGAAAAATTGATTTAAAGTTTTTGGGTAGTGACACGTAAAAAATTGGAAATTTTTCGCCTTTCAGCCACTAAAACTGCTCTTCAACTTTTCCAAAGTACCGTAAATTTATACTTTTTGGAAAATTCAGACGCTAATCTATACACCAATATCAAAATATTGCAAATCGGTTGAAAAACCTGGCCACAGCAATGTCATAAAGGGAAAAAGTTCCCAAAACCTGCCCCCCAAAAAACTACCATCTCGCTTATTCGACCACTTAGAAATATAATTTTTGATTTGGTTTGTTTGTTTACACTCACGTATCACTTATCAGCAATGAAAAACATTTTTTAAATTACACATGACTCTTTATGCAGAAAAGTCTGTTTTTTCGCGGTACTCCTACTTTAACCCTCACAAAATGAAGCGCTCTACTGCAAAACACTACAAATTTATGCTCGACGTAAACAACAGAATATCAGCTAAAAAATGAGACCAAAATTTTGTCAATCGGATGGAAACTGTGGTCGCAGTGAACGATCAAAGCCAGAGATCTGCCTTGGTAATGGACGTGTTTTAGGAAAATCCATGTCCTTGCCTCCTAAACGCCATAATAAATTGTATTCTCAAACGAAGTACTACATATTTATACTTGACGAAAACTACACAAAGCCAGCTACACGATAAAACCAAAATTTCAACAATCAAATAAAAATTGTGGCCACAGTAAGCGATCGAAGCTGGAAATCTGTACAAAAATTGCACGTGTTCTAGAGACAGCAATTTCTATGCCTGCGACATTCTAGATAATATGCCCAAAATATTTTCCGACCACCAAAACACTCATTTGGGTTAAGCCTTTAAACTAAAAAATATCAAACCGAAATTCGCACGTTTAAGGGGAGAAAAATTGATTTAAAGTTTTTGGGTAGTGACACGTAAAAAATTGGAAATTTTTCGCCTTTCAGCCACTAAAACTGCTCTTCAACTTTTCCAAAGTACCATGAATTTATACTTTTTGGAAAATTCAGACGCTAATCTATACACCAATATCAAAATATTGCAAATCGGTTGAAAAACCTGGCCACAGCAATGTCATAAAGGGAAAAAGTTCCCAACACCTGCCCCCCAAAAAATTACTATCTCGCTTATTAGACCACTTAGAAATATAATTTTTGATTTGGTTTGTTTGTTTACACTCACGTATCACTTATCAGCAATGAAAAACATTTTTTAAATTACACATGACTCTTTATGCAGAAAAGTCTGTTTTTTCGCGGTACTCCTACTTGAACCCTCACAAAATGAAGCGCTCTACTGCAAAACACTACAAATTTATGCTTGACGTAAACAACAGAATATCAGCTAAAAAATGAGACCAAAATTTTGTCAATCGGATGGAAACTGTGGTCGCAGTGAACGATCAAAGCCAGAGATCTGCCTTGGTAATGGACGTGTTTTAGGAAAATCCATGTCCTTGCCTCCTAAACGCCATAATAAATTGTATTCTCAAACGAAGTACTACATATTTATACTTGACGAAAACTACACAAAGCCAGCTACACGATAAAACCAAAATTTCAACAATCAAATAAAAATTGTGGCCACAGTAAGCGATCGAAGCTGGAAATCTGTACAAAAATCGCACGTGTTCTAGAAACAGCAATTTCTATGCCTGCGACATTCTAGATAATATGCCCAAAATATTTTCCGACCACCAAAACACTCATTTGGGTTAAGCCTTTAAACTAAAAAATATCAAACCGAAATTCGCACGTTTAAGGGGAGAAAAATTGATTTAAAGTTTTTGGGTAGTGACACGTAAAAAATTGGAAATTTTTCGCCTTTCAGCCACTAAAACTGCTCTTCAACTATTCCAAAGTACCATAAATTTATACTTTTTGGAAAATTCAGACGCTAATCTATACACCAATATCAAAATATTGCAAATCGGTTGAAAAACCTGGCCACAGCTATGTCATAAAGGGAAAAAGTTCCCAAAACCTGCCCCCCAAAAAACTACCATCTCGCTTATTCGACCACTTAGAAATATAATTTTTGATTTGGTTTGTTTGTTTACACTCACGTATCACTGATCAGCAATGAAAAACATTTTTTAAATTACACATGACTCTTTATGCAGAAAAGTCTGTTTTTTCGCGGTACTCCTACTTTAACCCTCACAAAATGAAGCGCTCTACTGCAAAACACTACAAATTTATGCTCGACGTAAACAACAGAATATCAGCTAAAAAATGAGACCAAAATTTTGTCAATCGGATGGAAACTATGGTCGCAGTGAACGATCAAAGCCAGAGATCTGCCTTGGTAATGGACGTGTTTTAGGAAAATCCATGTCCTTGCCTCCTAAACGCCATAATAAATTGTATTCTCAAACGAAGTACTACATATTTATACTTGACGAAAACTACACAAAGCCAGCTACACGATAAAACCAAAATTTCAACAATCAAATAAAAATTGTGGCCACAGTAAGCGATCGAAGCTGGAAATCTGTACAAAAATTGCACGTGTTCTAGAAACAGCAATTTCTATGCCTGCGACATTCTAGATAATATGCCCAAAATATTTTCCGACCACCAAAACACTCATTTGGGTTAAGCCTTTAAACTAAAAAATATCAAACCGAAATTCGCACGTTTAAGGGGAGAAAAATTGATTTAAAGTTTTTGGGTAGTGACACGTAAAAAATTGGAAATTTTTCGCCTTTCAGCCACTAAAACTGCTCTTCAACTTTTCCAAAGTACCATAAATTTATACTTTTTGGAAAATTCAGACGCTAATCTATTTACCAATATCAAAATATTGCAAATCGGTTGAAAAACCTGGCCACAGCAATGTCATAAAGGGATAAAAATCCCAAAACCTGCCCCCCAAAAAATTACTATCTCGCTTATTAGACCACTTAGAAATATAATTTTTGATTTGATTTGTTTGTTTACACTCACGTATCACTTATCAGCAATGAAAAACATTTTTTAAATTACACATGACTCTTTATGCAGAAAAGTCTGTTTTTTCGCGGTACTCCTACTTTAACCCTCACAAAATGAAGCGCTCTACTGCAAAACACTACAAATTTATGCTCGACGTAAACAACAGAATATCAGCTAAAAAATGAGACCAAAATTTTGTCAATCGGATGGAAACTGTGGTCGCAGTGAACGATCAAAGCCAGAGATCTGCCTTGGTAATGGACGTGTTTTAGGAAAATCCATGTCCTTGCCTCCTAACCGCCACAATAAATTGTATTCTCAAACGAAGTACTACATATTTACACTTGACGAAAACTACACAAAGCCAGCTACACGATAAAACCAAAATTTCAAAAATCAAATAAAAATTGTGGCCACAGTAAGCGATCGAAGCTGGAAATCTGTACAAAAATTGCACGTGTTCTAGAAACAGCGATTTCTATGCCTGCGACATTCTAGATAATATGCCCAAAATATTTTCCGACCACCAAAACACTCATTTGGGTTAAGCCTTTAAACTAAAAAATATCAAACCGAAATTCGCACGTTTAAGGGGAGAAAAATTGATTTAAAGTTTTTGGGTAGTGACACGTAAAAAATTGGAAATTTTTCGCCTTTCAGCCACTAAAACTGCTCTTCAACTTTTCCAAAGTACCATGAATTTATACTTTTTGGAAAATTCCGACGCTAATCTATACACCAATATCAAAATATTGCAAATCGGTTGAAAAACCTGGCCACAGCAATGTCATAAAGGGAAAAAGTTCCCAACACCTGCCCCCCAAAAAATTACTATCTCGCTTATTAGACCACTTAGAAATATAATTTTTGATTTGGTTTGTTTGTTTACACTCACGTATCACTTATCAGCAATGAAAAACATTTTTTAAATTACACATGACTCTTTATGCAGAAAAGTCTGTTTTTTCGCGGTACTCCTACTTGAACCCTCACAAAATGAAGCGCTCTACTGCAAAACACTACAAATTTATGCTCGACGTAAACAACAGAGTATCAGCTAAAAAATAAGACCAAAATTTTGTCAATCGGATGGAAACTGTGGTCGCAGTGAACGATCAAAGCCAGAGGTCTGCCTTGGTAATGGACGTGTTTTAGGAAAATCCATGTCCTTGCCTCCTAAACGCCATAATAAATTGTATTCTCAAACGAAGTACTACATATTTATACTTGACGAAAACTACACAAAGCCAGCTACACGATAAAACCAAAATTTCAACAATCAAATAAAAATTGTGGCCACAGTAAGCGATCGAAGCTGGAAATCTGTACAAAAATTGCACGTGTTCTAGAAACAGCAATTTCTATGCCTGCGACATTCTAGATAATATGCCCAAAATATTTTCCGACCACCAAAACACTCATTTGGGTTAAGCCTTTAAACTAAAAAATATCAAACCGAAATTCGCACGTTTAAGGGGAGAAAAATTGATTTAAAGTTTTTGGGTAGTGACACGTAAAAAATTGGAAATTTTTCGCCTTTCAGCCACTAAAACTGCTCTTCAACTTTTCCAAAGTACCATAAATTTATACTTTTTGGAAAATTCAGACGCTAATCTATACACCAATATCAAAATATTGCAAATCGGTTGAAAAACCTGGCCACAGCAATGTCATAAAGGGAAAAAGTTCCCAAAACCTGCCCCCCAAAAAACTACCATCTCGCTTATTCGACCACTTAGAAATATAATTTTTGATTTGGTTTGTTTGTTTACACTCAGGTATCACTTATCAGCAATGAAAAACATTTTTTAAATTACACATGACTCTTTATGCAGAAAAGTCTGTTTTTTCGCGGTACTCCTACTTGAACCCTCACAAAATGAAGCGCTCTACTGCAAAACACTACAAATTTATGCTCGACGTAAACAACAGAATATCAGCTAAAACATGAGACCAAAATTTTGTCAATCGGATGGAAACTGTGGTCGCAGTGAACGATCAAAGCCAGAGATCTGCCTTGGTAATGGACGTGTTTTAGGAAAATCCATGTCCTTGCCTCCTAAACGCCATAATAAATTGTATTCTCAAACAAAGTACTACATATTTATACTTGACGAAAACTACACAAAGCCAGCTACACGATAAAAGCAAAATTTCAACAATCAAATACAAATTGTGGCCACAGTAAGCGATCGAAGCTGGAAATCTGTACAAAAATTGCACGTGTTCTAGAAACAGCAATTTCTATGCCTGCTACATTCTAGATAATATGCCCAAAATATTTTCCGACCACCAAAACACTCATTTGGGTTAAGCCATTAAACTAAAAAATATCAAACCGAAATTCGCACGTTTAAGGGGAGAAAAATTGATTTAAAGTTTTTGGGTAGTGACACGTAAAAAATTGGAAATTTTTCGCGTTTCAGCCACTAAAACTGCTCTTCAACTTTTCCAAAGTACCATAAATTTATACTTTTTGGAAAATTCAGACGCTAATCTATACACCAATATCAAAATATTGCAAATCGGTTGAAAAACCTGGCCACAGCAATGTCATAAAGGGAAAAAAATCCCAAAACCTGCCCCCCAAAAAATTACTATCTCGCTTATTCGACCACTTAGGAATATAATTTTTGATTTGGTTTGTTTGTTTACACTCACGTATCACTTATCAGCAATGAAAAACATTTTTTAAATTACACATGACTCTTTATGCAGAAAAGTCTGTTTTTTCGCGGTACTCCTACTTTAACCCTCACAAAATGAAGCGCTCTACTGCAAAACACTACAAATTTATGCTCGACGTAAACAACAGAATATCAGCTAAAAAATGAGACCAAAATTTTGTCAATCGGATGGAAACTGTGGTCGCAGTGAACGATCAAAGCCAGAGATCTGCCTTGATAATGGACGTGTTTTAGGAAAATCCATGTCCTTGCCTCCTAAACACCATAATAAATTGTATTCTCAAACGAAGTACTACATATTTATACTTGACGAAAACTACACAAAGCCAGCTACACGATAAAACCAAAATTTCAACAATCAAATAAAAATTATGGCCACAGTAAGCGATCGAAGCTGGAAATCTGTACAAAAATCGCACGTGTTCTAGAAACAGCAATTTCTATGCCTGCTATATTCTAGATAATATGCCCAAAATATTTTCCGACCACCAAAACACTCATTAGGGTTAAGCCTTCAAACTAAAAAATATCAAACCGAAATTCGCACGTTTAAGGGGAGAAAAATTGATTTAAAGTTTTTGGGTAGTGACACGTAAAAAATTGGAAATTTTTCGCCTTTCAGCCACTAAAACTGCTCTTCAACTTTTCCAAAGTACCATATATTTATACCTTTTGGAAAATTCAGACGCTAATCTATACACCAATATCAAAATATTGCAAATCGGTTGAAAAACCTGGCCACAGCAATGTCATAAAGGGAAAAAGTTCCCAAAACCTGCCCCCCAAAATATTACTATCTCGCTTATTAGACCACTTAGAAATATAATTTTTGATTTGGTTTGTTTGTTTACACTCACGTATCACTTATCAGCAATGAAAAACATTTTTTAAATTACACATGACTCTTCATGCAGAAAAGTCTGTTTTTTCGCGGTACTCCTACTTTAACCCTCACAAAATGAAGCGCTCTACTGCAAAACACTACAAATTTACGCTCGACGTAAACAACAGAATATCAGCTAAAAAATGAGACCAAAATTTTGTCAATCGGATGGAAACTGTGGTCGCAGTGAACGATCAAAGCCAGAGATCTGCCTTGGTAATGGACGTGTTTTAGGAAAATCCATGTCCTTGCCTCCTAAACGCCATAATAAATTGTATTCTCAAACAAAGCACTACATATTTATACTTGACGAAAACTACACAAAGCCAGCTACACGATAAAACCAAAGTTTCAACAATCAAATAAAAATTGTGGCCACACTAAGCGATCGAAGCTGGAAATCTGTACAAAAATCGCACGTGTTCTAGAAACAGCAATTTCTATGCCTGCTACATTCTAGATAATATGCCCGAAATATTTTCCGACCACCAAAACACTCATTTGCGTTAAGCCTTCAAACTAAAAATATCAGACCGAAATTCGCACGTTTAAGGGGAGAAAAATTGATTTAAAGTTTTTGGGTAGTGACACGTAAAAAATTGGAAATTTTTCGCCTTTCAGCCACTAAAACTGCTCTTCAACTTTTCCAAAGTACCATAAATTTATACTTTTTGGAAAATTCAGACGCTAATCTATACACCAATATCAAAATATTGCAAATCGGTTGAAAAACCTGGCCACAGCAATGTCATAAAGGGAAAAAGTTCCCAAAACCTGCCCCCCAAAAAATTACTATCTCGCTTATTAGACCACTTAGAAATATAATTTTTGATTTGGTTTGTTTGTTTACACTCACGTATCACTTATCAGCAATGAAAAACATTTTTTAAATTACACATGACTCTTTATGCAGAAAAGTCTGTTTTTTCGCGGTACTCCTACTTGAACCCTCACAAAATGAAGCGCTCTACTGCAAAACACTACAAATTTATGCTCGACGTAAAGAACAGAATATCAGCTAAAACATGAGACCAAAATTTTGTCAATCGGATGGAAACTGTGGTCGCAGTGAACGATCAAAGCCAGAGATCTGCCTTGGTAATGGACGTGTTTTAGGAAAATCCATGTCCTTGCCTCCTAAACGCCATAATAAATTGTATTCTCAAACAAAGCACTACATATTTATACTTGACGAAAACTACACAAAGCCAGCTACACGATAAAACCAAAGTTTCAACAATCAAATAAAAATTGTGGCCACAGTAAGCGATCGAAGCTGGAAATCTGTACAAAAATTGCACGTGTTCTAGAAACAGCAATTTCTATGCCTGCGACATTCTAGATAATATGCCCAAAATATTTTCCGACCACCAAAACACTCGTTTGGGTTAAGCCTTTAAACTAAAAAATATCAAACCGAAATTCGCACGTTTAAGGGGAGAAAAATTGATTTAAAGTTTTTGGGTAGTGACACGTAAAAAATTGGAAATTTTTCGCGTTTCAGCCACTAAAACTGCTCTTCAACTTTTCCAAAGTACCATAAATTTATACTTTTTGGAAAATTCAGACGCTAATCTATACACCAATATCAAAATATTGCAAATCGGTTGAAAAACCTGGCCACAGCAATGTCATAAAGGGAAAAAGTTCCCAAAACCTGCCCCCGAAAAAACTACCATCTCGCTTATTCGACCACTTAGAAATATAATTTTTGATTTGGTTTGTTTGTTTACACTCACGTATCACTTATCAGCAATGAAAAACATTTTTTAAATTACACATGACTCTTTATGCAGAAAAGTCTGTTTTTTCGCGGTACTCCTACTTGAACCCTCACAAAATGAAGCGCTCTACTGCAAAACACTACAAATTTATGCTCGACGTAAACAACAGAATATCAGCTAAAAAATGAGACCAAAATTTTGTCAATCGGATGGAAACTGTGGTCGCAGTGAACGATCAAAGCCAGAGATCTGCCTTGGTAATGGACGTGTTTTAGGAAAATCCATGTCCTTGCCTCCTAAACGCCATAATAAATTGTATTCTCAAACAAAGCACTACATATTTATACTTGACGAAAACTACACAAAGCCAGCTACACGATAAAACCAAAGTTTCAACAATCAAATAAAAATTGTGGCCACAGTAAGCGATCGAAGCTGGAAATCTGTACAAAAATCGCACGTGTTCTAGAAACAGCAATTTCTATGCCTGCTACATTCTAGATAATATGCCCGAAATATTTTCCGACCACCAAAACACTCATTTGCGTTAAGCCTTCAAACTAAAAATATCAGACCGAAATTCGCACGTTTAAGGGGAGAAAAATTGATTTAAAGTTTTTGGGTAGTGACACGTAAAAAATTGGAAATTTTTCGCCTTTCAGCCACTAAAACTGCTCTTCAACTTTTCCAAAGTACCATAAATTTATACTTTTTGGAAAATTCAGACGCTAATCTACACACCAATATCAAAATATTGCAAATCGGTTGAAAAACCTGGCCACAGCAATGTCATAAAGGGAAAAAGTTCCCAAAACCTGCCCCCCAAAAAATTACTATCTCGCTTATTAGACCACTTAGAAATATAATTTTTGATTTGGTTTGTTTGTTTACACTCACGTATCACTTATCAGCAATGAAAAACATTTTTTAAATTACACATGACTCTTTATGCAGAAAAGTCTGTTTTTTCGCGGTACTCCTACTTGAACCCTCACAAAATAAAGCGCTCTACTGCAAAACACTACAAATTTATGCTCGACGTAAAGAACAGAATATCAGCTAAAACATGAGACCAAAATTTTGTCAATCGGATGGAAACTGTGGTCGCAGTGAACGATCAAAGCCAGAGATCTGCCTTGGTAATGGACGTGTTTTAGGAAAATCCATGTCCTTGCCTCCTAAACGCCATAATAAATTGTATTCTCAAACGAAGTACTACATATTTATACTTGACGAAAACTACACAAAGCCAGCTACACGATAAAACCAAAATTTCAACAATCAAATAAAAATTGTGGCCACAGTAAGCGATCGAAGCTGGAAATCTGTACAAAAATTGCACGTGTTCTAGAAACAGCAATTTCTATGCCTGCGACATTCTAGATAATATGCCCAAAATATTTTCCGACCACCAAAACACTCATTTGGATTAAGCCTTTAAACTAAAAAATATCAAACCGAAATTCGCACGTTTAAGGGGAGAAAAATTGATTTAAAGTTTTTGGGTAGTGACACGTAAAAAATTGGAAATTTTTCGCCTTTCAGCCACTAAAACTGCTCTTCAACTTTTCCAAAGTACCATAAATTTATACTTTTTGGAAAATTCAGACGCTAATCTATACACCAATATCAAAATATTGCAAATCGGTTGAAAAACCTGGCCACAGCAATGTCATTTAGGGAAAAAGTTCCCAAAACCTGCCCCCCAAAAAACTACCATCTCGCTTATTCGACCACTTAGAAATATAATTTTTGATTTGGTTTGTTTGTTTACACTCACGTATCACTTATCAGCAATGAAAAACATTTTTTAAATTACACATGACTCTTTATGCAGAAAAGTCTGTTTTTTCGCGGTACTCCTACTTGAACCCTCACAAAATGAAGCGCTCTACTGCAAAACACTACAAATTTATGCTCGACGTAAACAACAGAATATCAGCTAAAAAATGAGACCAAAATTTTGTCAATCGGATGGAAACTGTGGTCGCAGTGAACGATCAAAGCCAGAGATCTGCCTTGGTAATGGACGTGTTTTAGGAAAATCCATGTCCTTGCCTCCTAAACGCCATAATAAATTGTATTCTCAAACAAAGCACTACATATTTATACTTGACGAAAACTACACAAAGCCAGCTACACGATAAAACCAAAGTTTCAACAATCAAATAAAAATTGTGGCCACACTAAGCGATCGAAGCTGGAAATCTGTACAAAAATCGCACGTGTTCTAGAAACAGCAATTTCTATGCCTGCTACATTCTAGATAATATGCCCGAAATATTTTCCGACCACCAAAACACTCATTTGCGTTAAGCCTTCAAACTAAAAATATCAGACCGAAATTCGCACGTTTAAGGGGAGAAAAATTGATTTAAAGTTTTTGGGTAGTGACACGTAAAAAATTGGAAATTTTTCGCCTTTCAGCCACTAAAACTGCTCTTCAACTTTTCCAAAGTACCATAAATTTATACTTTTTGGAAAATTCAGACGCTAATCTATACACCAATATCAAAATATTGCAAATCGGTTGAAAAACCTGGCCACAGCAATGTCATAAAGGGAAAAAGTTCCCAAAACCTGCCCCCCAAAAAATTACTATCTCGCTTATTAGACCACTTAGAAATATAATTTTTGATTTGGTTTGTTTGTTTACACTCACGTATCACTTATCAGCAATGAAAAACATTTTTTAAATTACACATGACTCTTTATGCAGAAAAGTCTGTTTTTTCGCGGTACTCCTACTTGAACCCTCACAAAATGAAGCGCTCTACTGCAAAACACTACAAATTTATGCTCGACGTAAAGAACAGAATATCAGCTAAAACATGAGACCAAAATTTTGTCAATCGGATGGAAACTGTGGTCGCAGTGAACGATCAAAGCCAGAGATCTGCCTTGGTAATGGACGTGTTTTAGGAAAATCCATGTCCTTGCCTCCTAAACGCCATAATAAATTGTATTCTCAAACAAAGCACTACATATTTATACTTGACGAAAACTACACAAAGCCAGCTACACGATAAAACCAAAGTTTCAACAATCAAATAAAAATTGTGGCCACAGTAAGCGATCGAAGCTGGAAATCTGTACAAAAATTGCACGTGTTCTAGAAACAGCAATTTCTATGCCTGCGACATTCTAGATAATATGCCCAAAATATTTTCCGACCACCAAAACACTCGTTTGGGTTAAGCCTTTAAACTAAAAAATATCAAACCGAAATTCGCACGTTTAAGGGGAGAAAAATTGATTTAAAATTTTTGGGTAGTGACACGTAAAAAATTGGAAATTTTTCGCCTTTCAGCCACTAAAACTGCTCTTCAACTTTTCCAAAGTACCATAAATTTATACTTTTTGGAAAATTCAGACGCTAATCTATACACCAATATCAAAATATTGCAAATCGGTTGAAAAACCTGGCCACAGCAATGTCATAAAGGGAAAAAGTTCCCAAAACCTGCCCCCCAAAAAACTACCATCTCGCTTATTCGACCACTTAGAAATATAATTTTTGATTTGGTTTGTTTGTTTACACTCACGTATCACTTATCAGCAATGAAAAACATTTTTTAAATTACACATGACTCTTTATGCAGAAAAGTCTGTTTTTTCGCGGTACTCCTACTTGAACCCTCACAAAATGAAGCGCTCTACTGCAAAACACTACAAATTTATGCTCGACGTAAACAACAGAATATCAGCTAAAAAATGAGACCAAAATTTTGTCAATCGGATGGAAACTGTGGTCGCAGTGAACGATCAAAGCCAGAGATCTGCCTTGGTAATGGACGTGTTTTAGGAAAATCCATGTCCTTGCCTCCTAAACGCCATAATAAATTGTATTCTCAAACAAAGCACTACATATTTATACTTGACGAAAACTACACAAAGCCAGCTACACGATAAAACCAAAGTTTCAACAATCAAATAAAAATTGTGGCCACAGTAAGCGATCGAAGCTGGAAATCTGTACAAAAATCGCACGTGTTCTAGAAACAGCAATTTCTATGCCTGCTACATTCTAGATAATATGCCCGAAATATTTTCCGACCACCAAAACACTCATTTGCGTTAAGCCTTCAAACTAAAAATATCAGACCGAAATTCGCACGTTTAAGGGGAGAAAAATTGATTTAAAGTTTTTGGGTAGTGACACGTAAAAAATTGGAAATTTTTCGCCTTTCAGCCACTAAAACTGCTCTTCAACTTTTCCAAAGTACCATAAATTTATACTTTTTGGAAAATTCAGACGCTAATCTACACACCAATATCAAAATATTGCAAATCGGTTGAAAAACCTGGCCACAGCAATGTCATAAAGGGAAAAAGTTCCCAAAACCTGCCCCCCAAAAAACTACCATCTCGCTTATTCGACCACTTAGAAATATAATTTTTGATTTGGTTTGTTTGTTTACACTCACGTATCACTTATCAGCAATGAAAAACATTTTTTAAATTACACATGACTCTTTATGCAGAAAAGTCTGTTTTTTCGCGGTACTCCTACTTTAACCCTCACAAAATGAAGCGCTCTACTGCAAAACACTACAAATTTATGCTCGACGTAAACAACAGAATATCAGCTAAAAAATGAGACCAACATTTTGTCAATCGGATGGAAACTGTGGTCGCAGTGAACGATCAAAGCCAGAGATCTGCCTTGGTAATGGACGTGTTTTAGGAAAATCCATGTCCTTGCCTCCTAAACGCCATAATAAATTGTATTCTCAAACGAAGTACTACATATTTATACTTGACGAAAACTACACAAAGCCAGCTACACGATAAAACCAAAATTTCAACAATCAAATAAAAATTGTGGCCACAGTAAGCGATCGAAGCTGGAAATCTGTACAAAAATCGCACGTGTTCTAGAAACAGCAATTTCTATGCCTGCTACATTCTAGATAATATGCCCAAAATATTTTCCGACCACCAAAACACTCATTCGGGTTAAGCCTTTAAACTAAACAATATCAAACCGAAATTCGCACGTTTAAGGGGAGAAAAATTGATTTAAAGTTTTTGGGTAGTGACACGTAAAAAATTGGAAATTTTTCGCCTTTCAGCCACTAAAACTGCTCTTCAACTTTTCCAAAGTACCATAAATTTATACTTTTTGGAAAATTCAGACGCTAGTCTATACACCAATATCAAAATATTGCAAATCGGTTGAAAAACCTGGCCACAGCAATGTCATAAAGGGAAAAAGTTCCCAAAACCTGCCCCCCAAAATATTACTATCTCGCTTATTAGACCACTTAGAAATATAATTTTTGATTTGGTTTGTTTGTTTACACTCACGTATCACTTATCAGCAATGAAAAACATTTTTTAAATTACACATGACTCTTTATGCAGAAAAGTCTGTTTTTTCGCGGTACTCCTACTTGAACCCTCACAAAATGAAGCGCTCTACTGCAAAACACTACAAATTTATGCTCGACGTAAACAACAGAATATGAGCTAAAAATTGAGACCAAAATTTTGTCAATCGGATGGAAACTGTGGTCACAGTGAACGATCAAAGCCAGAGATCTGCCTTGGTAATGGACGTGTTTTAGGAAAATCCATGTCCTTGCCTCCTAAACGCCATAATAAATTGTATTCTCAAACGAAGTACTACATATTTATACTTGACGAAAACTTCACAAAGCCAGCTACACGATAAAACCAAAATTTCAACAATCAAATAAAAATTGTGGCCACAGTAAGCGATCGAAGCTGGAAATCTGTACAAAAATCGCACGTGTTCTAGAAACAGCAATTTCTATGCCTGCTACATTCTAGATAATATGCCCAAAATATTTTCCGACCACCAAAACACTCATTCGGGTTAAGCCTTTAAACTAAACAATATCAAACCGAAATTCGCACGTTTAAGGGGAGAAAAATTGATTTAAAGTTTTTGGGTAGTGACACGTAAAAAATTGGAAATTTTTCGCCTTTCAGCCACTAAAACTGCTCTTCAACTTTTCCAAAGTACCATAAATTTATACTTTTTGGAAAATTCAGACGCTAGTCTATACACCAATATCAAAATATTGCAAATCGGTTGAAAAACCTGGCCACAGCAATGTCATAAAGGGAAAAAGTTCCCAAAACCTGCCCCCCAAAATATTACTATCTCGCTTATTAGACCACTTAGAAATATAATTTTTGATTTGGTTTGTTTGTTTACACTCACGTATCACTTACCAGCAATGAAAAACATTTTTTAAATTACACATGACTCTTTATGCAGAAAAGTCTGTTTTTTCGCGGTACTCCTACTTGAACCCTCACAAAATGAAGCGCTCTACTGCAAAACACTACAAATTTACGCTCGACGTAAACAAAAGAATATCAGCTAAAAAATGAGACCAAAATTTTGTCAATCGGATGGAAACTGTGGTCGCAGTGAACGATCAAAGCCAGAGATCTGCCTTGGTAATGGACGTGTTTTAGGAAAATCCATGTCCTTGCCTCCTAAACGCCATAATAAATTGTATTCTCAAACGAAGTACTACATATTTATACTTGACGAAAACTACACAAAGCCAGCTACACGATAAAACCAAAGTTTCAACAATCAAATAAAAATTGTGGCCACAGTAAGCGATCGAAGCTGGAAATCTGTACAAAAATCGCACGTGTTCTAGAAACAGCAATTTCTATGCCTGCTACATTCTAGATAATATGCCCAAAATATTTTCCGACCACCAAAACACTCATTCGGGTTAAGCCTTTAAACTAAAAAATATCAAACCGAAATTCGCACGTTTAAGGGGAGAAAAATTGATTTAAAGTTTTTGGGTAGTGACACGTAAAAAATTGGAAATTTTTCGCCTTTCAGCCACTAAAACTGCTCTTCAACTTTTCCAAAGTACCATAAATTTATACTTTTTGGAAAATTCAGACGCTAGTCTATACACCAATATCAAAATATTGCAAATCGGTTGAAAAACCTGGCCACAGCAATGTCATAAAGGGAAAAAGTTCCCAAAACCTGCCCCCCAAAATATTACTATCTCGCTTATTAGACCACTTAGAAATATAATTTTTGATTTGGTTTGTTTGTTTACACTCACGTATCACTTACCAGCAATGAAAAACATTTTTTAAATTACACATGACTCTTTATGCAGAAAAGTCTGTTTTTTCGCGGTACTCCTACTTTAACCCTCACAAAATGAAGCGCTCTACTGCAAAACACTACAAATTTATGCTCGACGTAAACAACAGAATATCAGCTAAAAAATGAGACCAAAATTTTGTCAATCGGATGGAATCTGTGGTCGCAGTGAACGATCAAAGCCAGAGATCTGCCTTGGTAATGGACGTGTTTTAGGAAAATCCATGTCCTTGCCTCCTAAACGCCATAATAAATTGTATTCTCAAACGAAGTACTACATATTTATACTTGACGAAAACTACACAAAGCCAGCTACACGATAAAACCAAAATTTCAACAATCAAATAAAAATTGTGGCCACAGTAAGCGATCGAAGCTGGAAATCTGTACAAAAATCGCACGTGTACTAGAAACAGCAATTTCTATGCCTGCTACATTCTAGATAATATGCCCAAAATATTTTCCGACCACCAAAACACTCATTCGGGTTAAGCCTTTAAACTAAACAATATCAAACCGAAATTCGCACGTTTAAGGGGAGAAAAATTGATTTAAAGTTTTTGGGTAGTGACACGTAAAAAATTGGAAATTTTTCGCCTTTCAGCCACTAAAACTGCTCTTCAACTTTTCCAAAGTACCATAAATTTATACTTTTTGGAAAATTCAGACGCTAATCTATACACCAATATCAAAATATTGCAAATCGGTTGAAAAACCTGGCCACAGCAATGTCATAAAGGGAAAAAGTTCCCAAAACCTGCCCCCCAAAAAACTACCATCTCGCTTATTCGACCACTTAGAAATATAATTTTTGATTTGGTTTGTTTGTTTACACTCACGTATCACTTATCAGCAATGAAAAACATTTTTTAAATTACACATGACTCTTTATGCAGAAAAGTCTGTTTTTTCGCGATACTCCTAATTTAACCCTCACAAAATGAAGCGCTCTACTGCAAAACACTACAAATTTACGCTCGACGTAAACAAAAGAATATCAGCTAAAAAATGAGACCAAAATTTTGTCAATCGGATGGAAACTGTGGTCGCAGTGAACGATCAAAGCCAGAGATCTGCCTTGGTAATGGACGTGTTTTAGGAAAATCCATGTCCTTGCCTCCTAAACGCCATAATAAATTGTATTCTCAAACGAAGTACTACATATTTATACTTGACGAAAACTACACAAAGCCAGCTACACGATAAATCCAAAATTTCAACAATCAAATAAAAATTGTGGCCACAGTAAGCGATCGAAGCTGGAAATCTGTACAAAAATCGCACGTGTTCTAGAAACAGCAATTTCTATGCCTGCTACATTCTAGATAATATGCCCAAAATATTTTCCGACCACCAAAACACTCGTTTCGGTTAAGCCTTTAAACTAAAAAATATCAAACCGAAATTCGCACGTTTAAGGGGAGAAATATTGATTTAAAGTTTTTGGGTAGTGACACGTAAAAAATTGGAAATTTTTCGCCTTTCAGCCACTAAAACTGCTCTTCAACTTTTCCAAAGTACCATAAATTTATACTTTTTGGAAAATTCAGACGCTAATCTATACACCAATATCAAAATATTGCAAATCGGTTGAAAAACCTGGCCACAGCAATGTCATAAAGGGAAAAAGTTCCCAAAACCTGCCCCCCAAAAAACTACCATCTCGCTTATTCGACCACTTAGAAATATAATTTTTGATTTGGTTTGTTTGTTTACACTCACGTATCACTTATCAGCAATGAAAAACATTTTTTAAATTACACATGACTCTTTATGCAGAAAAGTCTGTTTTTTCGCGGTACTCCTACTTTAACCCTCACAAAATGAAGCGCTCTACTGCAAAACACTACAAATTTATGCTCGACGTGAACAACAGAATATCAGCTAAAAAATGAGACCAAAATTTTGTCAATCGGATGGAAACTGTGGTCGCAGTGAACGATCAAAGCCAGAGATCTGCCTTGGTAATGGACGTGTTTTAGGAAAATCCATGTCCTTGCCTCCTAAACGCCATAATAAATTGTATTCTCAAACAAAGTACTACATATTTATACTTGACGAAAACTACACAAAGCCAGCTACACGATAAAACCAAAATTTCAACAATCAAATAAAAATTGTGGCCACAGTAAGCGATCGAAGCTGGAAATCTGTACAAAAATCGCACGTGTTCTAGAAACAGCAATTTCTATGCCTGCTACATTCTAGATAATATGCCCAAAATATTTTCCGACCACCAAAACACTCATTCGGGTTAAGCCTTTAAACTAAAAAATATCAAACCGAAATTCGCACGTTTAAGGGGAGAAAAATTGATTTAAAGTTTTTGGGTAGTGACACGTAAAAAATTGGAAATTTTTCGCCTTTCAGCCACTAAAACTGCTCTTCAACTTTTCCAAAGTACCATAAATTTATACTTTTTGGAAAATTCAGACGCTAATCTATACACCAGTATCAAAATATTGCAAATCGGTTGAAAAACCTAACCACAGCAATGTCATAAAGGGAAAAAGTTCCCAAAACCTGCCCCCCAAAATATTACTATCTCGCTTATTAGACCACTTAGAAATATAATTTTTGATTTGGTTTGTTTGTTTACACTCACGTATCACTTATCAGCAATGAAAAACATTTTTTAAATTACACATGACTCTTTATGCAGAAATGTCTGTTTTTTCGCGGTACTCCTACTTGAACCCTCACAAAATGAAGCGCTCTACTGCAAAACACTACAAATTTATGCTCGACGTAAACAACAGAATATCAGCTAAAAAATGAGACCAAAATTTTGTCAATCGGATGGAAACTGTGGTCGCAGTGAACGATCAAAGCCAGAGATCTGCCTTGGTAATGGACGTGTTTTAGGAAAATCCATGTCCTTGCCTCCTAAACGCCATAATAAATTGTATTCTCAAACGAAGTACTACATATTTATACTTGACGAAAACTACACAAAGCCAGCTACACGATAAAACCAAAATTTCAACAATCAAATAAAAATTGTGGCCACAGTAAGCGATCGAAGCTGGAAATCTGTACAAAAATCGCACGTGTTCTAGAAACAGCAATTTCTATGCCTGCTACATTCTAGATAATATGCCCAAAATATTTTCCGACCACCAAAACACTCATTCGGGTTAAGCCTTTAAACTAAAAAATATCAAACCGAAATTCGCACGTTTAAGGGGAGAAAAATTGATTTAAAGTTTTTGGGTAGTGACACGTAAAAAATTGGAAATTTTTCGCCTTTCAGCCACTAAAACTGCTCTTCAACTTTTCCAAAGTACCATAAATTTATACTTTTTGGAAAATTCAGACGCTAATCTATACACCAATATCAAAATATTGCAAAGCGGTTGAAAAACCTGGTCACAGCAATGTCATAAAGGGAAAAAGTTCCCAAAACCTGCCCCCCAAAAAATTACTATCTCGCTTATTAGACCACTTAGAAATATAATTTGGTTTGTTTGTTTACACTCACGTATCACTTATCAGCAATGAAAAACATTTTTTAAATTACACATGACTCTTTATGCAGAAAAGTCTGTTTTTTCGCGGTACTCCAACTTTAACCCTCACAAAATGAAGCGCTCTACTGCAAAACACTACAAATTTATGCTCGACGTAAACAACAGAATATCAGCTAAAAAATGAGACCAAAATTTTGCCAATCGGATGGAAACTGTGGTCGCAGTGAACGATCAAAGCCAGAGATCTGCCTTGGTAATGGACGTGTTTTAGGAAAATCCATGTCCTTGCCTCCTATACGCCATAATAAATTGTATTCTCAAACGAAGTACTACATATTTATACTTGACGAAAACTACATAAAGCCAGCTACACGATAAAACCAAAATTTCAACAATCAAATAAAAATTGTGGCCACAGTAAGCGATCGAAGCTGGAAATCTGTACAAAAATCGCACGTGTTCTAGAAACAGCAATTTCTATGCCTGCTACATTCTAGATAATATGCCCAAAATATTTTCCGACCACCAAAACACTCATTCGGGTTAAGCCTTTAAACTAAAAAATATCAAACCGAAATTCGCACGTTTAAGGGGAGAAAAATTGATTTAAAGTTTTTGGGTAGTGACACGTAAAAAATTGGAAATTTTTCGCCTTTCAGCCACTAAAACTGCTCTTCAACTTTTCCAAAGTACCATAAATTTATACTTTTTGGAAAATTCAGACGCTAATCTATACACCAATATCAAAATATTGCAAATCGGTTGAAAAACCTGGTCACAGCAATGTCATAAAGGGAAAAAGTTCCCAAAACCTGCCCCCCAAAAAATTACTATCTCGCTTATTAGACCACTTAGAAATATAATTTTTGATTTGGTTTATTTGTTTCTACTCACGTATCACTTATCAGCAATGAAAAACATTTTTTAAATTACACATGACTCTTTATGCAGAAAAGTCTGTTTTTTCGCGGTACTCCTACTTTAACCCTCACAAAATGAAGCGCTCTACTGCAAAACACTACAAATTTATGCTCGACGTAAACAACAGAATATCAGCTAAAAAATGAGACCAAAATTTTGCCAATCGGATGGAAACTGTGGTCGCAGTGAACGATCAAAGCCAGAGATCTGCCTTGGTAATGGACGTGTTTTAGGAAAATCCATGTCCTTGCCTCCTATACGCCATAATAAATTGTATTCTCAAACGAAGTACTACATATTTATACTTGACGAAAACTACACAAAGCCAGCTACACGATAAAACCAAAATTTCAACAATCAAATAAAAATTGTGGCCACAGTAAGCGATCGAAGCTGGAAATCTGTACAAAAATCGCACGTGTTCTAGAAACAGCAATTTCTATGCCTGCTACATTCTAGATAATATGCCCAAAATATTTTCCGACCACCAAAACACTCATTCGGGTTAAGCCTTTAAACTAAAAAATATCAAACCGAAATTCGCACGTTTAAGGGGAGAAAAATTGATTTAAAGTTTTTGGGTAGTGACACGTAAAAAATTGGAAATTTTGCGCCTTTCAGCCACTAAAACTGCTCTTCAACTTTTCCAAAGTACCATAAATTTATACTTTTTGGAAAATTCAGACGCTAATCTATACACCAATATCAAAATATTGCAAATCGGTTGAAAAACCTGGCCACAGCAATGTCATAAAGGGAAAAAGTTCCCAAAACCTGCCCCCCAAAAAATTACTATCTCCCTTATTAGACCACTTAGAAATATAATTTTTGATTTGGTTTGTTTGTTTACACTCACGTATCACTTATCAGCAATGAAAAACATTTTTTAAATTACACATGACTCTTTATGCAGAAAAGTCTGTTTTTTCGCGGTACTCCTACTTTAACCCTCACAAAATGAAGCGCTCTACTGCAAAACACTACAAATTTATGCTCGACGTAAACAACAGAATATCAGCTAAAAAATGAGACCAAAATTTTGTCAATCGGATGGAAACTGTGGTCGCAGTGAACGATCAAAGCCAGAGATCTGCCTTGGTAATGGACGTGTTTTAGGAAAATCCATGTCCTTGCCTCCTAAACGCCATAATAAATTGTATTCTCAAACGAAGTACTACATATTTATACTTGACGAAAACTACACAAAACCAGCTACACGGTAAAACCAAAATTTCAACAATCAAATAAAAATTGTGGCCACAGTAAGCGATCGAAGCTGGAAATCTGTACAAAAATCGCACGTGTTCTAGAAACAGCAATTTCTATGCCTGCTACATTCTAGATAATATGCCCAAAATATTTTCCGACCACCAAAACACTCGTTTGGGTTAAGCCTTTAAACTAAAAAATATCAAACCGAAATTCGCACGTTTAAGGGGAGAAAAATTGATTTAAAGTTTTTGGGTAGTGACACGTAAAAAATTGGAAATTTTTCGCCTTTCAGCCACTAAAACTGCTCTTCAACTTTTCCAAAGTACCATAAATTTATACTTTTTGGAAAATTCAGACGCTAATCTATACACCAATATCAAAATATTGCAAATCGGTTGAAAAACCTGGTCACAGCAATGTCATAAAGGGAAAAAGTTCCCAAAACCTGCCCCCCAAAAAATTACTATCTCGCTTATTAGACCACTTAGAAATATAATTTTTGATTTGGTTTGTTTGTTTACACTCACGTATCACTTATCAGCAATGAAAAACATTTTTTAAATTACACATGACTCTTTATGCAGAAATGTCTGTTTTTTCGCGGTACTCCTACTTTAACCCTCACAAAATGAAGCGCTCTACTGCAAAACACTACAAATTTATGCTCGACGTAAACAACAGAATATCAGCTAAAAAATGAGACCAAAATTTTGTCAATCGGATGGAAACTGTGGTCGCAGTGAACGATCAAAGCCAGAGATCTGCCTTGGTAATGGACGTGTTTTAGGAAAATCCATGTCCTTGCCTCCTAAACGCCATAATAAATTGTATTCTCAAACGAAGTACTACATATTTATACTTGACGAAAACTACACAAAGCCAGCTACACGATAAATCCAAAATTTCAACAATCAAATAAAAATTGTGGCCACAGTAAGCGATCGAAGCTGGAAATCTGTACAAAAATCGCACGTGTTCTAGAAACAGCAATTTCTATGCCTGCTACATTCTAGATAATATGCCCAAAATATTTTCCGACCACCAAAACACTCGTTTGGGTTAAGCCTTTAAACTAAAAAATATCAAACCGAAATTCGCACGTTTAAGGGCAGAAAAATTGATTTAAAGTTTTTGGGTAGTGACACGTAAAAAATTGGAAATTTTTCGCCTTTCAGCCACTAAAACTGCTCTTCAACTTTTCCAAAGTACCATAAATTTATACTTTTTGGAAAATTCAGACGCTAATCTATACACCAATATCAAAATATTGCAAATCGGTTGAAAAACCTGGCCACAGCAATGTCATAAAGGGAAAAAGTTCCCAAAACCTGCCCCCCAAAAAACTACCATCTCGCTTACGTTTAAGGGGAGAAAAATTGATTTAAAGTTTTTGGGTAGTGACACGTAAAAAATTGGAAATTTTTCGCCTTTCAGCCAGTAAAACTGCTCTTCAACTTTTCCAAAGTACCATAAATTTATACTTTTTGGAAAATTCAGACGCTAATCTATACACCAATATCAAAATATTGCAAATCGGTTGAAAAACCTGGCCACAGCAATGTCATAAAGGGAAAAAGTTCCCAAAACCTGCCCCCCAAAAAACTACCATCTCGCTTATTCGACCACTTAGAAATATAATTTTTGATTTGGTTTGTTTGTTTACACTCACGTATCACTTATCAGCAATGAAAAACATTTTGTAAATCACACATGACTCTTTATGCAGAAAAGTCTGTTTTTTCGCGGTACTCCTACTTGAACCCTCACAAAATGAAGCGCTGTACTGCGAAACACTACAAATTTATGCTCGACGTAAACAACAGAATATCAGCTAAAAAATTAGACCAAAATTTTGTCAATCGGATGGAAACTGTGGTCGCAGTGAACGATCAAAGCCAGAGATCTGCCTTGGTAATGGACGTGTTTTAGGAAAATCCATGTCCTTGCCTCCTAAACACCATAATAAATTGTATTCTCAAACGAAGTACTACATATTTATACTTGACGAAAACTACACAAAGCCAGCTACACGATAAAACCAAAATTTTAACAATCAAATAAAAATTGTGGCCACAGTAAGCGATCGAAGCTGGAAATCTGTACAAAAATCGCACGTGTTCTAGAAACAGCAATTTCTATGCCTGCTACATTCTAGATAATATGCCCAAAATATTTTCCGACCACCAAAACACTCATTTGGGTTAAGCCTTTAAACTAAAAAATATCAAACCGAAATTCGCACGTTTAAGGGGAGAAAAATTGATTTAAAGTTTTTGGGTAGTGACACGTAAAAAATTGGAAATTGTTCGCCTTTCAGCCACTAAAACTGCTCTTCAACTTTTCCAAAGTACCATAAATTTATACTTTTTGGAAAATTCAGACGCTAATCTATACACCAATATCAAAATATTGCAAATCGGTTGAAAAACCTGGCCACAGCAATGTCATAAAGGGAAAAAGTTCCCAAAACCTGCCCCCCAAAAAACTACCATCTCGCTTATTCGACCACTTAGAAATATAATTTTTGATTTGGTTTGTTTGTTTACACTCACGTATCACTTATCAGCAATGAAAAACATTTTGTAAATCACACATGACTCTTTATGCAGAAAAGTCTGTTTTTTCGCGGTACTCCTACTTGAACCCTCACAAAATGAAGCGCTCTACTGCAAAACACTACAAATTTATGCTCGACGTAAACAACAGAATATCAGCTAAAAAATGAGACCAAAATTTTGTCAATCGGATGGAAACTGTGGTCGCAGTGAACGATCAAAGCCAGAGATCTGCCTTGGTAATGGACGTGTTTTAGGAAAATCCATGTCCTTGCCTCCTAAACGCCATAATAAATTGTATTCTCAAACGAAGTACTACATATTTACACTTGACGAAAACTACACAAAGCCAGCTACACGATAAATCCAAAATTTCAACAATCAAATAAAAATTGTGGCCACAGTAAGCGATCGAAGCTGGAAATCTGTACAAAAATCGCACGTGTTCTAGAAACAGCAATTTCTATGCCTGCTACATTCTAGATAATATGCCCAAAATATTTTCCGACCACCAAAACACTCATTTGGGTTAAGCCTTTAAACTAAAAAATATCAAACCGAAATTCGCACGTTTAAGGGGAGAAAAATTGATTTAAAGTTTTTGGGTAGTGACACGTAAAAAATTGGAAATTTTTCGCCTTTCAGCCACTAAAACTGCTCTTCAAATTTTCCAAAGTACCATAAATTTATACTTTTTGGAAAATTCAGACGCTAATCTATACACCAATATCAAAATATTGCAAATCGGTTGAAAAACTTGGCCACAGCAATGTAATAAAGGGAAAAATTTCCCAAAACCTGCCCCCCAAAAAATTACTATCTCGCTTATTAGACCACTTAGAAATATAATTTTTGATTTGGTTTGTTTGTTACCCTCACGTATCACTTATCAGCAATGAAAAACATTTTTTAAATTACACATGACTCTTTATGCAGAAAAGTCTGTTTTTTCGCGACGCTCCTACTTTAACCCTCACAAAATGAAGCGCTCTACTGCAAAACACTACAAATTTATGCTCGACGTAAACAACAGAATATCAACTAAAAAATGAGACCAAAATTTTGTCAATCGGATGGAAACTGTGGTCGCAGTGAACGATCAAAGCCAGAGGTCTGCCTTGGTAATGGACGTGTTTTAGGAAAATCCATGTCCTTGCCTCCTAAACGCCATAATAAATTGTATTCTCAAACGAAGTACTACATATTTATACTTGACGAAAACTACACAAAGCCAGCTACACGATAAAACCAAAATTTCAACAATCAAATAAAAATTGTGGCCACAGTAAGCGATCGAAGCTGGAAATCTGTACAAAAATCGCACGTGTTCTAGAAACATCAATTTTTATGCCTGCTACATTCTAGATAATATGCCCAAAATATTTTCCGACCACCAAAACACTCGTTCGGGTTAAGCCTTTAAACTAAAAAATATCAAACCGAAATTCGCACGTTTAAGGGGAGAAAAATCGATTTAAAGTTTTTGGGTAGTGACACGTAAAAAATTGGAAATTTTTCGCCTTTCAGCCACTAAAACTGCTCTTCAACTTTTCCAAAGTACCATAAATTTATACTTTTTGGAAAATTCAGACGCTAATCTATACACCAATATCAAAATATTGCAAATCGGTTGAAAAACCTGGCCACAGCAATGTCATAAAGGGAAAAAGTTCCCAAAACCTGCCCCCCAAAAAACTACCATCTCGCTTATTCGACCACTTAGAAATATAATTTTTGATTTGGTTTGTTTGTTTACACTCACGTATCACTTATCAGCAATGAAAAACATTTTTTAAATTACACATGACTCTTTATGCAGAAAAGTCTGTTTTTTCGCGGTGCTCCTACTTTAACCCTCACAAAATGAAGCGCTCTGCTTCAAAACACTACAAATTTATGCTCGACGTAAACAACAGAATATCAGCTAAAAAATGAGACCAAAATTTTGTCAATCGGATGGAAACTGTGGTCGCAGTGAACGATCAAAGCCAGAGATCTGCCTTGGTAATGGACGTGTTTTAGGAAAATCCATGTCCTTGCCTCCTAAACGCCATAATAAATTGTGTTCTCAAACGAAGTACTACATATTTATACTTGACGAAAACTACACAAAGCCAGCTACACGATTAAACCAAAATTTCAACAATCAAATAAAAATTGTGGCCACAGTAAGCGATCGAAGCTGGAAATCTGTACAAAAATCGCACGTGTTCTAGAAACAGCAATTTCTATGCCTGCTTCATTCTAGATAATATGCCCAAAATATTTTCCGACCACCAAAACACTCATTCGGGTTAAGCCTTTAAACTAAAAAATATCAAACCGAAATTCGCACGTTTAAGGGGAGAAAAATTGATTTAAAGTTTTTGGGTAGTGACACGTAAAAAATTGGAAATTTTTCGCCTTTCAGCCACTAAAACTGCTCTTCAACTTTTCCAAAGTACCATAAATTTATACTTTTTGGAAAATTCAGACGCTAATCTATACACCAATATCAAAATATTGCAAATCGGTCGAAAAACCTGGCCACAGCAATGTCATAAAGGGAAAAAGTTCCCAAAACCTGCCCCCCAAAAAACTACCATCTCGCTTATTCGACCACTTAGAAATATAATTTTTGATTTGGTTTGTTTGTTTACACTCACGTATCACTTATCAGCAATGAAAAACATTTTTTAAATTACACATGACTCTTTATGCAGAAAAGTCTGTTTTTTCGCGGTACTCCTACTTGAACCCTCACAAAATGAAGCGCTCTACTGCAAAACACTACAAATTTATGCTCGACGTAAGCAACAGAATATCAGCTAAAAAATGAGACCAAAATTTTGTCAATCGGATGGAAACTGTGGTCGCAGTGAACGATCAAAGCCAGAGATCTGCCTTGGTAATGGACGTGTTTTAGGAAAATCCATGTCCTTGCCTCCTAAACGCCATAATAAATTGTATTCTCAAACGAAGTACTACATATTTATACTTGACGAAAACTACACAAAGCCAGCTACACGATAAAACCAAAATTTCAACAATCAAATAAAAATTGTGGCCACAGTAAGCGATCGAAGCTGGAAATCTGTACAAAAATTGCACGTGTTCTAGAAACAGCAATTTCTATGCCTGCGACATTCTAGATAATATGCCCAAAATATTTTCCGACCACCAAAACACTCATTCGAGTTAAGCCTTTAAACTAAACAATATCAAACCGAAATTCGCACGTTTAAGGGGAGAAAAATTGATTTAAAGTTTTTGGGTAGTGACACGTAAAAAAATGGAAATTTTTCGCCTTTCAGCCACTAAAACTGCTCTTCAACTTTTCCAAAGTACCATAAATTTATACTTTTTGGAAAATTCAGACGCTAATCTATACACCAATATCAAAATATTGCAAATCGGTTGAAAAACCTGGCCACAGCAATGTCATAAAGGGAAAAAGTTCCCAAAACCTGCCCCCCAAAAAACTACCATCTCGCTTATTCGACCACTTAGAAATATAATTTTTGATTTGGTTTGTTTGTTTACACTCACGTATCACTTATCAGCAATGAAAAACATTTTTTAAATTACACATGACTCTTTATGCAGAAAAGTCTGTTTTTTCGCGGTACTCCTACTTTAACCCTCACAAAATGAAGCGCTCTACTGCAAAACACTACAAATTTATGCTCGACGTAAACAACAGAATATCAGCTAAAAAATGAGACCAAAATTTTGTCAATCGGATGGAAACTGTGGTCGCAGTGAACGATCAAAGCCAGAGATCTGCCTTGGTAATGGACGTGTTTTAGGAAAATCCATGTCCTTGCCTCCTAAACGCCATAATAAATTGTATTCTCAAACGAAGCACTACATATTTACACTTGACAAAAACTACACAAAGCCAGCTACACGATAAAACCAAAATTTCAACAATCAAATAAAAATTGTGGCCACAGTAAGCGATCGAAGCTGGAAATCTGTACAAAAATTGCACGTGTTCTAGAAACACTTAGAAATATAATTTTTGATTTGGTTTGTTTGTTTACACTCACGTATCACTTATCAGCAATGAAAAACATTTTTGTTTTTCTGGTTCGCAGCAAGTGGAATTTAAATAGGCTATTTCAAGGAGCGATGAATAAAACACGTCTGGTTGTGGCGACGGACTGTAGAAGAAGAAAAACTAAGCAAGTTTATTCTCGTGTCAAACAATTTTGGTACATTAGTTTATTAGTACATTGAGGTGGGTTTCATATATCAACACCCCAACTCATTCGGACAAAAGACAATTTGATTCAATAGATAAAAATAAATGCAAACTGATTCTACGTTAATTCAAGTAATCAACTCCATTCTACGTTATCTCAAATGATCAAATTGACAAATTACTTCAAACGATAATCAACATTGATTTTACAATAGTTCATTCTTCATCATTTCATCTCTTGTTTTGTCTGGATGCCCATTTCATGAGCACCCACGTTCAAAATCGGTCCTACGACGGCCTTCGTCAAACAATCTGCAATGTTGTTCTTTGATGGTACGTATTTTACATCGATGATTCCAGCCTTCTACTTTTCACGGACGTGATGGAATCTTACATCGATGTGTTTGCCACGCTTTCGGAACGCATCGACCTCGGCAATCGTTATTGCACTCATGTTGTCACACCTGATCACCACAGGATCTTCCGTTCTCTTGAATTCATTGCGAAACATTTGCAACCATATGGCCTCACAAGTATTAAACGATAAGGCCATATACTCAGATTCAGCTGTTGAAAGAGCCACGGTATTCTGAAGCTTACTGGCCCATGAGATTGCTCCTCCAGCCAACATAAACACGTATCCAGAGCAGGAACGTCGCTTATCGATGTCGACACCCCAATCAGCATCTGAGTAACCATGAAGTGGTTGGTTACCCGCACGATACACAATACGATAATGCATAGTACCCTTCAAGTACCGCATTATGCGCTTCACGGCGGTCCAATAAATCCGCCCATAGCATGAGTTGAATCTGCTCACGTAGTTGACAGCAAATGCAATGTCTGGTCTCGTTCCTTGAACAAAATATAACAACAAACCGACCGCTTGTTGATATGGAATGTTATCCGTTGATTCATCCTCCTTCTTCATATCTGTTGACAATCTTCGACTTGGATCACTTGGAGTAACCGCTGGCTTGCAGTCACTCATTCCAAAACGCTCGAGAAGGGTTTCGATATAATGACACTAATGTATAGCGATTCCATTCTTGACGTACTCGATGGAAATGACAATTATACTGTTCGCTCTACCAAGGTCTTTCATCTTAAACTCGGTACTAAGAACCTTCTTCAGTGCCTCCATCTTGTCGCGTTGCTTCCAAATAATCACAACATCATCCACATACACTGCCAGAATCACTTCCAGCGATGGCAAGAGGTAGATACATGGATCAAGCTTTGATTTGGTTAGCCCAATCCTGATGAGAGCTGCATCTAACTTTAGGTTCTATTGACGGCCCGCTTGCTTCAAGCCATATATCGCACGATTCAACCTGCAGACCCGTCCGGTCCCGTCATTGAATCCCTCGGGTTGGTCGGTGAAGATCTCCTCGTCGAGATCCCCTTGAAGGAATGCGGTCACCGCATCCATTTGGTCAACATTATAACCCTCTTGAGCGGCCATGGCCAGCAGATAGCAAATTGACCCATAGCGTACAACGCGCGAGAAAGTTTCCTCATAATCTATGCCGGCCTTTTGGGAGCAACCCTTTGCCACCAACCTCGCTTTATGGCGAACAACTTCACCAGCTTGATTACGCTTCAACTTGAAGACTCATTTGGTCTTGATTGTTTTTCGGTTGACTGGTAGCTCTACCAAAGTCCATGTTCGGTTCTCTTCGTGTGACGCCAATTCTTCCGCCATCGCCTTCTCCCAATGTTGACTCCTGTTGCCTTTGACAGCTTCATGATATGATTCGGGCTCATCGATTTCCGCTACAAAAACGAAATTCGCCTCCACATTCCTTGATTTCGGGGGACGCGTTGAACGCCTTACATCCCTAACTGGAACTTGTAGTGTACTGGGTGGGACATAGTCCTCGTCCGACCCATATTCAGACTGCGATTCAGCTAGTGTTTCGTCGAACCCGTAGGACAAATCATTTTTGACATTCGTTGTTGATTCATCGCCATCGCCCACAATAGACTCATTCCGGGAAGTTGGTGAGCAAATTATTGATGCACCATCGACAGCTGGCTCTGTCATGGGAGACTCGACTTCATGATTTTCAAGCCCTCCGGTCGACTTTTGCTCTTCGACTTCCCCTAGAATGAAATCATCGAGAAGATTAATTTGAACGTCATCATTTACCTTCAGTTCTGGTGCACTTTTCAAGACGACATCCCGACTCGTATGAACTATTCGAGTCTCAGGATCAAAACAACGCAAACCTTTTTGCGTATCGGTGTATCCAACGAGAAACATCCTTTTCGATTTCGCATCCAACTTTTGTCGCTTCTCCTTTGTGACATGCACCATCACCAGCAATCCGAATAATTGCATCGACGAAAGATCGATGGCTCCTTCTCTCCAGAATTGCTCCGGGACCTTGTTCCCGAGCGTGCGGTTCGGTGAACGATTTGTAACGTACGCAGCCATATTAACCGCTTCAGCCCAAAGCGGCTTCTCCAAGCCCGCATCGAACAGCATGCACTTTGCACGTTCTATGAGCGTTCTGTTCATACGCTCGGCCACGCCGTTTTGTTGTGGTGTGTACACACAACTGGTCTGATGCACGATTCCACTGCGCTTGCATTCGGTTTCGAACTCGCCGAGATACCCTCTGCCATTATCGGGACGGAACATTTTAATTTGTAGTCCGGTTTGCCTCTCCACAAGCATCTTGAACTCAACGAAAATCCTCCCGATCTGACTCTTCTGTTTGGCAAAATACACGAAGACCTTTCGCGAAAAATCATCGATAAATGTTACGAAGTATTTTGCGCCCCCAACTGAAGGCGTATCCATCGGGCCGCAAACGTCGCTGTGAACTAATTCCAGTATTTGACTTGTCTTGATTTTGGCACCTTCTTTCTTGAATGGACGTCGGCTTTGTTTGCCTTGCGAACACGGAATACATTTCGCCAACGCTTGTTTATCGCCGTCAACTTTGATTCCATTCACAGTTCCACTCAGTTTGATCAGCTCACCATGCGACAAATGACCCAATCTCCGATGCCACGTCATCAGATTGTCTTCGTCTTTGCCTGCTAACAGCCCACTAGCCTTCGACGAATTCGTGATCTTGTATGTACCATTTCTGGATGGTGTATTCAGTAACACATCACCCGCACCGCTTCGAATGACACAACCCCTGCTGTCGAAATGCACACTGTTCCCAGCTTTCACAATGCTCGATACTGACAACAAATTTGCCGCTATTCCAGGGACTAGCAATACGTTATTCACTGGAATTATGTGCTCCCCAACATTTAGCTCGATGGAACCGGTGCCAACAACTTTCAAGTGGGTGTTGTCAGCCGTTGTTATGTCAGCGAATTCATTGCTACTGGTGAATTGCTTGAACATCTTCTTGTCCGATGTGAGATGAGAACTCGCACACGAGTCAATGAACCACGCGTCCGTTGAACCAGTTGCCGTCATAGCATAGAAGGCTGGTTTGGCGCTTCCGCCTTTGCCTTCATCATTTTGTGTGTTGGTTTTGCACTGGAGGCTCTTGTGCCCTTTGTTACCACATGTGAAGCACTTGATCGAGCCGCTTCCCTTCTACTTTTTCTTCTTGCTTTTCGACTCACTCGTAGCTGGTTTGGATGCAGCTTTGAATGCGCCTGCGGCATTCCCTTCGCTGTTCAACACGCCTTTCGAATTCGCATGCTCCAACAGACTTCTCTTTAGCGTTGCTGATGTTAATCGATGTCCACTTGAACCGTCACTTGTGAGGACATTGCTACCATCAAGTCCACCGATGAATGCTTCATATTCAGGCGTTAGACAACTTTAAATCAATTTTTGGAAAATTCAGACGCTAATCTATACATCAATATCAAAATATTGCAAATCGGTTGAAAAACCTGGCCACAGCAATGTCATAAAGGGAAAAAGTTCCCAAAACCTGCCCCCCAAAAAATTACTATCCCGCTTATTAGACCACTTAGAAATATAATTTTTGATTTGGTTTGTTTGTTTACACTCACGTATCACTTATCAGCAATGAAAAACATTTTTTAAATTACACATAAATCTTTATGCAGAAAAGTCTGTTTTTTCGCGGTACTCCTAATTTAACCCTCACAAAATGAAGCGCTCTGCTTCAAAACATTACAAATTTATGCTCGACGTAAGCAACAAAATATCAGCTAAAAGATGAGACCAAAATTTTGTCAATCGGATGGAAACTGTGGTCGCAGTGAACGATCAAATCCAGAGATCTGCCTTGGTAATGGACGTGTTTTAGGAAAATCCATGTCCTTGCCTCCTAAACGCCATAATAAATTGTATTCTCAAACGAAGTACTACATATTTACACTTGACGAAAACTACACAAAGCCAGCTACACGATAAAACCAAAATTTCAACAATCAAATAAAAATTGTGGAAACAGTAAGCGATCGAAGCTGGAAATCTGTACAAAAATTCCACGTGTTCTAGAAACAGCAATTCGCATGCCTGCTACACTCTAGATAATATGCCCAAACTATTTTCCGACACTCATTTGGGTTAAGCCTTTAAACTAAAAAATATCAAACCGAAATTCGCACGTTTAAGGGGAGAAAAATCGATTTAAAGTTTTTGGGTAGTGACACGTAAAAAATTGGAAATTTTTCGCCTTTCAGCCACTAAAACTGCTCTTCAACTTTTCCAAAGTACCATAAATTTATACTTTTTGGAAAATTCAGACGCTAATCTATACACCTATATGAAAATATTGTAAATCGAGGCGTGGTTTCACCTCAATAGATTCGTGAACAAGCAGAACTGCCGGATTTGCGCAAACAAGAATTAACGAGTGATTGTTGAAAAGCCGATGCATTCACAAAGAGTGACTGTTTGGTGCGGTTTATGGGCTGGCAGCGTTATCGGGCCATACTACTTCGAAGGTGAGGACGGCCAGGTTGTTACCGTGGATGGTGTTTGCCATTGCGAGATGATAACGGACTTCTAGTGACCAGGAATTAATATATGCCACTTGCCACGCTGCCGACGAAACAACGGCTATTTTGCGCAAAATTTTCAATGGCCGTGTTATTACACGTTATGGCGATGTTAATTGGTCACCACGATCATGTGATTTGACACCGTTGCACTTCTTTCTCTGGAGATTTTTAAAAGAAAAAGTGTACGTCAATACGCCAAGAACAATTCAAGAGCTAAAGGATGAAATAATTCAGCACGTTAAAAGCATGGAACTCAATTATGTCTCAGAGCTATTGAAAATATGGACTATCGGATAGAAGAATGTCACCGTAGCCGTATCAAGCATTTAGACAGTATTTTGTTTTATCCATACTTGCCAAAAATTCTTCTATTATAATGATAAATATTAATATAATTTTCTGAAATCTTTTTGTTTTATTTACAATTAATTTCGTGCGTTTTGGTTGGACCACCCTTCACAATAAAGTTATCTTCGTCTTTGCAAATTTTTCTTTTAATGTTTTTATGGTATCTGTGTTGTTTGAGGGTCTGATTCAGTTCCGTTAGATTTCAACAATTTAATTTAGACTTATACTTTATCAAGCAGCTCGTATGTACGGACTGCTCGATTACTACAGACACACAAATATTTTTGTATAAGCAAATTGTTGAAAATATATTTTGAAAAGTTTTGATCAACACCTTTCATTTTTTATCAAGACCTTTCATTTAATGTAAAATAATGATAAAAACCTACTATATAAGGGCAGACCTCTTTTTGAAAGTGTAGAATTATTTTAAAAAAATGGAATTATATTACAAAATAAGGAACAACAAAAATAAAATTATTATAGCTCAGCTGTAAGAAAATAGTATTGATTCATTTATAGTCAACTATTTTGTTTAATTGAAATTCACCGACCAATTCTTTTTTTTTTCTTAAAAAGTCATTGAGTCTTACGTTTTTAAGTGAGCAGACGCATTTCTAATTTTTTGAGTCTGCTCCAAAGGGCAAGGCATGATGTTTTTGCAAGAAAACAACTAATTCATTTACTTTCTTATGCAAAGAAGCACTCTATGTGGAGCAGTGGGTTATGGCACACTCCACTTGCGCAGCAGCTCCTAAATTCAAAATCTTGGTGGCAGTATCGAATTAGAGCTTCTGATGCTGCTTTCGGACCATCAGCTCACCCAGCTGTGATAGGTACTAATTGAAAAGTTACGTAATAATCACATGGTTCAGCGTGATCTTGAGCATATCATCTCGAGTTCCGTTACGGTCATGGAATGAGATACTCTAACAATAAAAAAATCTCTACGCCGAGGCTCGGATTTGGATTTTAGTGCAATAGGTTATTATTATTATGCAAAGAAAAAGATCAAAACAACTAAAAACAAGTTGGGTAGACAGACCTATGCTCATGTCAGAAGGGTTTTGTACTTAACTTACAAAATGCAGTAACAAGCAACGAATAAAATCAAGAAACATGTCAAAGACGATTTTATTGGAGAGAGAAACATGTCAAAGACGATTTTATTGGAGAAAATCTGAAATTCGAGGATCATACTATTATTAACAAAGTTGAACGAATTTTGACTTCTGAGGTATTTTTTATAGTTATACCCATGAATATCTCCTTTGATAATTTTTTCAAATTTTTTAGATCACGGGTGCCCATTCGCGAGGGAGGAAACACATTTTTCATGAAGCAAAAACTGTCAGTTTAAGAACTGTTTTGAAAAGCTCTCATAGAGAACTTTCAGTTGATACTCATATCGGCTACCTTTCATGAAATTTTTTTTCAGGGGCCACTCTTCTATACTGTAATCATCGATTCATGGCCTATTTTTTCGAATCCTAGAATGCTTACAAAGCCCTTTTGCTAGGAGCTCTCTCCTGCCTCTTCGACTTGTTTCAATTGTATGTACTCATTTTCATGATACCTATCACTTCTGATATTTTCATGCAAATTCTAGCATAGTTGTAGTGTCTAAGTCGGTAAAAAGCGCATATGGCTCCATGGCCATATGTTTCCATAGTAATACAGGGCATATTGCTCCATAGTAATACAGGAAAATTCAAATCGCTATAACTTCGGTAAATACTATTCGATCTTTATCAAATAGTCATCACTTTGCAAAACTTTATTGAGTTTAAAGGTACCGTTTAGATTTTATTCAAGAAAACACAAAATCGATAAATCATACTATTACTAACAAAGTTGAGTGAATTTCGACTTCTCATGCATTTGTTGTTGTTGTGCTCATGAAGGCCTACATTCATGATTTTTTTCAGATTGTTCGGATGGAAGGTGTCCAATCGCGAGGGGGGGTAACGCGAAAAGTTCGACCATTTCCCCTTCCCCTGTCCCCCTCGGTAACAATATGGCAGTTTTAAGACTAGTTTTGAAAAGATCTCATTGAGACCTTTCCAACGATACCCTACTCGACTACCAATGGTGAAAATTTTTTTTTGGGGGGTCGTCTCCCTATATGGGGAGACCCCCCTTAAACGCCTTTGAAAATTTTTTTCACCCTTGAACTTTCAAGAGGTCACCACTTCTGACCTTTCTACAAAGTTTCATTGCTGCAGCCTCTATAGTTTCGGAGAAAAAGTGCTGTGACATACAGACGGACGGACGGACGGACGGACGGACAGACGGACACAGGTCGTGATTGCAATAGGGTTTTGTATTTTAGTACAAAACCCTAAAAAGAATTCAAAAATAACAACAATGACGACGCAACCACCGTCTACAGGGACGATGTTAACAGTATATCGGGGGCGGTACTGACGACGACAAAAACGACGAATAATACAATGACAATGAAGACGGACAAAATACGGAGATTAACAGACAGTCCGGGCCAGACCGAGATTCCTGCGGCGTTCGGGCGCAGTAAAAAAATAATGCATTCGCCATAGCGTCCTATAAAGGAAAAACGGGAAACTCTGCAAGACGCGCCAGATGTTCGAGCGGTAGAGGAAAATATAAAGACATTCGTGAATCCGATGGTCACTGCTGCGATCGTTACCAAAGCAATTGAAGCAAGGGTTGTAAATCACGAATTAATGAAGGACTAGCCTGAAGTCAACAAGGAGTTAACGGCAGGAAAAGAAACGCTTGACCAAGCAAATAAAGCGATGATGTCTGATTTCATCGCCAACGTCGAAAACGTGGCGGAAGTACTGTATTTGGAAACAGAAGCCTATAGCCTCTCCCAAGGACGATGGTCGCAAAGTACAATTGCCACCTAGTGACATGAAGAAAAAAGGCTATTCCGAAAAGCGGGAGTCATTCTAAAAAGAATGCAATCTGCATGTGACTCGCCAAAAGCAGTTAAGATTGGGCTCCTTGAACTAGAGGAACTCTTAGACCGCATAGCGCATTATTGGAGGAACTGGTTAAAGGCCGAAGAGGATCAGAAGGCCGAAGAAGAGCAAAAGGCTAAAGAACCGCTAGGAGTGAAATCTAAAGGGTACGTTCATTGAGCCATCGAAAAATATAAAGAAATTCGGGAATCCGATGGTCACTGCTGCGATCGTTACCAAAGCAATTGAAGCAAGGGTTGTAAATCCCGAATAAATGAAGGGCTATCCTGAAGTCAACGAGGAGTTAACGGCAGGAAAAGAAACGCTTGACTAAGCAAATAAAGCAATGACATACTGGTCAAATTCAGAGCAGAGGCCGAGAATAGGTAAGCATTCTGTGACGCAATAAAGAAAATCCTCAGCAAAAGTGCAGCTACAGCCTCGCTCGAGCCGATGGCAACGATTGAAACAAGAGACATTGTCTGCATCACATATCTGGCCGCAGTAGAAGAGGCCATCAAAAGGGAGTTCTCTAGCTTGAGCAGGATCAAAGCGAGGCTGTTACCAGAAAACCATCGGGAACAACGCATGGCCATAATTGATTTGACCGAAAAGGACGCAGAACAATTGCTAAATAAGGTCATAGTACGAATAGGGTAGGTTGTCTGTAGCATACGGTGAAGTGCAACGCCTTTTCAATGTTTCAAATGCCTTGGCTATGGTCACACCGCACAAGTATGCGAAGGACCCTATAGGAGTTCTCTATGTTACAAATGCGGTGAAATGGGACATAAAAGAAAAGAGTATACGAAGGAAGCACACTGTATTTTTTGCAAGGATGCTGATCGAAGACCCTTGGGATCAGCAAAATGCTGAGTTTTCCAGGAAGCCCTAGCAAAGGCAAAATCAGAACTTAAATGACCTGCATCCTGCAGCTAAGCCCACATCGCAGTTCAATCACCCAAAATCTGCTTAAGCAGTTTGTGAGGGACATGAAAGCCGACTTTCTACTGCTGAGTGAGCAACACTATGATCAAAGTTCAGCATCATGTTATCCTGATGAAACTGGTACTGCCCTCATCTGGCTTCAACATAGTCATTTCCAGGTGGAGAACTGTGGGCAGGGAGATTGTTTTGTGTGGGTTCGGTGCTCATGGACCTCTTTCTTTTGTGGGTACCTAACACCGAACGAATCGATATCATCTTTCCAAGCCAAGCCTCAGGCTTTGGAGGGTGCTGCCTCGAACGCAGACGGGAACGTGCTCGTTTGGGGAGACTTCAATGTGAAAGCTATTGGATGACGCATGCCTCAAACAGATCCGTGGGGAAAATGAATCCTAGAAATAGCGGCCAGGATGGCGCTCGTCATACTAACACCGGCAATATGCTGACTTTCCGCCGTATTGGCTGTGAAGGAACCATACCGAACGTGACATTCGCCTCGGAGTTCTTAGTATGGAGGATACACAACTGAAGAGTATTAGAGGACTACTCAGCCAGTGATCATCAGTGCAGTCTGCTTAAGATAAGTGATGTTGTTTCCCGACGTTCGTGCTTTCGGCTTTCTGCAATTGGGTGGAATTCAGTAGGATGCACGTCGAGAGGTTTGTCGAGGTGCTCACAGCAGGTGCACCGCTGCAGGGAGATCCAGAGGGGACGGAAGAACTGGCAGCTCAAGACGTAGTGAACTCAACTATGAGCATCGTCACGACTGCTTGCAAAGCTTCTATAACCATTCGAAAATCCCGGTACGGCAAGCCCCTAGTGTACTGGTGGTCAACTTCGGCGTGAGGTTCTATGGGTACGGAAACGTGACAAGGCAGGCAACTACGTAGCAGCATATAAGTCGGCCAGAGAATGATTTCGCAAAGTGATCAACAATAGCAAGGCCCACTGCTGGCAAGATCTAATGGGGAATGTGAACAAGGATCCGTAGGGCCTTGGCTACAAGCTAGTTATGCTTAAGCTTGGTACCTTACGGAAACCTTGCATACATGATGCAGGAATGATGAATGAGACAGCGTGGGCATTCTCGCTCGCCCATCCCATCCATGTTAGCACTGTCTATGGTAAAAGAGCAAAGTTTCCACTCTTCACAGAGCCGGAATCGGAAGATGCAGTCCTTTTGCTAAAATAGAGGAAGGCTCCAGGTCCAGATGGTGTTCCAGTTGAGGTGTTGCAGCTGTGTTCTCACTTGCTGCTCAGCACATTCAATGGTTGTCTACGGGACAGAGTTTTCCCGATACGATGGAAGGTGGAGAGGCTCGTGCTGATCGGTAAGGGGAAGGGAAATTCCTGATTGCCGTCTGCATACCGCCCGTTATGCATCTTAGACATGGCTGGGAAAGTGCTAGAGAAACTCGTCAAGGGAAGACTCACAGACGCGATTCATTCTGCTGGGGACCTATCTGCTCGGCAGTACGGCTTTAGAACAGGACGGTGTACTACTGATGCGATTGCAGAGGTAGTCAGCGTGGTCCAAAACGCACAGGCATATAGTCGCACCAAGCGACGGATCATCCTGTTGATGTCATTTGACATCAGGAATGTCTTCAACTCCGCTAGATGAGTGAATATTATGGATGCACTTGAAAACTCTTTTCAAGTTCCAGAGTATCTAATGCGGCTGTTGAGGGACTATCTAGAGGACTAAAGCCTGCACTATGACACGACACAGGGCCAACGAAGGATGGAAATTGCATCGAGTGTTGTCCAGGGAGCTATCCTTGATCCGGACCTGTGGAACGTGCCTTACGACGGGCTACTGAAAATGGAGATGCCAGATGAGTCGCGTTTGACTCGCTATGCAGATGATGTTGCGGCTCTGGTCACTGACGGTACCATTGAAAAAGCGCAACTTAGGCTAGGTATGCTAATGCGCTGAGTGAGGGACTGAATGACTGCTCGTGAGTTCAGTTTAGCACTGGAGAAAACCGAATCCCTAGAGTAAGGATCATCAGAATCGGAGACATGCAAATCGAATCGAAGCCATCGGTGAATTACCTCGATTCAAAGATGAGTTACATTGGGCAAATCAGGGCAACGGCTGAGAAGGCTGCTTCGGGAGTGTCAGCTTTGAGTCAACTTATGGCCAACATAGGGGGACCCAGCCCGTCAAGAAGACGCCTTTTGATGAGTGCTGTATGCGCAGTGCGACTATATGGAGCAGAAGTATGGGGCAACGCTCTCAGCAAGGAGGTATACCGAAAACGTTTGGCACAGAAAGAAGAGGAGCACTGAGAATTGCATCTTCGTATCCGGCGGTCTCTGATTCAGTGGTGAGAATGATTGCAGGCGTGATACCTGTCAACTTCCTTGCTAGAGAGCCCCACGCTATTTACCTGCGCCGAAACATGGTTGCGAGGGAGATCGTTGTCTGTGAGGAGAGACAGCGCTCGCTCAACGATTGGCAGCAGTCTTGGGTGAATCGCACGAAGGGAAGGTGGACTGCGCGCCTCATCCCGGATGTGAGACCGTGGCTGAATTGAAGGCATGGTGAGAATGACTTCTATCTGACCCAGCTTTTGACCGGGGATGAGTGTTTTCAGTCTTACCCGCACAAGATTGGTGAGTCACGGTCCCACGATTGTCAGTATTGCCCAGGAGAGAAGGACGATGCCTGCCACACATTTTTTGCGTGCACAAAATAGGTTAGGCTGCAAAAGACCAATACAGGGAGACGGAAAAGCTCATCCTGGATATTAAAGTTGCAGTGATGCTCGAATCGGTTGACAAATGGAACCAGGTGGCACATTATGCTCGGGCAGTCCTAAAATATAAAAGGGAATCACTGGAGACGGGGGCGTTGGGGCTGGGGGTCGCTTTTCTTGCACTTCTTCTTCTCCTCTCTCCTCCCGCTAGGAAAGATATCCCCCCAGCTTGAAGGCACCTCACGGCGTAACAAAACGAGACCTGGCGCGAAGTAATGTGTCAAACGGTCCCAGGCTAGGTTCTCAGGTTGACAGGGAAGGTGTTTAGTGGGCAGTCCAGTCGCCGCCTTGCAAGAACGGGAGTCCCATACTCTGGGTGTAAATGGCATTCACCTCCCAAACACAATAAAAGATTGAAGAAACAAAAATTGTAAAGAATAATTGATAAATGAACTTTTGAAGAAACATCGGTGAATACTTACCGATAAACACTTTAACGAGTTGATTTTGGCTTGAGGAAAAGAAACCCATTACAAATTTTTAAAGTTTTCATTTTATTTAAAAACATTTTTCTTGTTTTCCTTTGTTTTTGTTTTTTTAAAGAAGAAACATAATCATCATTTTTATACGTGTATATAATATTATTTAGAATTTCACGATTTCCATTTTTGTTCTGAGCTGCTCAGTGCTTGACAAGCATCACTCGGTCTTGTGTGTGTGCACTTTTATTTAATTTGGGCAGGTTGATTTGCATTAAACAGAGAGAGAGAGAGGCTGTGTCGTCTGGACCATCCTTTAACATAGTTACTTACTTCCGATGAACATTCAACAATTTCGTTTGTTTGTTACATTCATTTCTCACATACTTTTATGCTCGTTCTTCATTTCGTTAGCATGTTGCTTGGTTGCTTAAATTTTGTGTAATTAATTTTTTGTTTTGTTTTTGTTTTTCTTGTTTATATAGTTTTCGACGATTTTGTTTTTCGTGATGCTTATGCCGAGTGTCGAACAGCACATTTTGATCTATAATTTATAATTAATTAATATCCTTTTTTGTCTTTGTTTTATATTACTTATTTCTCCTAAATTGTATATCCTTTCGAATCTAAGTGTTATCATCAATTTTTAATTCCCCATTGATTCTTTTTTCTTATTTTTGGGTTCTTAAGGGAGGGCGCGCATTTAGAAATAATTTTCTCTTACTCATTTTGTGTGTTGTCTATAATATTATAAAAAAGATCGTAAAAGATATTGCTTTTTTGTATATATAATTCATAATTTTTTTTATGATTTTGCGTCATCATAGAGAAAGTTAACCCATTTATTCGAAAGGATGTGCGTTTTCATATATATATAATTTATTTATTACTTTATAATTTATATCTGTTCTTTTTTAATTAATATTTATAATACTCCTTCTGTTTTCTGGTTTTCATCATTTTTATGTATATAAAACTTCTTATAGTTAATTGTTTTTTTTGTTCTATCTTTTATAATATAATTCTAACAACACGCAAATATGTACATGTGTACATGTATGTCCTTTTATATAGGGGTGCTATGAGAGTGCGACTATATATTTTTTACGGTAAGGTGTACTGTGTTATTATGACTTTTTTGTGTTTGATTTGTTACTTATGTTTGTCTTCATTTCTTTTACTTCTTTTTTTTTGTTTTTGATACATAATTTTGTCTCAAATTAAAGATATTCAATTTGATCGCCTTATTTTGCTTCAATTGTTCAGTTTAATAGGTTTTCGGTAATAATCAATTGTTTCTAAATTTTCTCCTTGTTTATTTTTTCCTTTTTGTTTTGTTTGATTATTTCCAGTAAAATATGGATGTTTTGCTGTTCTCTATATTTGTTTTTTGTCTTTATAAACTCGATATAATTTCACTACTCATTTCAATTTCACTAATTTTTATAAACGTGCTGCAAAGCCACTATCGTATTGAATTTTGATGTTGGAAAGGTGTTTTGTGAAAAGCTATTTTGACGATATTATGTTCAAAAGGGTTATTGATGATGATAGAAACTACTACAATGAGACAGTGGAAAACTGTTAGCAAGTTTGATTTTCCGGAAAAGTAATGATTTAGAAAGGTGTGTTTTTCAAAGGTGAAAGTAAGGGAATGATGTGTGTTGTCCCAACATGAAACCATAGTTTTATTTGTAATTTAATTTTTGAGACTTATTTTAGGGAGATCTAAGACCATTCAATATGAATATGGCGAGTTTTAGGGGAATTATTTCCATTCATATTCAAGATAAACTTAAACTGAATAATGTGTACTAAATGCTTAGAACTTGTTTGTGGTTTATTTTAATAGTGCGAAGACGATCAGTATTCAAAATTGTAGTATAAATTTACTATGCCAAAGTTAAGATATATTCCTTCTAGTATGCACTCGTTGGGGTATAAAATAACTCATTTCGGTTGATGGATAAGGTAGTTTGCCTCAGGACATGTCAAATTCAAATAAATTATTAAAAGATAATTTCGAATTCAGACCCGTGAGGATTTTCATGATTTCAGCTTTAAGAAGCATTTCTCGTTTATAAGGTAAAAAAAATTGTCTGGTTTTTGTGTGCTTTACAGACCACCCAGCTGCGATACGTTCTGATTTTAAACCAGCACGTATCATAACTGAATGGACTTATAGTCCATCCGAAGAATCACTCGAACTAAATCTCGTTGACGTCACCGAAACTTGAACCAGAGACTTTCGGTTTACGGGTATAGTGCTGTAACCACTACACCACGCGGAGTATATATATGTATATAAAAACTAATTTTAGTTTAGAATTTGAGGATTAACCGAAACTAATGTGAAATTTTTCAGGTTTAATTAAAAAAAAAATAAAAATACAAAAAATAAATTGCTGAAACAAATCTACAAAGAGCATGTACAGGAGCTAGTTAGGCAAGGAAGAGTGTTTCAAGAAATTAATTATTCAAAATCAATAATTTGTCGAGGTGCGTAATACGTGTCGATGCAAAATGTTGACGGACTAAATTTAGGAAACAAAGCCTCAGGGATCAAATTTTTGAAGTTAAAAGTCTCTCGGTAGTATTTTATTTTACTTTTCTAGTTCATCAAAAAATTAACTTTTTAAATGAAAAATACAAGTATAGTGCTGAAACTTTAACCGGACATTCCCGTAGAAAATGTTAACCCCAGCACCAGCGCCCTTAGTAGATGGACTTTTATAGTCAATAACATACTTTGCATTTGTCTCAATAGATGCATTCATTAACGACTTCATATGTATTGCTGGGAGAATTATTTCCTAAGTGCTAAGGTACTTGTACTGCTTAAGTTACCAGACAAGGATTCTGGCTCGCCAAGATCGTAAAGGGGCATCTCCTTACTCCCATTACTTGCGAAAGTGATGGAAAGAGTTATGGTCCAGAGGTTGAAAGAATTGGTTTCTGAAACTCTGTTAAATAGGCAGTACTGTTTCCGTACGGGGCGAGGCACTAACGACGCATGGCTAGATGTCATGTCTACGGTGCATCCAAGTAAGCAACAGTATGTCCTGAGAGTCTTCATTGACTTCAAGGGTGCTTTTGACCATATGAGATATCCAGCAGTCTTGCTAAAGTAACTTCGGTTGGTTGCAAGGAAATAGTGCTTTGGAGGAGTTACTTTTTTGACAGAAGTTGATTTGTTTAGGGGGTGTGGGAGAAAAAGGAAACATCAGTGCAAGAAAGATGTCCTCACGGGTCTATAGCGGTCCATTTATATGGCATATTGTTATGGATGAATTGTTTGCGGAGCTCTCTGCTGTTTGCGATCTTTGTGCATATGGTGATTACTTGCTTTTGCTAGTTGAAGGTCAAAGTTGATTGGAACTGGAAGACGAAGCCACGCAGTTTATGTCGCATAGTGCAGCAATGGTGTAACCAAGTGGGGCTGGCCGTCTCTATTGAGAAAACATCGATGATACTTCTGAAGTGTGCACTCAGTCTGAGTCGTCTCAAGTATGAAAAAACAGTCACATACTTGGAAATATGTGTGGGTCAGAGGGTATCCTTCTGGCCCCATTTTAGGGGTATAAAGGGACGTCCCGCACTTTTGCTTCGATGCTGCTACAAGTGTCTAAGAAAGACTGGGGACTTCGAAGGAGAGCTCTCAAGAGAATATATATTGGTTTGTTTGTCACTTGTGTGGCCTACAAGGAACCAATATTCATTGAGAGTGCAATGGGTGCAACTGGCAGAAGCCTTCTTAAGGTGTGTCAGAGAGCAGCTCTGCTAGCATGCCTTCCTGCATGTTGTACAGTTTTGGCTGACGCCATGCAGGTACTAATGGGAGTTCCATCGCTTTACTTTGAGAAAATCCAGAGAAGCCAGTCTTTTATGTACCAGCTTGATAGTTACAAGCCACTGACCCAAGACTTCAGAGTCTGACCAGCATTCTGACCATGCATAGAATCGAATGACTTCTGCCAGACAAACCAGGTAGAATGAGGGCACCAACGAACATGTGACGTATATGTTTCTGCCTGATGTTTTGGCAGCTATGTGGGCTCTACACCTGGACTTCTGTCTTGGTTTGGGATTCCTACTGACAGGGCATGGAAGTTTGAATGAATGGTTGATTAGTCGTAGTTTAGTGGACAATGAATGTTGTAAAATCTGCGGGGCAGAGAGTGAGACTTGACAGCATGTGCCATTCGAGCATCTAGCGTACGCCAAGGTCTGCTGTGCATGTCACACAGAACACCGCAGACACCCAAGAGTGTCTGATGGGTGAAGCACTATTCGTAAAGTTAAACTCCTATACTCGACGAGCTTTTGAACAGCTGCTACAGTTGCCACTGGGAGAGACTGAGAATTTTGCTATGTTCTAGATGCTCTACCATTTTTGTGGTCATCTTGTTGTGATCGTCCTATTATCATTGTCCTTGGTAATGGTGGGTGGTAGTTTTGATGTCGAATATTGAAAAGAAGGTGCTGGGATTGCAGATTTACAAATTTTTGGAAACCCCGTCCCCACGTACCTGAGGTTGGGTAACCAACCCATCGTTGTTGGGAGCGAAAATTAAAAGCAACACTCAGATGGAGTGCAGCGATAACCTGAGCAAAGGTTTAATCTATACCATGGGTTACAGGGAGTCCATAACAGGTTCCTCTCATCCTCGACATGATAAGGGGCCCATCCTGGCTGAAACGTGGTGGTTTGTGGTTCTTATTCTGTGGCTAGAAAGGAGATTAGCACATCTGCCAACGTGTGGCAGGAACCTCATCCTCCTTCATTGGCTGATGCTTAACTCAACCCCGTCTATGGAGATCATGAGGTTAGGTCTTATTTTGGCAGATATTCACGTTAAATACTTTGGCGTCTGTAATGCGGTCGAAAACACCTTGGTACAACTAACGAGGTAATATGATTGCTGGCTACTGTAATAGTAATTTCGACGAATTCTCGAAATTTTCATAAAATACGCAGATCTTCGATGAGCAATCATATTACGCTATCGGATATCATGAAAATTATCCATGCAAGCAGTGACTCTCTTAAATAGCAGCGCGCTTGGTAATGCCGGCGGCTATAAATACGCCAGCAAGACTAGGTGGTGTGGTAACATTAGTGGTTTGGTACTTTAGTATTAGTTGTTTGTGATTTTCGGTTATTGTGTTTTATATTGCGTACGTTTATATATTTATATTAGTTGTTGTTATTATTTTACGTTGGTGATTGCCGCATAATTTAAGCACGAGCAGTAGTGCTTGCAATTATGTATGCAGTCTGATTTGGTAATATATATTCACTTATACAACGTGTGGTCAACTCAATCAATCTTGGGATTGAAAACGCAGTATCTTAGGGCATTTCGATTCTATCGTCGAGATACTTGCAGACAGCCAATTTTTATAAACTCAGGGTTTTTTTACTGCCTCGTACTATACTAAATTTTTTTTAACATCTCTAGGAACTGTTCATGAATCAAACTAGACTACCAAAAAAGGAGTACTTCTCAGTATTTCGTGCATCCCCTTATACCGATGTTTTAGCATTGCTGGAGTTGACAACGTTTGAAGTACAGATCACACAAGTGTTGTGTGATGATGAAAAAGTGATGGAGGGAGTGGTAGGGAATGGAGGTATCTAAGAAAAAAAAACAAAAGTGATATACACAGGCATTTTTCAAACGTTAAGTAGTTGCATTGAAAAGTTTGCGCATGGATTTATCCAGCTACTTTTTCAGTCGACTGAAGCTGGTTTTGGTGCTCCTTACTGTATCGTTATTTGAATCATCAAAAACAAGATAACTCATACAATTTGAGAAAATCTCTTCAAACCTTACATTCTAAATTTGGTTGAGCTTGTTCTTGAAGACAAACACTGTCAACAGCCATATTGCGGATATGAGGAAGAACATTTCAGACACGGTGCACATTAAAATAAGATCAATTTATTTTTCCACATTTCAGTTAGTCAAATCGACCGAATTTGTATCCTGTTCCCAGCTGTTTGTCTTTGTTCGATATATAAAAGGCGATGACATAAAAGAAGAATATTTAGTCTCAGAATCATCGAGGTCGCCTACTGACGAGCCTTCTTCCAAAGTACCAAAGACTCTTGAAGCAAGCCATCGGGATTTTTCCCAACTTAAAAAGATGGCAACAGTACCTTCCGCAAATTTTTTAAGGGTGTAAGGCCAAGCCTTTTGAGAAAAGCAGATGACGGTAATAAAGGGGAATAAAGGCCACAGCAGCCAAGCGTGTCAGCTACCAACAAAGAAAGGGTGCCTCATATAGTTTGTTATAGGCTTGACCTGAAGATTTTCAGGGATAGCATAAGAAGGGCATGCATCTGAAAAACAGCGAAAAAGCTAGAGTTCAACGTAAAGTAAACAGCTCTCACATCACCCAAAAACGGTTGCAGCTCAGACCAGCCTATTTAATTTTCTGAAGTATTTGAAAGTGGCATGTCACACTTACACTCTTCTAGAGGAGAGGAAATTGACTCTCCTAATCAAAGGTATGCACAGTTTGTACGACGAGAATGATTTTGTGGCTGAGCTGAACGAGCATCTTGGAGAAGATATGCTACTCATATTAGCGAAAAGGTTCTCATCGATAACCTCTAGAAGGGAAATAAGAATGCTTTCCCTTTTCTTAGTCCAATTCAAACCAGACTTTGAAGAAAAGAATGCGAGGAATCTAAAGTTTCTACGGTATCAGAAGATTCAATGGGCATGTCTACAAAAAAATTGCACTTTCCAGTGATTCAATTGTCAAAGATTTGGCCAAGTTTCTGCTAACTGCGGACTTGAAGTTAGGCGCGTAAAATGCGATAAGCAACAGGCCCATTGAAATTCCAGTCTCAAAAGACAAGTAAAAGAATACAGGTAGATCTTCTGTGTCAACTGCAATGCTAAAGACACCCTGCGAGTTTCAGAGATTGTCCTAAAGCAAAAGAAGTTGAGGAGAGGAGGAAGAATCTTCAAAAGAAAGAAGAGAGAAGGAGGGGTTTCATCACCATTTCTACATATAATACTTTATGAGAAAGAATCTCGCACTCTAGGTTTTTGTAATTTACAAAGAAGTAGTGTACACTATAGACAGTAAGACAACCCAGACAGCAACCAATCAGCAACGACAGTCGCCACAGGATGACCGAAATGCGGTTTTGAGCAGTGACTGCCAAAAATTTTTGTTGAATAAACAAGTTAAGCTTGTAAGGAAGATTGTTATCTTCAGATTAAATCAACCATTCAATAAAATCGCCACACAGTGTCTAGTAAAGGTACCAGGTAATTAGAAGTCAGTGCAGAAAGGATTTCTAGCTGTCTTCAGAGATTTGGAAATAACATGTATGTTCTTGTCCTCAAAACCGTTAGTGACAAGAATAGTTTTGCTCTTGTTACCAATCTGTTGCTAAAGTCTATTTTTGAATTGTCCCATACTACATGGCGTATGATAAATGTCTACCGATTCCTAATAATACAATCATGAAACTGAAGGGTCACAAACTCTCATGACATTCCACTAATTGTTGGTGCAAATACAAACACCCATCGTTTATAAATTGATACTGTTACACAATCTTATCAAAGTAGGCATTGGTAGTCCACATACATTACAAGGAGAGGCTTTGAATAGAAAATCTATAAGTGCACAATTTATACACCTTTCCATAAAAAAGAGAACTTTGCACGAGTTTTCACCCTCAAACCTCATGTAAGTTAATTCAACATCGAGGAAAGTACAATTGAGAGAAATGATTCCCTAACCAAGCAGAGGAAGAGCTGATTAAGAAAATTTCAATAAACTAGATCACGTTGTCGCTGTAAACAATCGAGAAGATCTGGGTAGGTTAGTTGACTTTCTGACAGTAAGAATTGATCGTGCCACTTTAAACTTCTACCAATCAGCCGGAGCTAGACGAGGATAAAAACCCCAGTTGCGGAATAGTGCGATAGCGAGTCTTCAAAATAAGTGCAGAATGGAGCTTTATCATGCTAAAAGGGTCAAACCTCGGTGAAGTCGCAAAATCAAACTATGGCTTGTATGTAAGACGCTAAGAGGTTTATGGAGATCTTTGTATGCAATTTTTGAATGCATAAACGACACCATATGCTTCCATAAAAATCTACGCTTCAGACCAAGTCCCACATAAAAGTTCGATGAAAATTTGACTTAGTACTACAGATACACTTAAGGTTTTTACAGCTGAGAAACCTAGTGTCCGTCACTTTAAGTTTGCAAATCAAATAAGCCAAACATTCATTTGTTGTTGTTTTCGTCATTATAGCACTACAGCCCCTCACGGGCGTTGGTTTCCTGCAGACGGCGTCCCCTGTTTTCTCGGCCCATCGACCGCGTCCTTCAATTTTCGAAACTAAGTAGTGATGCGTTGTCTTCGTTGACAGTATAAGATCGGTGTTCCTTTAGTTTTCTTACGGGTCTCCGTACCACAGGTTTTCCGACGAATACCTCCTTAGGTACCCGCTGTTCTTCCATACGTATCACTTGGACAGCCCATTGCAGCTTTCCTCATTTAATTATTGTGGAGATTTCTGGCTCGCCAAATACTTCATACAACTCGGGGTTCTATCTCGCTCACCATTGGTTTCCATCTTTTTTTGTTCTCATTACTTGCCTATGGACGCGCCTTTCAAATGCGTTTAAGAAAAACATTCATTCACTTGCCTTCAAGGAATACTCTGTAGCTGCATTTCCTGACATAGAAAGCCATTCGTAAATATAAACCTTAGCGTTATTGAAAATGCTCTTCAAAATTTATACGAGTATATAGATATGCAAAAACTCAACCTTATTACCCAACTATTCAGAAATTGGATACTACACTCGTTATTGAGTAGATCCAACTGGTAGTGTATGGTCAATACAAGTACTTTTTCTCGTGATGTTCCGGCTCCCCTCATTCTGAATCTAAGGGAAAATGAGCTTCTTGTAGACCAAACTGTACGTAGCCTGACAGCATCTATGAATGATTCTGTTATTTCCTTGTTTGGAACATCTTACGAAATAAGGTCGAAAGTACAGCTTAAGTGTCAACTCCAACAAGATCGAAACTCCAATGAGCCACACAGCAACAAATAAAAAAGACATAGGTCTTATCTTGGAGTCTAAGCTTCTATAAAAATGGCTCGCAAATTTTTGTGCCACAAAAGGGTCCAAAGAGTGTTTTGGTAGTGGCAGATTCTTATTGTGACATGGATTTAGACTGCAATAGAAGAACCAAATTCACTATACAGACCATTATCCTGTTGTTCTGCTATAAATAAGGCGTCAAATCAGAAGAAGATTGAAAAAAATCGTAGGTTACTAGTCTTACTTATCACTGAAGCAACGCATATTTCCCCTACAAAAGTACCCCGATTTGTTTTCACTCAATTCACTTACTTGTTGCAAGAAGCAAAGTATGAAGCGGTAAAAAAAATAGAAGTGATCCATATATCTGGAAAGAACATGTCTATTCAACAATTATATTTACCTCCAACCATATTTTTAGAGGTATGAGCTCAAATCCCAACCAGAGTTTATGTTTATGGAATATCTTTGAAAACGGATGCACCAATGGCTACAAGCTAGACAGTAAAATAAAAAATATTACATTTTATGTTGGTCTGAACTTAAAGCTTTCATTGCACTTGTTAGACCACTGTTGTATTTTCCAGGTAGATGGCGGTTTTTAAAAGAGCTAATTGATAACTGATAAAATAATTTGCAAGTCCTTGAAAGATGCTCTGGTCTCCAAAGGTGTGACTCATTTGGGTGTCAAGATACAGATACATAGTGGAAAAATGTGAATGAAACGAAGTGAAAAAACAGGTTCAGTGTTGCTGGAGGTTTCTTGTGGCTTTTTAAGTGGTATTCCGACCGTAACACCTGAACTGACCATTAAGAAAAAACGCCTAAAAGGTTCCATGAAGTTCTGAGTAGACTAACTTTGCTGTGGTATTAATACAAGGTGATTGTAGACTTTTGACGCCGGCCATACCAGAGTGCATCTCAAGCTTTGAAGAGAATCACTCCACAAAAGGGTTTCTGTCCTAAACGCGCATTATTCGTTGGATGATACTTTTTTCAATGGAACTTGCCTAAACTGTGGATGTAAGTAAGTAGAAAAATAGTCCTTTACGTGTTCTTTGAATGTTCGATTTTCGAAATAAGAAGAAAAAGAATGCAGTTTCATGACTTCCACACAGTATGTTAAAAACTCGGGGTTGTTTTCAATATAAAGGTCACGTTCATTACTTTTACTAGGGAAATTGTCGCGTCTGCGTATAAGAGAGCTTCTGCTGGAGAGGTTTTAACGAAAACTGTCGCTAGGTTTTTTTTATATTTCTCAACTTCTAACGGAGCGCGATAGTATTTTCGAAAATATCTCCATAGAATAGATAAAGCCAGAGCACCTTTTCATCGCTCCACTAGAAATTGATGACGCACTGTTCGCATTGTTGGGCTTGTAAACGCTTTTCTGTAGAAAAAGATTCAGCGCAGCAATGCCTGGATTCGCCCGTTTGCTGGGTTAAGTTCTATATTTATGAAATGGTAACTTGACGTAAATTGAAATAGTTTGCCTAAAATGATATAATAGAGACTTCAGGCTTCTTTCAGTCCCAGTCATGCTATGGACGACGTTTTCAATAGGTACGAGCCCTATCTATAATAAGTGTAAAGTGCAGTTTGCTGAATAGTATTCCATTTGACAATACTTTTAAATATGTTACGTGCAGAGCTTTCTGCAATCGTAAATTACATGGAGCTTGGATGAATGCCCCAAGAGATTGGTACCATCCCTACATTGATAACCATTTCATCTGCTCTGACTGCCAAGGTTTTGAATACCATTTGAAAGCCTTGTACGACAAATTAATTCTTTACATTGACAAAGTCAGTGAAGAAAATAATCAATTAATTTCCCGGCAGCACTCTCAGTCTCGAGCCAATGAAGAGAGTTTTGTGGGGATGGCTGGCAGCTTCGATGATTTAGCAACTAAATTATCTAACAGCAATAAGAAGTTATACAAAGCTATTGAAATGTTTGAAAATTAAATCACTCCAATTTGTGAAAATATATCTAACATTCAATAACACAACTAGGCGTTGAAGCTGTTAGATTCTTGATAATATCGTGTCGTCAGTTGGAAATTCGAGGAAGATTCGGAGATTCTGTCTAAGGTGGGAAAGATAGAGGACAGTTTAAGCCCAATGGCACAAGGGGTGCAGCAATTTAGTCAGCACAATTAGATTTGTGGAAATTCACATGAAACGACATCAAGTGAATCGATTAGTGAAAAGCCACCTGAAAAAAACAACGACTGAATCAAAAGAGCCACTACAAACATCTTCACATGCTCCAAAATCTGGATTTGTGTATAAACTGGGAACTTTCGGGTCGGAAGAAGATTGGAAGAAAAGAATTAGACGGCTGAATCGTGTGAACTCAAATAATTACCTATGTTCCACAAATGATCAGTCAGAGTACAGAATTTTCTTCATGCAGAAAGCTCCGAAAAACTGCAATGCAGTTAAAATCCAGAAGATTATTTAAAATGACCTTATCATTAAAGGTTACAAAATTGAAATGATACTTCAGAAGAACAAATGGAAGCGTCGATTCAAAGTTTTCATTCCATCGAGATATGCTTGGTTGTTCTCCAACATAATGAAATGAAGAAGTAGCTCCTCCTGGAATGGTCTTATATTTATGCAGCGGAGAACCATCAGCAGCTCAACATCACCTAATTTTAGCTTTAAATACCAAAAAGTATGTACATCCACTAATGTTTCTAAATTTACTAACCAAACTTTACCGATGATTATTTCTGAACTTTCCTCAACACCTAACTCTTTGCAAGGTACTACTGTTATTCCAACTAAGGTAGCATTGGCAACACAAGATGACTCTAAAAATAGGCCAAAATGTCTCCAAATCGATTGAAACTCTGCCAATGGTGGAGAAATCCTCTCAATCATAATGTAAATATAAAAATTTCATCCATGACGAGGTTCAAGTACCATCTTCTTTGGGCTCAATACATCTTTACCAATCTTATGGTCCACAAGATAGTAATAAATTCTTTTTAGATCGGCTTTGCCCGCCATCTACAAAGGCCACGATCAACTCTGGGGTTGATTTAGAAAATCGATCTATTGTATCTATTGTCGAGATTCAGAGACCACAAAATCTACGAATGTTTATGACTCTTTTTGGCATACATGCATAAAACTCCCGATACAACATGTAATGATGGAAAAAGAAAGACTAGTCTCAAGGTCATAATGCAAGGAGAAGGTCTCCCTATGGATTTTGATTCTCTTCAAGGCATTATTTTCGCTTCCATTAAGAGCTTCACGGCAGATAAAGTGAAAAAAGATCTTGAAACATTTGCATCACATGTAAGTTTGAACTGCATCTCCTTGCTTCAAAGGACTAGGGAACAACACAACAAATTTTTTTCGTTCCCAATAAGAAGCCTGTTCAGCAAAGCCTTAAATTATTTTACCACAATTGCAGCTGTATCCTATCTAAATTAAACCAATTATTCCTTGATGTATGACCTTGCCATATTAAAATTTTATTTCTGACAGAAACTTGGCTAAATGATGCTCATAGAAATGACGAGATTCTAGACTGTGATTGGACAATCTTTAGAGACTATCGAGACTTTCGCAGCACTGGAAAATCAAAAGCAGGTGGTGTGTTAGTTGCAGTTCACATGTCCCTATCAAGTGAGCTCACAAGTAGCACCTCATATAGATTATTCCAGCATAGAGTGGTTCATATATCTATAAATAAGCTTAACATCTATCTTGGCCTGTACTATGTTCCTCGAAATTCTTCTGAAATATTATTAAAGACCCCAAAAAAGTTCTATGATTTTGTGAATATCAAGCATAAGACTCAAGACTACCCTTCATCTATGTTTTTCAATGATTCAGAGTCTTGTTCCCCAGAGAAAATCTGCGAGTTTTTTGCAAACTACTTTAAAGAAGTTTATTGTCATCCTGAGGACCCATTAAATCCCGTTTTGGAAATGACTCCAACGACATTGATTAACGAAGTTACAATTTCTGAGGAAGAAATTGCTCATGCGATTTGCAATTTGGATGCCAATAAGGGACCTGGTCTCAATCTTATTCCTCCTAGTTTTCTCGATAAGTACAAAGCACAATTAACCAGGCAATTCTCCATCATTTTCAACAAATCACTCTCTAGTGGTATCTTTCCTTCTTGCTGGAAATTTTCTTACTTGATACCAATCCATAAGAAGAATGATAAACGGTGTATTCAAAATTATAGAGATATTGCCATATTATCATCCATTCTAAAGCTTTTTGAACGAATACTTTGCAACAAAAGCAGCATGGGTTTTGGAAAAATAGATCTACTACCGCCAATCTCCTTATCATGATATCAAGTATTCTGTTTGAGATGGAAAAGGGTCTCCAGATTGATGCAATATATACAAATTTTAACAAAGTATTTGATCGTATCAATCATGAAGTTTTGATTAGCAAGCTCCATAATTTTGGAATTATTGGCCATTTACTCGGTTGGGTCCACTCTTACCTTACAGACCGCACTCAAGTTGTCAAATTTCAAGGACGATTATCGAAACAAATTCAAATACTCTGTGGGGTTCTTCAAGGAAGTCATCTTTGGCCTTTTTTGTTTAATATTTTCATATCTGATCTCTCAGCAGTTTTACATGATGTACCTCGTCTTTTTTATGCAGATAACCTCTAAGTTTACCAAGTCATATCATCTCTATCCGATATGATGTTTTTCCAGTCCAAGCTTAACACTCTCTCTGAATGGTGTTAAAACAACCATCTCTCTCTAAACTTGAAAAAATGCCAGGTGATAAGTTTTTCAAAAAAACGGAGCCTTCTTCTGTTTGACTATTACATCAACAACACAACACTTAGTAGGGTCAATAACATTGTGGACCTTGGTGTCGTTCTGGACCAAAAGCTCAGTTTTACACTTCAGTGTGATGGTGTTATATCCAGGGCTAATAAGATACTAGGATTCATCAAACGAAGAGCTAAAGAATTCAAGAATATTTGGGCTACTAAATCACTATATTTCTCATTAGTACGCCCTATTCTTGACTATGCCAGCCTGATTTGGGGCCCTGTTTGTGATACTCACGCTGACAAGTTTGACAGGTTATTGTTTTTGTGTAATTTTATGCTATAAGGATATGTCTTGTTTGGCAAAATAAATAAATAAATTATAATAATATGCTCGATTTTTGACGATAGGCCTGAGACGCCATTGGAATTTTTTTTGTATCTCCGATACTGCAAATAAGAACCGAAGGCCCACTGATTTCTTCAAGGGGATTTTGAGTTCGTTCCTCAACATTAAATAACTGTGAAAAGGGGTCATTTGACCTAAGATTTGATCAACAAACATAGCAAGTCCGAACTATTCATTACTTTAACCAGCTTCTTGGGTGTTTTGGCATTAAAGACCCTAGTCCGATATATAGTATATCTTCTGAAAACTGGGCACCGAAAACAATAAAAACAAAGTTGGTGTGGCTGAAGTTCCATACTGAAAGATTGACGGGAAGTATTGGAAAGCAAATTTGGTAAACCTACCTTGCAAACTATAAAATAGATCTAGTAAAGATAGATCTAGAAAACCTATTAGTTACCACGTCACTGTTTCAAATACCAATTTTGAAAGACGTAAATGAATTAAGATTCTCAGTTAGTTTTGCTGTATTCTAAAAGAGAACCATTAGTGTCACTATCATTCCATGAAATTTTTTTATGCCATATGAAACGCCATTAGAAAGCGATGTCGTTGAGATGACTGAAATCACTGACAATTTCTATTGAATTGATTCAGTGTTTTGAGAAAATTAGAGTAATTTTCCAAACATTAAATTAAGAAAATTTCATAGTGAATTGCAGCATATCGATATTCAATGAAACTTCACAAAAAAATTCAGTCAAAATGAAGGCGTAAAACTACAAAGGGAGGTCAGAAAATTTTCCGAGTAGGCAGGGTTCTGAGCGGGGGAAATTATTCATCCAAGTAGGGGTTAATTAAGAAATTTTTTGTTGATATATACGTCAAGTTTCAACTTAATCCGGCTATCAATTTTTGAGTTTCTAAAGCGCAAACAACTTGATCAAGAAGAAACTAGTCACTAATATCGTACCCTAATAAAGTTCGTTACCAAACAAGGAAAACAAGAACATCACACAAGTTTTCAAGATATGTTATGCTACCTATTTACGGAGAATTTGTTCCTTGTAAAGCTATGGTTTATTAACTGGCTTGTCCTTTTCAAGAAAGGAAGGGAATCCATTAAAAAAGGCGACCCTCAATCTGGACATTCAGTTAAGGCAACCAAGTCAAAGGTCATCAGAAAAGTAAAAAAAAATTGTACGAGAATATGGTTGGTTAAAGAAAAAAGAGCTTGCAGGTTTGTTTAAAGAATCCAAACAACTATTTTAAACATCCTTTAACAATACTTTGGAATGACTAAAGTTTGTTCAAAGCGGTGCGCAAGAATGATTAGATCACTTTAAAGACGCGATCGCGTAGAATGCTCTTACAAATTTTCGGATCGCTGGGGAGCAATTATGGCCCAAATTAATAATGGTGATAAAACCTGGGTTAACTGTTATGAACTTAAGTCAGAGCAAGTGTCGATGGAGTGGCGCAAAGAAGGCACAGGTTCTCCCAAAAAATTCATCGTGCTTCAATCGATTGAAAAACTCTCTTTTTTAAAATAAAGAGGGTATCTTTTTGATAGATTATTAGTTATTAGGGATTCTACGTCTAGCACTCGTAGCGTGTAGACGTGTTTTTAATAATTCTACGTCTAGCACTCGTTGCGTGTAGACGTGTTTTTAATTCGCTCCTGTCAAGAATTTTTAAATTAAAATAATTTTTAAAAAGAACGTCAATTACAAAGTAATTTTATAAAGAAACTTATTACATCGTCGAACTATTCGAACAATTTATCGAGTATCTTGACTTTACCTACGAGAAAGTTTCAAGAAAGGAAAAAAAGTTTTTTTCACCGGGGGATGGAGGAGCCCGACGGCTTCCCACCGCTGGGGGACCCAGAGCCAGGCATTTTGAAAATTACAAATGACAAAATGAACAAGCGGAAAAATGAACAAGACAATTGTGAGCATGGAAAGCGAATTACGATTTCAAGCGAAGATTATGAAAAAGTAACCATGGAGAATACAAGGATTACGAAACAAAATGACGAATTAAAACTCCGGATACAGAGTTTAGAAGATATGGTCCGGACGTTGTCAAATGGGAACAAACAAAAAGCCAAGCCGCAGAATACGTCCGGCCAAGAAGAGCCGATACTCACTAAGAAGAATGAAAAACTGGAAACAACAAGCAAGACCAACGGGAAAGGAGTACCAATAAATAAAATGAAATCGCAAGATATGAGCAAGACAATCCATGATGCGGAAAATATCCTGAGCGCAGGAGGAGCGAACGACAGCGCCAATTATTATGCGGTGCTGTCTGCAATGCACGAGGAAATGGACGTCGAGATGGAGAGCAACGATAAGACAGGTAATATTGATAGCGATAATAATTTCATTAAATATTTAAAATTAAAAAATAAGCAAAAGGAGAAGAAGCCAACCGGTGTGTCTGCTGGTCCTCCTAATAAAATTAATGTGGTAAATGAAAAAGTTCCTCCAATAAACGTTTTTGGGCAGCGTGGAGGAGATATGGTTCGGTTATTGGCAGCCGAACATAAAATCAAAAACTTTGAAATTAAGAGAGTGACCGGTGATAAGCTCTCGATCAAGACAAAGACACTGGCTGACTTCAAACAGGCGAAAGATGCTCTTAATAGTGTCCAAGCTCCCCACTTTACATATACGCCAAAGGCGGAAAAAAATCAGACCTTCCTGTTGAAGGGCCTGGACTGTGGGGAGAATACAGTTGATCTCCTTGAGATGTTGCAGGAAGCAGCACCAGCTGTTAAGTTCATGTGTGTGAAAAATTTTGCTACAAGGAGATCAACTGTAGAAGGTAAAATATTACCATTTTATTTGGTACAAATTTCCAACGACAGCAGTCCGAGTGCCCTCCAACAGGTAAGGTACTTAAACTTTAGAGTTGTGAGGTGGGAACGCCTCCAAAAAACTGAGGTCAACCAGTGTTACAGGTGTCAACGATTCGGTCATTCGGCTGCCAATTGTGCAATGCACTATCGCTGTGTTAAGTGCAAAGATATCCACGCCCCCGGTGAATGCAAATTGGCTCAGGTGGAGCCAAAAGAAAAATTGTATTGTGTTAATTGCGGTACATTTGGTCATCCAGCATCATACCGAGGATGCCCTCGGTATCAAGATGCAAGAGCTAAATTTTCACCAAAGCAAACCAAAGTAAATCAGAATCTGTTACCTCCCAACTTCATCAAACCCGGGGTATCATTTGCACTTGCTGCCAGAGGACCAGCAGACAACAATATAAATAAAATAAATAATGTAAGTGGCAATAATGAGCTGCTTCTTAAAATCTACCAGCAACTTGAATCGCTTTCAGATAGAATTAATAAGCAAGACCAAAAAATCAATTTCGTTTTTCAAAGTTTAGGTCAACATGCTCCAAAATAGTTTGTCATCCAGTCACATTCCCAAGGATAGGATTCGTCTCATCTCGATCAACGTCAACTCCATTGTTACTTTACATCGGCGTGATTATCTCCTTGAATTCATTGTTAAGCAAAAGCCTGACATCATGCTTCTCACCGAAACCCACCTCAATTCATGGCACTCCATGACATTCAAGGATTTTGAATTCGTAAGAAACGATAGGGTAATAGGTGATGGGGGAGGTGGCACCGGGATATTGGTTCGAAGACCCTATCGTTTCCGAAATATTGAAAAAGTCGAATTCAAAAGCTTTGAATCTCTTGAAGTGTCCGTTATCAAAATTTCACTGCCACATGGGGATAACCTCTTCGTTATCTCTGCCTATGCAACTGGTGGAACTGTTCTCAGGCTCAAGGAGGAACTCAATTCCTTGTTTGAAATACTCGAATTGAACAGGCTTCATAATTATTATATTCTTGCTGGTGACCTGAACGCCAAGCATACATCATGGCTGAACGCCACCAATAATCCAAGAGGTGTATTCCTGAAATCGTGGATAACAGAGAACCAGATTGAATACAGGTGCAATCTATATGGGTCGGAGTTCCCAACATACCCTAGGACAAATTCATATTTGGACCTCTGCATTGCTGACGCAAGACTCGAATTCAACTTTAATAGTCCTCAACGGAAACTGCAGGTGCTTCCTTATGATAGCGACCATAACGCAATCGTAATGGAAATCAATCATCAAAGGGATGATTTCTTCCTCATTCCAGTTCAACATGAAAATCATCGGTTGAATTTCAAAAAAACAGACTGGGGAAAGTTTCAAAAGAAGTTTAATCGGGAGTACCAGAAGCAATGTCCCCCTTCTGATGGCGGCAACTCTTGCTCAATGGTTCCTAATGACAGAAATCTAACTAACGATGAAATAGATGTCTATTTGTCGAAGTTAGAGAAGCTGACGTTGGAAACGATTGAGAAAGTAGTTCCCAAGATCATCGAAACAATATGGAAGGATATGAAACACCAACCATCGCAAGGTTGAAAAGATTGAAAAGCCTCCTTCTCACACGCGTCAACAATATTTATCGACGATTTTTGGACTACAACCATCCCTCGTTGTCTTTGTTGAAATTACATCTGAAGAATGTCCGGAACTTAATCCGGTCATACTTCAGGAGTGAGGTCAGCAATCAATGGGCGGAAAAATTGAGGGGTATTAGCCCACAGGACCCAGACGGCGTGTTCGCGAAAGTGAATAGCATATTCCGCAAGAAGTCTCGAGTGAAGGTATCGAATCTTGAAGTCACTAGTGATGAGATAAATCTTCTCGATAGGGCTGGTATCGAAATTGATAGTACGACTCCGGATAGAAATGGAAACAGGATTATTTGTGAAGGATTGGATAAACTTGCCCTGATTGGAACACATTTTGAATTGGTTCATCTACCAAACCCTGAGAGAGGGAACGAAATTTTTTCAGAGGTCGTTGAAGCAAAAGTTTCCGACTTCAAATCAAGCCTGAACGGCCAATCAATTCTTCATTTCAATGAAACATTAACATCTGACCTCATACCGAGCTTGAATCTTATTGATTATTTTGTCAGCTATGAAGACTTGTGTTTCATATTTCGCAAGATAAACAACAAGAAATCATGTGGTAATGATGGTATTCCAAATGTAGTTCTCCGACATTTGCCTGAGGTTGCTATTAGGAACTATTGCATATTGTTCAACAACATGTTGAGCAATTCATATTTCCCAAATGAGTGGAAAAAGGCTAAGGTATTTCCGATCTTGAAGAAAGGAAAAGAATCTTTATGCCCGAAAAGCTATCGCCCAATCAGCTTGCTGCCTAACATCAGCAAGGTGTTTGAAGTGATACTCAACAGAGCATTAAACGCCCACATTGAGGAAAATGAGTTGATGCCGAATTGCCAATTTGGTTTTCGTGCCAGGCATTCGACCACACATGCAATAACGAAAGTAACCTCAGACATCTGTTGGAAACTAAATGATAGACAATGTGTTGGAGCATGTCTCATTGATATGGAGAAAGCCTTTGATACGGTATGGTTAGATGGACTTATTTTTAAACTCCTTCAGGACAAGTTCCCCAGACACCTTGTCGCCATGATGTGTAATATGTTATACGGGAAATCGTTTGTTGTAACCGATGGAAATCTGACAACAATGCGCGAGTTCAAGGTCTTGAATGGTCTACAGCAGGGAACAGTTACTGCGCCTCTGCTCTTCTCAATCTTTATTCGCAAGCTATTGAACGGCTTTGATTTTAACGTCTCGCCAAAGCGATCATTGGTAGCGTTTGCTGATGATCTGATCATCTACACGGCTGACCGAAAAGCTACAATAGTTCAGAGCAATCTCCAAAAAATGTTCAATGATGTACAGCTGTACACTGACAATTGGCGAATGAAAATCAATGCGCAGAAGTGTGAAACAATCTTGTTTCGGACAACGCTGCAGGGGGTCAGTCAAGACCTGAAACGTAATTGGAAAGATTTCCACATCATGGCTGGCGAGGGTAGTTCAGAACGAATTCCACATAAATCCTGTGTTCGATACCTCGGTGTTTATCTCGATCAGTATCTGTACTATACTGAACATGTGAAAATCATGCTCAGTAAAGCACTTAAAGTAGTCATGGCCCTTCGAAAACTCTTTCATTCCAGATACATTGATCAAAAGGTCAAAATTATCTGTTACAAGACACTGGTTAGACCAGTTTTGACCTATGGATGTCAGATCTGGTACAACCAGAGTGCTAGTACTATGGAAAAATTAAGAGTTTTCGAAAGGAAATGTCTTCGTGCATGTACTGGTTTGTACAGAAAGCCTGAGACGGATTGGAAACATTATATATCGAATAGAAGAATTTATCAAACTGCTGAAGTGACTAGAGTCGATATCTTCATATTGAAGCTTCTTCGGAATCATATCGCAAGATCTGTGACTGTGAGTGAAAACCCTTGGATTTCACAGCCGTTCCACCCTACAGACGGGTATATAGCGACTTGCCTCGCTACTGGCTTCATTCCTCCAGAAGCATTCGTGTATTTGGACATGAATGGATATGTTTTTGATTCTGACGGCGTCCCAGTCATATATCACATATATCGACGGGCCACCGATAAGAAGATAAAATATCCTCCGAATTTGAGTTCACGAGACCAACGATTTCAATGGAGATACTCGTTTGCTAGATTCGTTGAAGCTGATCGAGTTGAGACGGCGCAATCCAGGCATTGGTGGCTGAATGACAATGTCTAAATTTTTCGTGTTTGTTTTCAGTTTTGGTGTTTTTCGTTATTTAGTTTTTGAGTTTCAGCTCATTATTGCTACATTTAGTATTGTTATATATTTTTGTTAAAATCAGGTATAGGTTAGGTATATGTAATGTTTACTATATTCCGTTAGAGATAAGATTAAACACTTAGGTTAGGAACATTGTTATAGTATTTTTAGTATAAGATAAAGTTTTTTTGATTGTATTTTATTAGAAATAAGTTACAACATATTAGGTGTAGGATCAAAGTTTCACTGTTGTGTATTAATTATAAGTAATTTTTGGATAGTGTTGGTTGGTTTTTTCTCCTTTTTCCAATTGAATTGTAAAAATATGTAATAATCGTAATTAATTGCATTTGCTATAGTTTTTTTTTTTTTTGATGAAATGAGTTTATGATAACGTACAAATTTAGAGAGCCATTTGGGCCATTAAGTTTTTTGATTGTTATTATTTGGAATTTGCTTTATATTCTTTTAAAATTTATAACGATGAGTATTAAATAAAGCGCTTTTGACTTTGACTTTGACTTTAGTTATTAGGAAGATGATGTTCCAATAAGAGGAATATACTAAGTTTTGGTGCTATATCAATTGCTACATCAGTTAAACGATACTATCAAGGATAAAACCGAAGGAAAATAACCGAAACGTATGCTCTTTTTGCTTGACAACGCCATGCTACGATGGCTGTCATTCACTGACGATATACCGAACTGCTTCATCAACCACAGTTCAGGTCTTGTGCTTAGCGACTATCATTTATTTCCAAAGATGAAGTCAAAAAATTTTTTATGGCCTTAACAAATTGTTTAATAAATACAAAAAGTATATTAAAAGAAAAATGGTATGTTTCATTCAACATCTTGCCTGTTTATTAAGTAACTTTTTTACCTCCCCTCATAGAGTACATGATATCCCCTCCCCTCAAAGTGCCGATATCTTGACTATACTGTTTGATAAGGCCCAGGTAAAGATTTTTAGAGAGGCTTCAAATTGATCGAGTGCTTAAGGTGAGAGTTATCTTACGCTATTCCTGGGTAAATCAAGCCCTTATAATATGTTTACAAAGAAAACTGCCGCACCCCTATTTTAAGTCTTTGTAAAAAAAAATTAACCAGGATCTGCTAGTTTCTCGTCTTGTCAGTCCGTGGTTCGTCTTTCCGTCTATCGTGCGTCACAGCAAGTTTCCTCAAAAACTCTAGAAACTAGAAAGCTCAAAATTTGTGGAAAAGTCAAGAGTGGTTGTCTCCCAAAAACTTAAAGTCATGTAAAACATTTCAACATTATTAAGAGGGGTCCCCTCTGATGACGAAGTAGCCCTTAAAATGTTTTTAATCGAAGGTAGTTGAGTGGGGTATCTAGTGAAAGGTCTTGATTACAACTCTTAGAACCTGAATTAAAAAAGTCGTTTTATGCATTGGGGTGGTCCAGGGTGTGGCAACATGTACCAAATTATTGTGGACTCACCCCCCCCCCCCCCCCCCTTGCGATTGGACATCTTTGAGCCTAAAAATAATCACGGAGGTGGATCTTATGAGCACAAGGTCAAACAAATGCCTCAAAAAACTAAATTCACTCAACTTTGTTAATAATAGTATGATTTCTAGATATTGCATTTTTGCTCATACAATCAAAACGGTACTTTCAAGCTTCTTGCAATTATACAGATGATATAAGGTCTTCATGTTCACAAAAGTTTATGGTAATCAGACCCTAATCAAGTGAGTTATAGCCAATTCAAATTTATGGTACTACAACAAAAATAACAAGTGTTGATGGGTTATACATATATCAAATTGGCCTAGGGACTCGTATTGATTTTCATGAAAATTTGAGGAATATTGTTTGATTTGAATATGTTCAATTGGCCGAGCATTCTGAGAAATTATTTAATCTAGAATAAAAGGGCGGCTACAATATGCTTATGAAAGAAACTCTGCATCTTCTGCATAAATTTGTACGAACGAACTTTTTCGAACCCTAAGATGGTTACAAAGACTTTCTGGTAGGAGCACTCTCCTGCTTACTCAACTTGTTCACACATACTTTAAGTGACATTTACTGGATGATTTAGGTACTTGGAAAAACTATTTTCGTAAGTAACAAAAATATCGAAATTCCCAAAAAATTGTCTGGTTCTAATACACTGAAAAAAAAGTTGTTGCAAAAGTATTCTCTGGATCGCAACGACATTATTTTGGAGGGCTTTAAAAACTTGTTCATAAAAAGAGACGTTCATCAATTTAGATCAATAGTTTATAGCAGTGGCTATGCACTTCTGTTACCAGTTGAATCCAAAGAGTTACACTGTATTTCTCCATGTCTTTGAAGCTGTGTAAAAAATAGTTACTGTATTCAAAATAATAAAAAAAAATTGTAGAGTAATTCTAGTTGTACAGATCGCAAGGACACCAAACTTGAAATATATTCCTGAGTACCAGCAAGAAATAATGCAAATAATTTTTTTCGGTTAAGCTAACACACAGAAACGATTTGCATTAAAATACCTCACATGCTTCACAAAAATGATTAAAATTTCAAAATTGATATTTATTTTTCATAAATGAAAAATACGTACTAAAATGTAATGAACTCGATACATCATTTGCAGTACAGAATGCTTTATAGGGTGTGTATAAATAGGATATCTTACCCGAATTTAAAATGTTTATCTATTTGCGGTATTCTCATTTGTTCAATTCATTTAACAGTGTTTTGGAGGATCTGTAAGTGCATTTAGATCGATTTGCGTTTTTAGTAAAGGTAAGTCAAGTCACACTGAGGAGTATAAGTGTTTAAAGTTGACTTAATTTCAACTCTATGTGTGTAACGTGTATTACTTTGTGTTGTTGTGGGTACGAGTACTTGAAATTAATTTATATACCTCGGATAATAAGTATATAAATAGAATATGTAGATAACCGTACTAGAAAAATTTTTATTTTATTTTTTTCCTTTTTTTTTATTCTTAATTTCTTAATTTTGGTTTTGACTTTTTTGTTTTTCTCCCTATAATTGCTTTAGCTAATTTAATCCTATATTTATGTAGGTATTTTTTGAGTATTTAATTGTTTTCGGTTCCTCTTAAATAAACGCTTTCTTGTTTTTGTCGTTCCGTGAATTAAAAATCATTTCAGCATGTATTCTGCGTGTATGTGTCGGATGAATAGAATTAAAAGTGAATGAGCCTGATGTTTGCGCGAGAGTCCTGGGACAGAGTGTGTGTTCTAGTGGTAGTAGTAGATGTATATTTACCTAGTTTTCACAATATGTATATATAAATTTAATATCTCTCTGCTTTACAAATATTTCTGTAAATATATTTCCTTAATTGCTACAGGAAAGTGTTTTTCCCTCACGATTACGAGATTACTTGATTTCATTTCTCAGATTCCTTTACTTTTCGGGTGTTGCTGGCTCTGATGAACTATTTTCGATTTAGTTTTGCATTTGCTGTTGAAGTTTGAATTCTGGTGTCACTAAGATGTGCAGCTGATTTTAGTGGAATATAATGTTGTAGTTGCAGTTCTTGATAACATTGGTTTTATTTACTTAAAAATTAATTTTCTTTTTCAAAATGTCCTATCATCTTGAGTTGGAATATTCTTTTCGATATTGACGGTACGCATCTAACATTTGATTTTCAATATTGTTATATTATAACAATAACTTACTGGTTGCTGGTTTGCAGAACGATGTATTACTGCAGCTAGGATTTTACATATTTAGTTATATGCATATGACGGTTTGTTTTCTTTTAATATATATGTAGGTATTTACTCGTATATATATATAGAAGTGTGCTCCAACCAACGTTACGTTTAGTAATAACTAGCATATATGGAATAATTAGTTTCTTTTTTCGACCTTTATACAACATGGAGCTGCTACGCATTATTACTTTCTTGTTAATTTCGCAGTTTAACTTCGTATTTAGAATTCCCACATATACATTTGTTTACGTTTTACATCCCGATGCCGAAGTTTTGCAGCTAAATCGCTACGTATATGTGTTTTTATGTATTTTTTAAGTATTATAATTTTTTTCTGACAGTTTCACTTGTCTGGTACATTTTTTTACGTGGTGAAGATTTTTAAACGAATTGATATCACGAAATAATGAGATCGTAGTGATTTTTCCATTTTCATTTTTTAACTTTTTTGGTTTACTTAAACGTCCCTTATGTATATAAATCACAGTCTTTATCATATCCGTATTGCATAAACACTCTAAGATTCAAAATATTAGTTTTTTTTCATTTATACACTTTTTAAATTAATTTCAACTTCAAATAGAATTTATTTTAAATTCGGCAAGGACCCAACAGAGATTTAAAATTTTATGGTTGTATTTTACTTTTAAAAACATATCGCTCTTTAAGAGGTTTCTCATTCGCACAGATAAAACTGATATATAGCTAGAATTTATACAAAGTTATCCAAACAAAATTGCTTCTTTTTATCATAATCAAACGGAGTTGAACACAATTTCGAAAATGGTTCTCTATCGACAATGAGTTTTATTTTTTTTTTCGGCTTAATTGAAAAAATTTGGCAATAATTATTGGAAGCGTTATCTAGCGCAGCTCTCCGTTCTACTAAGTATGCACGAAAATAAGCCTTGAACGCATGGTATAGGTTGTTGTGTGCAAATTGCCGTTTCAATGAAATAATTGAATTTTAATTTAATAATCGACTATTGGCTTGGAAGATCGATTTCTAAATTTAAATATACATTATAAGTACATCATTTTTACTTGTTTTTCTTTATATAAATACTAACTTGTAGAAAAGTTTAGTTGGTGTGCTGCATATTATAATTTTTTTTAATCATTAGAAAATTGTTTTCGTTTAGACATCGGGATTCTTCTCTTGGTTTTTTTGGTTTTAACTAAGCATAGCGTACTTTCATAATTTCTATTAGTGTTCATTTTTTAAATATTTTTTTTGGTATTATTTTTGAGAATATTTTGTCTTTTTTATTCTTTTTAGGGTGTGTGTGTTGGTTTGCTTTTTTGACGTGATGCGAGGTAATCATCATTACAGGTATCTACTTATCCTCTCCTAGCAATACTAAATCGTCTGCAACAACATCGCTAACGTGCAGATAGATAATCCAGTACATTAAATTGAAGCAGACGAAACACACTGGGAATACTATTCTTGAATATTTATCGATGTCTGATGGTGTGATTCCCAATAATTTGTTGATGTCCTGTAAAAGAAGAATTGGATGATTTTTTTGTTGGCTAATGATCGTTTAAAAGTGCGACAAACACTCAGAATTTAAAGAATCAGAAAAATCATACTACATTTGCAAACCCAAAAAGATACAAGAAACCGGGCGATGGCTCTTGTTTTGTTACAGTTGAAAAGAGTCCACAAGGTTCTACCAACCATAATAAACAATACTTCCATCATTTAATTACTAACCACGCTCTCATACTTTTAAACATAAAAGCCAAGAAAACAATGTAAATAATGGAAGAATAGTGACCAAAGACAGTACCAATTTTTTAAGAGTTAATTTATAATCATAATGTATATTGTGTGTATCTTTCTATGTTTGGCGCTTCGAAACTATCCTTAATTTATATCATTTCCATAAAAACGCTATTTGGAGTAAATTGCTCCCAAAGGAGAAGAAGGGAGCAACTGACTCTTGAAATATATATATACATATATATATATATATATATATATATATATATATATATATATATATATATATATATATATATATATAGTATATATATATACATATATATACATATATACATATATATATATATATATATATATATATATATATATATATATATATATATGCATATATATATATATATATTGTTACATGTACAAATAATTACATGTACAAATAATTCTGCGAGCTACTGTCGCAATTGTTTTCATCATCATTAAGAACGTCAACGAATGAACTTGCTCGAACCTACCAGGTACCTCTCGGTAGAACATTCGCCCATGTACGAGAAATGGGTGAATAGGTAGAGACCCTATATAAAGGCGAGCTGAATGAATGGGGAGAATCATTCATTCGACCGCGATAAGAACTGCGAAAGTGTGTGGGAAGTGTGTTTCGTGATAGTGAAGTGATATAGAAGACAATTGCGATAAGAAATTTATGGACAAGTGTTAGATTTTATTTTAATAGTGAAAATTAAAATTAGTGAAAGTGTTAAACTGATTATTGTGCATTTTCTTGAATTAAATAAACACTTTTAACTTAAATTAAAAGACATTGCGTTTTCACTTTCCCGGAACAATAAAATTATTGGCCGCGAACCAATAACACGCGACAATGGTGTCAAGAAGAGCGAAAGAAAAATTTTGAAAGTGAAAATTTGAACATTTTTATAGTGCACAATAGTAAAATTTAAAGAAACATTAAAAATGCCACGAAGCTTAAACTTAAAAATTAATGAATTGACCATATCGGAGCTCAAGGAGGAGTTGGAACAGCGGAATCTGGCCACACAAGGTACAAAGGCCATACTGATTGCACGCTTGCGTGACGCGATCGAGTCGGAAGGCGTGAATCTGGATTTGGGTGAGTTCTCAGATGCGGAAAAAGGCGCAGAAGGTGGAGAAGTAGAAACACCAAAATCAAAGGAGCCAGAAAATGCGCTAATGCAAATGTTAATGCTGATGTCATCGAGTCTGACTGCGAAGCTAGATGAACAATCAGCGAAGCTAAATGAACAGTCATCCAGTCTGACTGCGAAGCTAGATGAACAATCAGCGAAGCTCAATGAACAGTCATCGAATTTAACAGCGAAGTTAAATGAACAATCAACGAAGCTAAGCGAACAATCAGCGCAGCTAAATGTACAGACATCCAGTTTAGCTGCGAAGCTAAACGAACAATCAGCGAAGCTGGACCAACAAGCGATCGAAATCAAGGCAGACATCACACAGAAGCTGGAGAAACAGTCAACCGAAATAAAAGCGGAGTTCGGTCATCTGAACAAACAAATTAAAGGCGTCGAGGAAAAGGTTGACCAGGTCGAGGAAAAGGTTTACCAGGTCGAGGAGAGAATTAACCATGAGATCAGCCAGGTCGAGGAGAGAATAAACCATGATATCAGCCAGGTAGAGGAGAGAATCAACCATGAGATGGGAAACATGAAAAAGGAATTGGAAGCAGCGAAGGCAGTAGTAACCTCTTCACCAGCCTCGCTTATAACCGCAGCGCAAAGCACATCCAGAAATGTCCAAGCACCAATATTCGATGGGCAAACGGTCTGGAGTATTTACAAAATCCAGTTTGAAGCAGCCGCTAGGATAAATCACTGGAATGAGCAGGAACAAGCAACTGCGTTAATTCTGGCTCTAAGAGGCCCAGCTGCCGAGCTTTTGCAGACTATCCCCGTTGAGTTGCATTCAAACCCGGCTGCTATAATGAATGCGCTGGACATGCGTTATGGAGACGATCATCCGAAGCAGATTTACCGGGCGCAGCTACGGCATCGGATGCAGAAGTCTGGCGAAACCTTGCAGCAGCTAGCACAAGACATTGAGCGATTGGCACTTTTGGCTTACTCAGCGTACGACCCAGAACATCGAGATGACGTAGCAGCAGAAGCATTCATCAGCGCCTTAAAGGACAAGGAATTGCAACAAGCCGTGCGGTTAGCTCAAAAGCAAACAGTCAAGGAAGCATTGGCTTAGAGTTTAAATTTTGAGGCAGCCAAAAAGGTGACCCGCACCACTGTCCGGGTTCGCGAGGTAGTGACAGATAAATCCAGGTGTGAGCGCGTGGGAATTGAGCGAGAGCTGCAGGTGAATGGTGCGCCTAGATGCTGGAATTGCGGGGAAAAAGGGCACCTGCAAAGAGACTGCAAGAAGGGGAGAAGACCGAGCTATTGTCCAGGGTGGTGGAGATCCAGACCGTGTCAGGAGCCTAGAATGGAGGCCCATCAAACTGCAAGAGCCAGCTTCGTGGGGCGAACGTTGGCCACGAGTATCGACATCCCCAGCACCGTGCCAAGGCAACATCGTGGAGAAGCAGACAGATGCCTTCCTGGTCAAGTTGATGAAGAACAATGCACCCTAACAAACGACACTGGTGCAACCCGATCGACGATCCGACCAGAGCTAGTGAGGCCCCAACTGGTCCACAAGGGCAGAGTTCATGGAATTGCTGACGCCCTATCTCGTCATCCATGTCCAACTAACTGCAAACATTGCCAACGGATTGAGGAAAAGGAGCCGCCCGTTGATCTGCGAGTGATAACGGCCGAATTCGATGAAGGTTGGTCTTCGGAGGAGATTCGAAATGCCCAGTTAGCCGATGAAGATATCGGACCATTGCTCGTATGGAAGGAGACGACTGGGCGACCGGAGTGGAAGGACGTTTCAACGCATGGCGCAACCCTGAAAAGCTATTGGGCATAATGGAACTCCCTTCAGGTGGAGGGTGGTGTACTCAAGCGGAAATGGGAAACGGCGGATGGCAGCTCCTATAGGATGCAAACTATACTACCCAAAAGCTGAATCCACGATGTGGTAAGGGAAATGCATGAAGGATCCTCGGGAGGCCATCTTGGTGTTAACAAAACCTTAGCGAAATTGCGGGAAAGATTCTACTGGCTCCACGCTCGAGAAGACGTAGAGGACTGGTGTCGCAGATGCACAATTTGCGCTTCCGTCAAAGGCCCAAAGCGACGACTGAGAGGACAAATGCAAACCTATAACGTAGGCGTGCCATTCGAAAGGATTGCTGTTGACATCGCTGGACCCTTTCTTGAATCTGAATGGGGAAATCGGTACACGCTGGTTGTAGCTGATTATTTCAGCAAGTGGCCCGAGGTCTACCCCATTCCCAACCAGGAAGCAACTACTGTAGCCGAACAGCTAGTGTTAAATTGGGTCAGCAGGTACGGCGTGCCTTGTGAACTACATTCGGATCAAGGCCGAAACTTTGAGTCACTAGTTTTTAGCGAAATGTGCGAGCAGCTGGGAATGCGGAAAACGAGGACAACACCGCTGCATCCCCAATCCGATGGAATGGTCGAACGTTTCAACGGCACGCTCAATAAACACCTTGCCAAGATGGTTGACGAGAACCAAAGGGACTGGGACCGACATATCCCACTATTTTTAATGGCGTATAGAGCCGCTGAACATGCTTCGACGGGCCAAGCCCCAGCCAAAGTCATTTTTGGAAAGACTATTCGTTTGCCAGCCGATATAAAGTTCGGAACACCCCCTGAGAAACCCCAAACGATCTCGGAATACGCAAGTGATCTAAGACAACGGTTGAACCAGATACATCGGACAGTGCGAAAACACCTCGAATCGGCTACTGACCGCATGAAGACCAGGTATGATCTAAAGGCTAATTCTACTGGCTTCCAGCAAGATGACTTGGTGTGGCTTTATAACCCGCAACGGCGAAAGGGTAGGTCTCCAAAGTGGCAACATAATTGGGAGGGACCATACCGAGTTACAAAGCGAATCAACGATGTCGTATACCGAATACAGGAACAGCCGAGAGCTAAAATGAAAATCGTGCATCTGGACCGTCTTGCCCCATATTACACCCAGGGAGAATTGACTACAAATAGCGACCCATCTTTTCGGGGCGAAAAGAACTGAGGTGGGGGCAGTGTTACATGTACAAATAATTACATGTACAAATAATTCTGCGAGCTACTGTCGCAATTGTTTTCATCATCATTAAGAACGTCAACGAATGAACTTGCTCGAACCTACCAGGTACCTCTCGGTAGAACATTCGCCCATGTACGAGAAATGGGTGAATAGGTAGAGACCCTATATAAAGGCGAGCTGAATGAATGGGGAGAATCATTCATTCGACCGCGATAAGAACTGCGAAAGTGTGTGGGAAGTGTGTTTCGTGATAGTGAAGTGATTTAGAAGACAATTGCGATAAGAAATTTATGGACAAGTGTTAGATTTTATTTTAATAGTGAAAATTAAAATTAGTGAAAGTGTTAAACTGATTATTGTGCATTTTCTTGAATTAAATAAACACTTTTAACTTAAATTAAAAGACATTGCGTTTTCACTTTCCCGGAACAATAAAATTATTGGCCGCGAACCAATAACACGCGACAATATATATATATATATATATATATATATATATATATATATATATATATATATATATATATATATATATGTCACACAGCAAAACAAATAGCGTTTTGATGGAAATAATACAAATTAAGAATAATCTTAGTGTACTATGTTACACGCAAGAACCGCGCCAGACTAAAAATTGCTTTCTCACTTTTCCCTCGAGTCTCCTGATCAATTGAATCATGAACTACCGACCAGAGTCACCGCTCCCCTAGTTACCAAGGGGGGAGAGAGAAACAAGTCATGTGCAATCCTATCAAGGAAATAACCCATCAAGATGTCTACTGACAAAATAGTTATCCTTTACATCGGTAAATGATATTAATAATGATAGTTATGGGTGGTCATCCACCTTTTTATCTTCCTTTCTTCCATTGCGAATATACATATTTCTCTACATTTTCCACTCATTGGTGGCTTTTCCTCCACGGTGGTGTACTTTTCCATTGTTTCCCTAGCCCCCACTTTCCATAATTCTCCATCCAAAACCCCACGAACACACAATTGGTTAACTGGTTCCCCAATGATGCGTGACTAAATGCCGAAAAATGCCAATAACTGCAAAGACACCTGCAGCTTTGCTACTAAAACTTCTCTACAAGGTGCCTTCCAAAATAAACGAGACTAAGTTAAACGACAGGAGCTTCGTTCTGATAAATTAGAGTTTATTTATTCAAAATGGTCTGCTCCGGTTTCGAAACACTGTTTTTGCATGATCCAAAAGCTTTTTGAAAGAGTGTTTCAGGTCATTGACCGTAATGTTCTTCAGGATATCTTTACAAGCCTTTTGGATGCCCTCTACAGACACAAAGCGTTTTCCTTTCATGGCCAAATACAATTTCCCGAATAGTTAGAAGTTACAGAGAACCATATCAGGCAAATACAGTGAGTGATTGATGCTTAAAATGTGATTTCTAGTCAAAAAATCCGTCACAAGAGTGGATCGATGAGATTGTGCATTATCATGCAATAAGCGCCAGCTTCCTCCTTCGCGGTATTCAGGCCGAATTCGACGAATGCGATGCAACAAACGCTACAAAACGCTAAGATAGAATATTGCATTGACAGTTTGGCCCGTTGGCATGAACCCTTTGTGGACGATTCCCTTGGAATCGTAAAAACAAATGAGCATCGACTTGATTTTTTACTTCTGCATACACGATTTTTTGGGTGGTGGCTCGTCTGGGGCCTTCCATTCGGCACTTTGACGCTTGGTTTCGGGTTTATATTGAAAACACCACGTTTCATCATCAGTTACAATGTTTTAAAGGAAGTTTTCGTCTTTTCTCGCCTCTTTAATGAGGTATTTCGAATGTTGAATTCTGAGCAATTTTTGGTCATCAGTTAACTTGTGCGCAACAAAACATGCACAGACCTTTCGTAAGCACAAATGGTCGGTTCAAATGCAATAAACCGACGTTTTGGAGATATTCAACTCCGATTCCATGAACTTCAACGATGATTTCGGCTCATTTTTGATAAATTACGCACAATTCCGATGGAGTTTTCGGTGATCACTGATTTTGGGCGGCCCGTCTGCTCATCGTCATTCATGTCCTCATGACCATCTCTGAAACGTGTAAACCACTCATGAACTCTGGCACGAGATAGACGATCTTCGCCATAAACTTTTTCCATCAATTCAAATGTTTCGGTAAAGGTTTTACCGATTTTAGAACAAAATTTGATATTAGCTCTAACTCATTTTTGTACCAATGACACAAACATACTACCTCTTTAGACCAAATAACTTCACTTCCACTAAACCAAATGCCACTAAACTTTCACTGGAACTCAGCGAGGGATGTAATTTTCTAACGCATTATCTCATTCATAGATGGCGCTACCATTATGACAAAAGTCTCGTTTATTTTGGAAGGCGACTTGTGCACCTCTTTCATGGGGACGTTGTGGAGTGACGGCGAGTCTTCCGCATCCGATAAAGTAAACAAACTAATAAGCATGTCACCAGAATGGAGGTTTGGCCACAGGCTAACTCTCCATCCCTGTAGAACCCTACACTGTTTCGAAACCTTTAGAAGAGCCTCGGAATAGATTGGACCCTTGGTAACGAACTCACAAACGCAAAAAAGGAGTATGGCATTGTATCCTGGAATGTCCGATCTCTCAACTCCCCGGGCGCCGTTACAGACCTTTTCCAACAGGCCAGCCAATATAAATTCAAATTACTGGAATCCAGGAAATGAACTGGACTGGCATGACATCGCTCATAATATTCAAAAGTGGGAATCCTACTGGAAAACGAGAATTTGGAGTGGCCTTCATTATGGATAGGTAGTTTAAATCGCATGTTATTGATTTTAAGGCAGCAGTTGCGTGCAACCCGTATAAAAGCGAAGTTATTCGAAATCTGACTGAGAAACGAACGAAACGTCGTCACCTAGAAAGACTACTTGACTCATTGTCTTTAAACGGCGAAAAATAGTTCTAGGTGTTTCATACGCTAAGGTTGGCGATGAGCTATCTCATCTAGGAACGACTGGAGGATATAGACGCCACGATGAAACAAATGACAATGGCCAGTCTCTGATTGGATTTGCATGTAGCAACAATCTAGTCATACTATCGACTTACCACCCTCATCAACGTATTCACAAAATGAACTGGGTATCGCCGGATGGTAGCACGTAAAGCCAAATCGATCATGTTGTGATCCATTAATGTTGGGCCTCGAGCATGCTTGATGTCCGTACATACCGAGGAGCTAATTGTGGCGAATATCATTACTTGATCGAATTAACGTATCGATGTCGTATGTCGGCGAAGACTAGCCCGCAACAAAAATTTGACATCAAAAACTTTCAAACGGCATTTGCAGCAAAAAATTTCACGTAGACCCTCGACAACCAGCTAGCCCCTATCTTATGCAACACATGGCTGAAAACAAGCAACGAGCTCTAGATGAAGTGAAAGTGGCTGTTAAGACTATGGCAGGACAGACAAGTGGACATCAAGCCCGGTGTAAGAGAAATGGTTGGTTCGATGATGAGTGCAGAATGCGTTAGATAAAAAGAATCAGGCGTACAAGGAATACGTAGGTAGGAAAACCAGGATGAAGAGAGGACACTATGAAAATCTCAGAAGAGTAGCAAAAAAGATAATGAGAATTAAGAAAGAAAAATACTATGACGACCAATTGAGAAGTATAAATATAAGCCTAGTAAGCAACAACACAAGACAAATACACAAAGTTGTGAAAAGTCTGAAACATGGTTATCAGACCAACATCACGTTTTTTCATGGTAACATCGGCAATACCACTGCTCAGGAAAATAGGATCAAGGAAAAATGAGTATCATATTTCAAGAATCTCCTTAATTCTTCGTACAAATTCAGAGCACCTGAGTCTAAGGAATTATTTTGGAAAGGTTCAATTGGCCTCACTAACTCTAGATGAAGTTTGTTCCACCATCAAAGCCCAAAAGAGTAATAAAACGCAGGGCATCTAAGAGATCCTAGTGAATTTCATTAAATATGGTGGCAATAGTGCTCAAACAGCTATTTGCAAAGCCATCCAGGACATTTGGGAACTATTCCCTATCCACAAAAAAGGTGAAAGGCTAGATTGTGGAAACTACAGAGGTATATCACTACTTTGTACGGCGTGCATCATATTTTCAAAGATCTTAGAAAATAAAATTAGATCATATGCTAACCGCCATATTATTGGGGAGTAACAAGATGAATTCAGAGCAGGTAGATCGACAAAAGCCCATTTTTTTACAGTCAAACAGTTGCTTGAGAAATGCTGGGAGTTCAACTAGACGTACACCAAATTTTCGTCGACTTTAAGCAAGTATACGACAGTATTGATCGTAACGTACTGTACCAATAATGCTTACCTTTGGCATCCCAACCAAGTAAGTCCATCTTAACAGAATATTAATGACGTTGACGACCTCCTGAGTCCACATCAATTGCCAACTCGCCGATGCCTTTGACACGAATATCGGACTAAAGCAGGAGATGGGCTGGCCCCATTGCTTTTCAATTTGGCTCTGGAGTACGTCATCAGGAAGCTATTTGCCGATACAAGAGGTACATTATTCTACTAGTTGAGCCAAGTAGCAGCCTATGCGGACGAGATCAATATTTTGTCACAGTCGTTAACAACTGCCAAAAACTCTTCTTAAAACCCGACAGTGAAGCAAAACTGGTAGGGCTACAAATCAATAAGAGCAAAAAAAAGTTCATGACGCAGTTGAGAAAAAAAAAGTACCCAAAATATTACACTTGGCAAATACAGTATCGAAAATGCGAGCAAATTTGTATATTAAGGCACCAAAATAACCAGAACCGGGTAATGAAAGATACAAAATACCCTGAAGAGTACGGCACGCAAATAAAATATTTTATTCAGTTTTGACGATATGGACCACACACAGGAAAACAAAGGTCAAAGTACACAAATCTGTAATAAGACCTGTGCTATGCCACTGGTGTAAAACGTGGATCCTAACCCAAGCATTGGCATATGTTATATATTGAACGCCTTCGAGCATCGGGTCCTGAGGCAAACTGCAGGGGTGAAGCTAGATGGGCACCAAAGCATATTCGATACAACCATGAGCTGTATGAAATTTTTGTCGAGTTGGAGGCCTCAACGATTGTAAGACAGCGGAAGCTGTAATGCGCTCGCCGCGTGAATCATATGAACGAAAAATGGATCCCTTAAAAGGCATTCGTAGGATGAAAACCAGTGGGGAAACCAACTAACGCTGGTCTGACTTGGTCGATGAAGACAATTAGAAGAGGCAGTCAATTGGCCGAAGAAAAGGCCCGAGAGGGCTGTAGTTTTACGAAAAAGAGGAAGTAGAAGACGAATGCCAGACTGTCAGGCGATTCGATTCCACCGACTACAATACCAGGCTCATCAATCATATCAACTGCAAATTTAGAGAGTGTTCTCCCAGCAGCATATTCGGACGTCCTATTAGAAATGCAGCAATTCATTACTAATTATGTTCAAAATTTTATTGTTCGGTTTATTATTCGCTTCCTCGGAAGTGTCAAAAATTTTTTGGAAACTCCCAATCGCTTCATTCAAAATGAAAATTAAAATATTTAATTATATAAAACATCATGACCCAATAAAATTGGCGAATCAACATAAAAATTGTTCATAATAAATAGCGTAGTGGCCGCATGTATATCAAATAATTTAATAATTAATTCAGTGTTCCCATATGATCTTGTTTCGTGCTGCCATAGAAAACCCTATCCGACGGGGTTTTTTTACAGCCCATAGCCAATGACTTTCTATTGAAACTAGCAAGCCTATCTGTCTCCAGAGCCGAGAATAAATGAAACCTATGGGTAAGCTTTATTCTCAAATAGTAATCCTAAGAATACCACCATTGCTTCCTTAATGACTTTAATTTCTCATTTTCAAAATTGTATATACTAGTATTTCGATGAGCACATCCTGTTTTCATCAGTATACTTAAACTATGGTTGAATTGATGTCCAAACTGATTAAAAGTATATACGCCTACCGATTCATCTTCTCTTATTGGTGAGTAATTAACTGCCCCCACTCGTCGTTGTATATGTGTACAGTCCTTGTACAGAAACCCCAGCTAACCGCACTTGAAACAAGAATTCACCCATCACTTTTGTTATTAAGGTTGTGCCCCATTTTAAGGCAATTGGAGCAACGGGTTCACTGTTTCTCGGAAGTTTCAGGAAATCAACAACACTATTCATGTGATTCTACAATATGTTTCAGTCGTCAACAATATGGGTGATCACATACACTGACTTCAATGTGATAGTACCAGGTATGCCATTAATTAGGTATTGAATGAGAGCAATCTTTGACAATTTCACACCCCGGGCTAATTCACTGGTTCACAATGAATATTGAAAAAATATTTCTGCGGCCGGCATCTTTAACTGGGCCAACTCAATGTGAACGCTGGCATTGTTCACTACCTGATTTATTACGCGTAGTCTTCTTCCTTGAATACCATACGATTCAAGTTTTTGAAGTAAGAGGTCATGATCAACCGTAACAAAAGCCTTCTTCAGGTCCACAAAAATTGCAATAACATAATCTCCTTTATCAAGAGTTTCATTGATTTAACGTGAGACAGAAAGTAACGCATCGAAACTGCTCTTGGTCTTTTGAGAGCTAAACTGCTTTGAATTTATAATGGAATTGGCCATTAAGAAACATTTTAAACGATTATTTAAAAGTTTTTCGAATATTTTACTAAAGGCTGTCAAAAATGCAACCGGGCGGTAATTGTTCGGGTCCAGATGATCTCCCCCTTTGAATATTGGAATTATTTTTCCCAGTTTCTCTTCGTCCGGAAATGCTCTATTTCTAATATGCTCGTTGACAAAATTTCCCAGTAGTTCAGCTACCTGTTCTTTGACTAGAATTGTTTCGTGTGTGGTGATATTGTCAATACCTGGCACAGAATTTTTTTTCCAAATCTTCGATTGTATTTAATACTTCTCTTTTAGTCGTTTGATGAATGTGAAAGATGGACTTAGGTGGGCTATTTGTGACATTGAAATAGCTAGCTGAAAAAAAGTAGTTTAGCGAGTTTGCAGTTCCACATACATAGGTGTGCTGCATTATTAGAGTCCATGCCAAAAGATTCAGCATTTCATGACCTGATCCAGGGTGATGAATTATCTTTTACTTCATTTATCATTTTCCATATTTCGTGTGAGTTGCCCGCCGCTGTTTCCGATCTTCTGGAGTAATATGAAAATTTAGCTTCTTTATGAGACATTTTGATTCTTTTAAGGCTTGATTATATAGATATCTAAGTGCGTAATCTTCAGCGTTCTTTTTGTATTTTTTACAAGCATTCCTCGATAACTTTCTTTGTTATCCATGTATGTTGTCGATATCTGATCTTTTACTCAATGGTAGAGTCATACTTGGAGTCTGTCATCATATTTTTGAGCTCCATGAGGTTTTCAGGTTGAAATTTTGCTTTGAAACGATCCTAGTCTAAATATCTGAATATTTTGTGAGTATGTTTTTGCTTTCTAATTTTTTAACCATGGACGACAATGAGATCCGTTTCAGGATCTCGCTGCAGATGAATTTGAATATCACTCAACTTGTGTCATAGGCTTCTCATTATGGCATAAAAGATAGTTAATTTTCCGCTCGATTGAGTTTTGTGATTAACTTTCATCATCAAAATTTTAGTCAGTACGCCTCCTAGCAATTCCAACCCTTCTTTGATACTCTGGGCACTCCCATGAGTCTACTCTGTATGAGTAATAAGCATTCTTATTATTACCCATCCAATTGTCACAGTTCTCATGTGCGCTTTTACATTCTTTGAGCTCATGCTTTCCCCCACATTTCACACAGATTTTTTCTCCTTCGGATTTCGACGTCTTATATTATTGGCACTCAAAGCATTTCTTAACGTTAAAGTCTTCTTTCACAAAATATGACTCATAATTTATGTTGACGTATTTGTTAGCTAATCTTTGATACATGTTTCCGTTTACCTCAATAATGTGTAACCGTTTTCCGTTTTTTGTCTGTCTAGCATGAACGACCTCCATTTTTTCTCTATTCCCAACATCAGGGTTTAGCGCCTGTATTTCATTTATGTTTTGGTAACTTTTATATATGCGTTTAATAGATATTGTGGATTTAATTTCATTCCGCAAATAAAATATATTTTTGCTGATAATATAAACAATAATAATATGAAATTCGACTTTTTGTTTCAACGTTTTTTGAATAGGTTTGATCAGAAATAAAAAATCATAAGTTTATTGGCGTTGTTTTTTTGTGCCGATATTTTCGTTACAGTACCGCTTTTTCCATTTGAGTCCCGTTATTTGGAAAGCTGGGTCTTGGTGCACGTGTGCATTGTTGTTAGTAGGAGTCATGAGTTATCTATACGTTATCATATCCTTAGTATTTCACATATTTTCAAACTGTCAACTTGGTAAAGAAGAGAAAATCACTGTGTATTGACAAAAAAGTTTTACTGATACGCGCAATAGATTTGGAAGAGAAGATAAATGATGTTGCCAGACGCTTTGGATTTAGTCGCTCTATTGTGTCCACAATATGTAAAAATAAGGAAAAAATTCCAGAAGCAGAGGAGGATGGTAAATCTTCCAAAAAATTGCAGGAACCTAAATACGAAGATTTGGATCAAACTGTGCTATCATGGTTTCACTAACAGCGTTAGAATAATGTGCCATCTCGACGCCTATCATGAAAGCTAAGGCGGAGAAGTTTGCTGAAGAACTTGGTTTACTTTCTCTCAAAGCATCAGAAGGATGGCTCGGAAAATTCAAGCAACGTCACCATATCAACTATGGTTAAATTAGTGGTGAAACACGTTGTGTTGATACGAATGTTCCTCTTCTTCTTCTTAGCACTACAGCCCCTTTCGAGTCCTCGCTTCCTGCAAACAGCGCATCCAACTGTCTCGGTCCGTTGACCGCGTCTTCCAATTCCGAAATCCGAGCAGCGGTCAACTGTCTTCGTCGACCGATTCAGACCAGCGTTTCCTCAGTTTCCCCACTGACCTCCGGCCTTCAGTTCTCCCAACGAACACCTTCTTGGGTATCCGTTGTTCGTCCATACGATTCATGTGTCCAGCCCATTGCAGCTTCCGCAGTCGTACAATCCTTGAGACCTCCGGTTCGTCAAAAATTTCATACAGCTCATGGTTGTATCACATTCACCACTGGTCCCCGTCTAGTTTTGCTCCGATTATTCGCCTCAGGACCCGTCGCCTAAGGCGTTCAATATATTTGCAAATGCTTGGGTTGGGGTCCATGTTTCACACCCATAGGATAACACAGGTCTTATCACAGATTTGTATATGAATGTTCCTCACGACTCGATTAATAGAGTGTGGTCAAAATTGACACAAAAATACGCACGACATTTTTAATGCTGATGAAGCAGAAATTTCCTATAAGTTAACCCCAGATAAAACTCTGAACTTTAAAGGGGAAAAGTGTGATGGGGGAAAGTTCTCTAAGGAGCGTATTACAGGTGCTTATGGCTGCTAATATCGATGGCACAGAAAAAAACTTATGGTAATAAGCAAATCAAAAATCGATGTTTTAGTAACACTTAAAAAACTACTAGTGGTGTATAAAGCTTATTACAATTTATTCGTTGGATCTCGTGACAATCCCAATTCCCAAATATGCAATTATTACAATTGTACTCAGATACAATTGCAATGATTGCTAAACTTGAATTGGACATTCCGGTGGGGGCCTCGGGGTCCCGGCTAACCCGTGGAGATGGGGTAGGTTTGGCGCCACTCGTCAACCCTTAATTTACCCTCGTGCCGCTGACGAGCTTGAGCTCCCTGGAACGTACCACCAAACTGCACACGGAACCTAAATTTCCTTTGGCATCAAAGAGAAGAGTTATCTACCACCACCGTTTCGCACAAGAAACTCAAGGCACTTTACGTATAAAATAACAAGGAAACAAAGGATGCGAAAATACTACTATGCACTTCACTCGGAGGATCTCAGTACCCAAAACACTACTATTACTTTTCCTTGGAGGATTCCAGCACACCTGTTGGGTTTTGTTTTTAACGCAGTAAGTTGGCGTGACCACTCCAAGAGTATTTCACCAGCTGACACTCTGTGGAACAAATTTCTAATTCACACAATATCAATGTATAAATCAAAATAAAAGAATCCAATTCCTCAAAAACCAATCAGTATATTATAATTCAACATAACTTACAATCCTAACAATCCTACAGTTGGGAAGTTGAGAGCCCCCTTCCGACGGGAAATCAGGTTGATTCGCTTTACAATCCTTAATCCAGCCATAACGCACACACAATAAATGCCATCCAGTCACTGGCGATACGCTAATTCTTTCCAACGCTGCCTCCGTAATGCACGCACAATAGTAGATGTTCCTCAATACTGGTCTCCGCTGCGTCTTCCTCCACTTAGTTGACTCTGATTACTAAAGAAAAAGAGAGAAAGCTTCCACTGTCTCTCGTCCTTATATAAGTTTTTCCGCAACGGCTTTTCCTCAAAGCTGAAAATCGAGTTCAAGGTTATACTGCCATCGTCACCGCTGTTCAATCTTCAACTTTAATAATGGCACAAACTAAAATTCAGCGGCCATATGTTTTTGCGCAGAAGCTTCCAAATGAAAACGAAGTTGAGTTTGTCCTGGCTTGTTTGATAAGTATCAACTACAGTGGAAAATGCAAATGGAGAGGAAATATGCAGATTATCTTCTTGCATAATAGTCGTTACATTTTCGCATTCAGTTTCCCCTTATAATTTTCAGTGGCTCTTTAGCAATCTTCCGAATTCATGGCTCAACATATGTAGAAGCTTTACCCTGAGATGATAGGAATATTTGTGAGACAATCGCCGCTTCCAAGTTCACAAGTATATTAGCATCGTTGAATCGAGCGTTTGAATATTAGATGAATGGTTTCGGGTACTTCACGATGAGTAATTTGGCGACGAATTTCGATCCATTTGAAAAACATTTCTTTTGTTTTTGACTCTAGAGGCAGTAGGTGCTGTGTAGAGACATAGTAAAATTTCAGAATTTGCTTTTACAATCGATTCTTTTGACCCGCTAGTTTGCTTATCAAGTTCATCGATAAATAATAATTAAGTGGTGTCAGTTAATTGTGTTCATTGTTCAGATTTTTTTTGTACTCGTACATCTTAACCAATTGTTACATTGTTGGGGATCCTTCATTTCAATCATTCGCCTCTGAATGTTGTAAAAATATACTCATTTCATCCACTACCTGAGGCCAACGTCCAGCACAATCTTATTTGATTATATGAAACACACCAACTGATAGCTGAAGCCTTAAAAGATCATTCAACACTACTTTTACGGGTCATTGCTTGATCTTGTCCGTGTATCGAATGTATCATTGGTACTTCGACTTTCAATTTCACGTTCAGGTTAGGCCAGTTGATCTTTTCGACCCGCAAGCATTCTCCAACCAAAAATCTCCTGTGGGAATAGTTAAGCTGCCGCACACGCGTAGAGAGTTGTTTCAAAGCGCACTTTTAACGTCGAAATTGGAAAACTTTATCAAATAAAGCCGCGGCGGCGATCTCGGTCAGATAAGTGTTATGCAATGATGCATTCCAGTAGTGAGGTGTCGATTATATCCAATTCAGTCATCCTGGCCCTACTTGACTCTATGTTTTTGAGCAGAAATTTATTTTCCTTTACTTTACTTACTTCGCCGTCCTTTTTTTTTAAGTTTACTATATATAGAATTACAATGATAATCCTTACCAGCTCTTCACCACGTGGAGTGGTCTATAAAAACGTGTCATATTTGCGTGATACCGGAGTGCTAGAGATCGTTGTAAGCCGTGAAAAGCTAATATATCAGCTTGGATGACCTGTCAACTTGTTGGAGAAGAAGTGGGAAAGTGGGATGCAGAATTAAAGGGATGAAAAATTTTACTTCTTGTTGACAACTGCCCTACACACCCTGTTATATCAAATCTTCAAAGCATAGAGTTGGCATTTCTTCCTCCAAATACGACTAGTGTCTCGCAGTCAATGGATCAAAGCGTGATTACAAGCCTCAAGGGGCACAACAGAAAGAAATTATTGATGGAGCTAGTAGAATCTGAGGGTATAACTTCTATTAATATGCTGCATGCAGTAAATTTTTTAGTGACATCCACAATTATACTCGTACAGCACTATTTTCGACGTGCTGGACTTTTAACAAATTTTATGAGTGATGAGGTAGAAACGGAACCGGGGTTTGGTAGAAATGACGACCTTTCATTAACTAAGTGGATTCAACAGTTTAACATGGCAGAAAAATTTACGGAAAATCTTAAAAACGACATCGAACTAGACGACTGCCTGCTTACAACCGCTTCACTCACAGACAAAAAAATTTTGGATACGAAGAGAAAAACTGAAGATCAAGAACAAGGAGATAAAGAGGATGAGAAGGATGAGCCTGAGCCTCCACCAAGCATTAAAGAAGCTCTGAAAGCAGCAAAATCATTGGAAAAGTACGTTTTTACCAACAAGATGCCTCAATATTGCAAGATATGAATAAAATAAGTAAAAAATACAATAAAATTACTGGTGCAGCAAAAGACGTCAGACGAAAAAAACTTTTAGAAAAAAAAGAAAACCGACTTCGGAATGCCCTAAAAAGGATGAAATAAATTTTATGGAAGCGGTGCCATATCACTTTTTCCCCGATTTTTGTGTGATGGTGCAGATTTTGGTAATATTTATGTTGAAATGGGGAAATTCATTTGGTACCGCTTCCATAAAATTTATTTCATCCTTTTTAGGGCATTCCGAAGTCGGTTTTCTTTTTTTTCTAAAAGTTTTTTATTTCACTCTTTTTAGTGACAATTTTTTTCATTTCAAACCATTCAAAACTAAGTTTCTTGAATACATTGCATCATGTTCTCGTATATTAAAATATAATTTTCTTTCTGCAACGCATAAACCACTACGGCTAAAATCTGCACCGTTCATTGGAATCGAATTTAATTTTGGTACATTTAATCCATGATCTCATCAACGTCTACCTTGATTTTAGATTTCATAATAATCCAATATGAATTGTAGCCTTGAAAAATTTTCAAATTTTGCATTCTGATCTTACCCTGAAGCACTTTTTTATCGTTCAACTTTTGCGACCTTTGAGCGTCCGCCATTTCGTTTCAAATTGTTGGACTTTCGGCTTATTATTCTGAGCTTTGTCACACAATTGAATAAGTCGTTGTACTAGTTTTGATACAAACTGGAGCTATAGTATGGCCAGAACAGAAATATTGCAGAAAATTTGGCGAAAATCGAAGCAAAACTGCGACCCCCAGGCACAAATTTCGTTATATCCTGTGTAGACTCACACATACAACCAACCACACTGATACATGTATATATACATATCTATATATTTATATATATATATATATATATATATATATATATATATATATATATATATATATATATATATATATATATATATATATATATATATATAGACATATGTATTTATATATGTAAACATAAAGTTCACTCCGCAATCAATCTCATGAAATTTACTTAAAAATATCCTTCTTAACCGCATCATTCGTTCGCGTTTATTCGATACCCATCGCCTTCGTTTTCAATTAACTATGGCACCTAATTTTCATGAAAGTTTGAAGAAAATCATATCATATAGTTCAATGAAAACTCGCCTATGCATTTTCATCTTCATCTGTAAAGTTATGATCAATTATAGCAGGAAACGTATCTCTTTTTAGGTTGCAATTCTCGCCGGTTTTTAGTATGGAAATCACTAATTTTAGATTTCTGGGCATATGTTATAATGTATAATATTAACTGGAAAGTAACGAATCAACTCTATAATTTGAAATCACTGAGTCCTTATTATTTCTTCGGGGGGTTTTATAAATCCTATGTTTAACGTTTACATCTAAGGATGTAAGAAGAATCCTTTACTAAGCTCATCAGTAAGCAAAGGATGACTTTGGAAGAGAAAAGCATCCTGAAATGTTCCCTCTAACTATTGTTGAATTGTATTTATGCCACATTTAGAAGTAATTTATTGGTTATTTCCGGTAGAAACGATTGAATAAAATGTACCGTTTGTGCAGAAAATTAAGGATATTGATAATTTTTATCATTCGCTACCAAAGGACTCGGTATATCCGTCAAATCCTTGAACAGTGCCAACTAATTGGCACTTTTCGTGCGAAAAGTTATTTAAACTCAATTTCTCGACACCAATGTATCATATTGAACTGATCGTATTTAGAGAGTCCTTGTAAGGATTAAAATTCTGTTCAGATACATTTTAGACCAATATGTTATCCTTCATTTGAAACCTCTACAATCAAAATCCTTACACGCGTCGATTAGTTATGCTGAAAAATCGGGGTGAAAGTCGGAAATTTTTTAGTTTTAAGGATAAAAGTCCTTTACCGTTACTTGAATTTCTTATCCTTTAAACGGGACCTAACTGGAAGAAAGACGTATCATTTGCCAAAAACAGGACTCTTCTATCTATCTCCGTTTAAAAGTTATGCGTGAACATACAAAAAAAAAGCAAAAAAAAAAAATATACGCGATGAATTGATAACCTTCTTTCTTTTGGAAGTCGGTTAAAAATAACAGACTATAGGAAATAGCGTTCAAATAAGAATTGTTTTGTATGTAATAACTAACACTGGTCTGAATTAAACTTTTTCGTTTTCTAATACAGTTTCTTCTTCTCTCCATTTAACGACAATTCTCTATAACGTCAAAATATACACGATCCCTTGGGTGTCGTTAGATAGAGTTTACACTGTATTCACATTTTTTTAATTTTTGATAGGACATTGTAAAATGGATTATTTAAATCCATCACCATGTATTTGTATTAAAATGAAAAATTCTGAGTACTCATCGTGCGTTTTTGAATAAATTACTAGTAAATATTTAATTTAATTTAACCTACCTTTCCAGGATGTAGTAGATGTTGCGGTACCGCGCTACCACCTTCCGCATCCCCGCCTTCGCCACCTCCTCCGCCGCCTCCGCTCCCGCCGCCACCACCACCACCACCTCCGCCGCGTCCACCGTTCACCGTATTCTCCAGCGTACCACCTTTTGAATGAGCCTTTGGATCGTGAACTTTGAATCTCACCTCCTGGAACAAGGGTCCCACTATCGAGCAACCGCGCGATCCAATATTTTGGGGAATATTGGAAAACCCAACTGGGCGATTACTCACTGTTTGTTTTGGTGCATGAGGATGACCATGGCTGTGACCATGGCCATGCCCATGTCCATGATCCCCTCCAGGATTTGGTGGCGGTTGACCTCCGTCCACCTGCAGTTTCTTCTGTTCAGCGATTTTTTGAATGGCCATAAAACGTTGTTTTCGCATCTGTATTCGTTTCGCCATGTAGCCGACCGTTGCATATTCTGTTCGTGTAATCGGTAAGTTGATTTATCAAAGATGAAAATAGATAAATGTTTATGAGTTTAGTTAAATTTTCATTATGATTGTTTATAACATGAAAAGCATTCAGCAATACTTAGGGCATTCAAATGGATTTACACTGTTTAACATTTAAAAATTCATAGAAAGAATTTATTAGAAATATATTCACGACATGAAGCTAAGCATATCTTCGGGAAATCACGTTAAATAACTTATAAAAAATAATATTTCCTATATATTTTATCATTCAATGCAGCTTATTATTCGGTTGCTATATGTATGTTTTTCAAGCATTACATGCCCCTCGTTTTTGGAGGATTACAATTTCACTGCAATGTAAGTCCTGCTAGAGGAATAAATATTGAAATATAACTGCTAAAGGTATAGTTAATTTTTTAAGTGAGTCGTTAATATCGCTCTAGCCATTGAATGACAAGATCATTAGAAAATGAAGAGAAATAATATGTCATAATCAAATATAACACACATTAAAATATTACACAACTTCCATTACATTTAAAAATGCAACTCAATACCACACAATTACGATTAAAATTAAAATGATCTTAAAACAACACGAAGACAGACATTGTGTTCACATGAATATTTTCTTAGATATTTTTTCTTTTACCCAAAAGACTTGCAAACACCATGACGAAGCATGTTCCCAAGTATACGTCGATCGATTTAACATAAGATATTTTCGGTAGTGCAGCATTTGTCGATGACATAAGCGTTGTCATTGTCAATACAGTCGTTACACCTAAAGCTACGCGAGCTGGGGTTGCATTTCGATTTAACCAAAACGATACCCACGATATTATAACAATAAGTCCAGATGGAATGTAGATCTGAATTAAATAATATCCCATCGATCGGACGAATTGAATTTCGCACGCTAATCGTGAGTAGTTTCCTAGAATGAATTGATCGGGAGAAACGGTATAATAATGTTATGTATAGGATATATTTTTAAAATTCAAAAGAATTTACATTAACGTTACGCATAACCAACAAAAACTTAATTGTAAATCAACGTTTCATACAAATATAATAAATCAAAAACTGAATATAATCATATACTTATTTAATACTTTCAGCACACATACACATGTACAGTAATACATTTAGTTGTAATTAAACACAAAATTTAAGATTGTTTGGTTGCAAGTAAATAATTAAAAATAGAACGTACGATTTATTTAAACGTGAGGAAGATAATTCAAAAATTGCGTTTTCAGTTTGCTTTTTTCAATTTAAAATTTTTAAAAATTAAAATAAAATACACAAATGTTCGATTAAATTTCAATAATAGTGATTTTGTAGGAGGATCTTTTTCAAGGTGAGGATAACAATCAATTGCAATTTTTATTTTGTTTAAGCATAAACTTCAAATTTTCACATTTCTAATAGGTAGAAAAAAAAAGAAATAATATTTTTTGCCCTACGGTCGACAATAGTTACATACACTGCATGTGCGTTTGAATATTGGCTTCAAATTTTAAATGTACTTGTATGTATTGAAATAATTAAAGAATAATATAGTCCAACACTAATGTTTTATCCTAAAATGTTCAATTAACAATGCTTGATTTTATTTAAAAGTTGCCATGCTAAATCTTTGAAAAAGTGTTGTTTTTATTATAAACTAAAGCATTTAACTGGTCGCAACTAGCTTGGGATTTAAATTATGTGTTTTTTAATTGAATTGAGCTTACGAATGTATCTATGAAAGGGTTAAATTACTTAGATGTAGATACGATTTCTATTTTACTTCGCATGTATGTATTTGTTTTGTCCAAAATTCTAGCCTTTTAAGGGAGATTTAATGTTTTCTAATATTTTTTGCTTTTAACGTCGAAAAAATCAGGGATGGGAAAAGTTTTAGTAATAAGGAGTTCTAACATAGCCATGCGAGTAAATGATGGATCAAAAAGCTCATTTAATGCAGTCAAATGGTAGCAAATAGTTTCAAAAATCAAATTTTTAAGGTGAATTGAACGATTTGGTTTTTGTGTTTCTTTTTTATTACAAAATGGAATCTCAAAAATAAAAAAATAAAATATATTTAAATTAAAAAAAGCATTTTTGTAATAAATTTATAAATTAAATTTATCTATTTGCTCGATTTGGTTCAATCAATAAGTTGATTGTTTTAATGTTAGGCTCTACAATCGTTCAACTTACGTAGTGATGAATGAGTTAAATAAATTTAAACAGCGGAAATTTTATATTAGAGTAGCATCAATTGTGAAAAATACTACAATACATATAGCTCAGTGAAAAATTGAGGAATTGCAGTAACTTGTATTGAAATGCTTCTTAAATAAATTTTATATTTACTTTATCTTACCTAGTATGTATTTCTTTTACATTGAATTTTGGTACCTTAAGTATTCGTAGCCTTAAAGTCAAAATATTGATGATTATGCTTTGTAAAGTCAAATTAAACCTTTGCGTCAAAATATGTAAGGGTATCATATCTAGGTTAGATGGTGATACAATTAATACTAAGTTTGACCATAGACAGAACAAAATCCTAAGACGAAGATCTCTGATTGGGTAAACGATGCGTTAAAACTTTTCAAAATTCCAGAGAACTACAGACATAAACTGATGTCTAAGAAGGTGACAAAATATGAGGGTCGTATGAAAAATACGGTTCCCAATAGCGGCGGCGCAAGGCCAAAAATTTATGTGGGCAAGATAAGCTCCGCAAAGTCCTATAATAACACACATGGAAATCAAACAATTTAGACCGATTTTTTATTTGTACAAAAGCACACATTTTAATTTAACATTTCTCAATGTGAGTTAAAATTGGAAAATCATTAGGTGGACGGTATATACTATTTTAATAAATCGGTAAATGGAATTCTATTATCTGACTATTCTATTTCTGCTCTTTCAAGATGATACCATTTACAGACTAGACTTTAACAGTACAATTAAAAAATCAGAATTTTTCTACTTTTCGCCTTACTAAACTCCTTAATAATTGCATTGTAGTCCAACTTAGATGCTATATCAGCCCCAATGGATAAAACTCCTAATTGAATGAATTTCTTAAAAAGTTTTCAACAAGCTTTAATTTAGAAAAGCTACTTTCAACGGAAACTGTACTTAAAGGTATTGTTAATAAAATTCGAATTACAATATAAAATGTTTGGGTAAATTTTCTTTAAGTTATTCTCGGTTATGTATTGAAGCAGCTGTTTTTGGGTCTCCGAGGCAGGCGGGCAAATTCGGCATATTTGCTTTCAGTTCATCATACAATTCGTAAGATTAGATATCACTGTCTCACCCACTCATAGGACTGTGTTCAAGTCTTGACAATGTTTTAATAAATACTCTTTTCGAATATTTTTGAGTTTGCTTAAATCTTAGAGGAAACCGAAATCTGCAAAATTTTGATTCAAAGATGTAAATCTTGTATCCATATTGCTAATTATGGAATCAATCATAGTATTGAAGATTTCTGTTTTGAACCAAATTTTGGGAGACTATATGGGTTCATCACTACTTTCATAAGCTAACATCTATTTCTTTTTGGCTAACCACGTCATAATTAATTTTTAATTAATTTTTATCAATTTGACGATATTCTTTGATCTAGTCACCGAACGTATGCAAATCATCAAGATCAATGCTTAAATGGACTTCAACGGATCGCCATGATTTGCTTACGATATTCACTCGCGATAATATTGCATACCATAAATGTAACGATGTAATAAACTCTAAGTTGAGAATCTCATTTAGAACTGAATCACAATCACTGAGTGTATCGGATTCTTCTGTATAATTTTTTAAGCTCTCGATACATTCAAAAACATCATCGAATTGGAATAATATGGCTTTAACTGCTTCGATCCTGCTGTCTCATCTTGTGTTTGATAAACATTTTAAAGTAAGTGTTAATTCACCTTTGGGAAACTCCCAGTATTTGCTGACCTTGCATATAACAAATAAATTTTTTGAATAAAACCAAAACAAATATGTATGCTGCCACGGAAGAATTAGCTGCATCTACTAACTACGACAACCGCAAGGTGTAAAAATGCCCACGGATTAAATTCAAAATTCGAGTTTTAACTCTGGTTTTTATGCCTACCATATTCGCACGATTATCGTTTTCCTAATTCTTTAGTATTGCATTAGAAAGGTAGTCTTAAGTTGACTCAGTGACAATATGAAACCCAGTAAAATGTTCTTCTATTTGACCGGTTGTAATGTTGTGAAATTATAATACGGCAGATATTTGTTCAGCTCGACTATAGTCTTTTGTACAGTGAAGCGAAATAGAATAATTTGCCTCTTTTACCTTCCGAATCACTTCACCGGTCACTCTTCTCGCCGTTAGCTCTATCAATTGATTTTGTATATCGTGGCTTGGATCATGTGTTACAAGTTGTTGGTCATTAAATGTTTGATGTGTTCACGTAGTGTGGGATCACATTTAGAAAGCAATTGTAATAAGTCTATGAAGTTGCCAGAATTTTCGCTACAGTCTATTTTAAGAGATTCTGTATGCCCTTGCAATGAATCATGCGACGCCGCTGGTGACCACTACCGACACACTTTGCTGCTAGGTGGCTTGTCATTTTGCGTTGGTTGCGACCAGTGCACATCCCACGTCTATTTTATCGTGGGATGCCAACAGAATTTTGACAGCCACATGGCAGCTGTGTGGAGTAGTGAGTGCCGGTGAAAAGTGACCAATGGTGAAGACATATCTCGTGAACAAAGTGAGTATAAAGTTTTTCTCGAGGAAGGAATAAGTTTTCAACATAACTAAAGCTTCCTTAGGGAATCGTCACGCAACATTAGCAAGACTAAATACGACAGAACCTATAGCGTGCCCATTTACTTTCCGTTCGTACGGTATGTCACGATCTACATGAAGCACCGTTGAGATATTTCAGTTACTCCACCGTGTCAAGTCACAGCTAGGTAGCGCTCGTCAACAAACGACAACAGTGCACGAGTGCACCAAGATAACGACAGGCTACGTACTGATTCGATTCGAGGAGTAGATAAGGTTAAGAAAGTATGCTCTCACTCAGCCGATGTTCGTGAATGGGTTGCGGTGCACGGATTGGTTGACCGGTTGGTACCATCCGTTGGCACTACTCAGACTTAACGTCTAGAACCGATGAGAGGTCGGTTCCGCGTTTGCACGTAGAAATATAAATCATTACGAATGGCGCCCAACGTGGGGCCCAAAACATCCTCAGGGGATAAGAGATTCGCGTCTTCTGACGAGTTGGTCCTTTACGGAGGATGTCAGGTACTTTGGTACTCGAGCCTCACAAACAGGAGCAGTGGAGTTATGTGATACACACTAGCAGTCGCTTCACGTGAGTTGTAGCTTCCGCTCTCCTTTGTTTGATTTTTTTTTTCGCGACAGAATCCTTCCGATGTGTTGTCCCAGGCTTACCCCTGTAAGGACCTTCTATTTTCTTGATGGAACTGTCAGCCAGATGGGGTTTCTCCTGTCGGCCTGGACTCTCAAGAAAATAGAAGGCTACCTTGCCTTTATGTCGCGGAAGGATTCTACTTATTTCGTATGCGTGATAGACGAGTGGTATCGGTTCAACGTTCGGTGGCGTATGCTGGAGTTGCGGAGCCCAGAATGCTTCCACGCGTCGGGAATTTTGACTGCGTACAAAACCGTTACGGTAGCTCTACCACCTGTCTCGTCGAGTCATTTAACGTAGTTTAGAGACGGTTTTTGTAATGTATGTGGGTTTAGGGGATAAATTTTGTAAATCGATCGAAAGCATCCTTTCTTCGGCAGATTACCACGCACTCTCATTTCCCTTTGGAGGAGTCGACTGCTGGAAAGGAAAGTGTGTATTAAATACATTTTTTTTCTCCATTCGATATAAATAGCTCGCCACTATCGGCCACTAAAGTATGAATAAGTTTATTTTCATATATATACGTATAGATTAATAATAGCATTAGGAGTCAATTACATTTTTTTTTCTCAGTATTACATCGTACCCACACTCATAGGAACCCCAAACATGGCGACGAAACGAACACCCAACAAACGTTGGACCCGATCCAAAGCGGTCCAACCAGCTAACTGCGGGATCTGTTTCGAGGATGTAGTGGAAGGTGTAACCAGCGTGCGATTGGAGTGCGGACACCTGTTCCACCGTGCCTGCGTCCAACAGCTCCTACTGACGTCCGAGCTTTGCCCACTATGCCGGCGACACAGAGAGCGGACCGCCGTAGACGTCCCCCTCGGAACGCCCGTCCCAACGCGTGGAGCAGTGGCGAAAGGGGTTCCAGATGCCGAACCACCCCAATCATTGATGGACTTTCAAGGAGCCGTAGGCGGGGAAGTTCCTGCTGCAGTTGTCGCGTCCGAGGTTCCACCCGTGCCTTCCACCCACTCCATTGACACAATCGTGGCGTTAATGCGAGATATGTCGGAGAGGATTGGCAACTTGGAGGGAAGGCTCCAGAACCTCCCCATGAGCCAACCACCCAGCCGCGTGAGAACTCCGCTTGGCTGGGAGCCCAATCCTAGTGTGGCTATGCCCCACTCTCGACCATCTGATCAATGGGCCCTACCTCCAAGAAACTCGGGAATGGATCCCAGAGCGCCCGAGTATAGACCACGACAAGCAGCCACCGCGTGAACGGGTTACGGTGCACAGATTGGTTGACCGGTTGGTACCATCCATTGGCACTACTCAGACTTAACGTCTAGAACCGATTAGAGGTCGGTTCCGCGTTCAGACGTCAACTTTTAAATCATTACACCCTCTGAATGCTAGATTATGTGAGGCTAAGAAGTTAATTATGGAAATTAATGAGCTAGCCTTTCGTTTTCTTTGTCTATTGTTTTCCCATGCTTGATTTGCTTCTCAAATGTTAGCCATTAAAACATTAAGGACATATGTTCACTGGTATTCTCGTCTCTTTGTAAAATATTTGTTAAGTGTTTCCAGTCACAGCATCCTGCCTTAATCATCTGAGTTTGAGAATTCCTAAAAATGTCTGCACAAAAAGTAGTAAACATTGTTTTGATAATTAGAATAAACCAGCCAGCGACGATGTTGGATTTCCCCATTATCGAGTCTTCTTAAAAAATTAAAATGAGAAAAGTGCCTACAATCGTTTAGGGGAAAGACCACATTCCTGCATCAGAACTTATAAACGTTCTTTGATAAGGTCGCTTTCATTGCCGTTAACTCACCGAGAACTTATTTGTTGTTCAGGAATTTTGCTCTCTACCTGAGATTCTGATTGGGTAGAGTTTGATTCTATTTCTACTTTCGACTATAGCTTATTACTAAATACATCTGAAGTACTTTCAAAACTGAATGAAGTATTAGCTGTTGCAATATCCGATGTCAGAGAATTCAATTCATTTGATTTTATCATGCTATCAGATATTTTTTTGAGGTAGTTCATCAATCCTGAACCTAAAGCCCGATCTGATGAGACCCTTCTAGCTTTCTTTTGTCTTTTGGCGGACCCATATTCCCGATATCTCTATCTCTCTTGGGACCCAGGCGTGACATGACGAACGTCGTTTAACATATATTAAACCTATTAATAATGATAATAATTTTGTTTTTACGTACATACCTACAGTTACTACACATTTTATTTTAAATCGGTAGGATACAAGTGTAAAGTTCGCGATCGAAAGAAATGTCACGGCATTCAACTGATAAAAAGAAAGCAAGAAATGTGACAATATCATTATTGAGTGTAAGCAGCTGGAATTTTGATCAGCTATAAATACGACCATTATATCACGAAGTTGACGGTATAACATAAAACTTTGCGCATGATGAGTTGCATAAAATTTTAATATCCTGTCAAGATAAAAAGGTTTTCCCACGATAAAGAAAACTCATTCTTTATATCATTTTAAGGTTGATATTGATTATTGGAATGATGTGCTTGCGCATTATGCAAATTTCCTAGCGCAAACATTTAGTGAGATATGCATATGCTAGTAAATGCCATCGGATACCTCTTTTCAGCTTCACGCAAGTATACTGGCATTCTACGAAAGGGTCAAGAAACCCAATAAGTACAATGTAATTATGAGTTACACTAGAATTGTAGATATCACACCGAAGATAGCAGTGCGATTGTGATTTGAGAGCATAGATATAGAGAGTACTGGATCCGCAACCGGTCGTGAGAGCCGAAGCAATTGGCAACCTGCGCTAAAGTTGTGTGAAGTTGAGGTTTGAGGCGATATGCTTTTAATTTAGCACTCTATTCACGGCGAAACACGTTCACATTTAAAAAGTTTTTAATTTTAAAGATCGCGCGTACGTAATCGGAACTTTAATTCACTGTTTTAATTAAAAATTTATGAAATTTCCATCCGCTTTGACACATAAGTTTTCCCGCGTGGTTCGCGCTCCTTTCGATTTTCTTTTGCTTTGACGTTCGAGTTTTCCGTGAGAGTTGTTTGTTGTTTATACTCAAACTGAAATGAAATTTCGTTGGTGTGCGCGGGTGTCAGTGGGGGAAGCGATTCTTCTGAAGAAAGAAAAGAAAAACCTGTGGGGTAACAAAGGGGAAAGAGTAGCAGAGGGAATCACATAGTTTCGAGAGCGTAAGTTATTTATAACTTATTTATGTGGCAAATTTGCTTCTCACATGGACGAGTACACAGATTCTCGTTGCTCGTCCATTTGTTTATATGTCTTTGTTTGAGAGACAACATTGAAGGCGGTTGCGAAAAAATACTGTAAGCCAATTTGATCGCCGCCTATGGTCTCATTCGATCTAAATGCTATACTGTAGTTGAATTGATCGTGGTCACTATTTCAGTATACTATGGACTGAACAATGGTTGTATAACGATAAATGGTAGCAATTTGAATGGTTTTATTGTTTAGCTTTGAGTAAAATCATTCACAGCATTACCCCTACCTCGCTACATCACTCAGTGTTGGTCTTGTAGCTATCAAAAATCGGATTCCATATTGCCGTTACCACCAGATGTAAAATCCGCGCTGCGATATGCTTTTTTTAACGCAAAAGGGGTTTCAAGTATAGATAAACCCAAAGCCATACAAACAAATGGACGAGCAACGAGAATCTGTGTACTCGTCCATGTGAGAAGCAAATTTATCGCATGAGTATGTTATAAACAAAGACATATAAACAAATGGACGAGCAATGAGAATCTGTGTACTCGTCCATGTGAGAAGCAAATTTGCCACATAAATAAGTTATAAATAACTTACGCTCTCGAAACTATATGATTCCCTCTGCTTCTCCTTCCCCTTTGGTACCACACAGGTTTTTCTTTTCTCTCTTCAGAAGAATCGCTTCCCCCACTGACACCCGCGCACACCAACGAAATTTCATTTCAGTTTGAGTATAAACAACAAACAACTCTCACGGAAAACTCGAACGTCAAAGCAAAAGAAAATCGAAAAGAGCGCGAACCACGCGGGAAAACTCATGTGTCAAAGCGGATTTAAATTTCATAAATTTTTAATTAAAACAGTGAATTAAAGTTCCGATAACGTACGCGCGATCTTTAAAATTAAAAACTTTTTAAATATGAACGTGTTTCGCCGTGAATAGAGTGCTAAATTAAAAGCATATCGCCTCAAACCTCAACTTCACACAACTTTAGCGCAGGTTGCCAATTGCTTCGGCTCTCACGACCGGTTGCGGATCCAGTACTCTCTATATCTATGGTTATAAATAACTTACGCTCTCGAAACTATATGATTCCCTCTGCTTCTCCTTCCCCTTTGGTACCACACAGGTTTTTCTTTTCTCTCTTCAGAAGAATCGCTTCCCCCACTGACACCCGCGCACACCAACGAAATTTCATTTCAGTTTGAGTATAAACAACAAACAACTCTCACGGAAAACTCGAACGTCAAAGCAAAAGAAAATCGAAAAGAGCGCGAACCACGCGGGAAAACTCATGTGTCAAAGCGGATTTAAATTTCATAAATTTTTAATTAAAACAGTGAATTAAAGTTCCGATAACGTACGCGCGATCTTTAAAATTAAAAACTTTTTAAATATGAACGTGTTTCGCCGTGAATAGAGTGCTAAATTAAAAGCATATCGCCTCAAACCTCAACTTCACACAACTTTAGCGCAGGTTGCCAATTGCTTCGGCTCTCACGACCGGTTGCGGATCCAGTACTCTCTATATCTATGGTTATAAATAACTTACGCTCTCGAAACTATATGATTCCCTCTGCTTCTCCTTCCTCTTATTTCCAGACAGGTTTTTATTTCCCTCTTCTGAAGAATCGCTTCCCCCACTGACACCCGCGCACACCGACACAATTTCATTTTACGTGCACACGATCGCGCCTTCGTTATCATTCGGAAAAGAGTTTGAGTACAAACAACAAACGACTCTCACGGAAAACTCGAACGTCAAAGCAAAAGAAAATCGAAAAGAGCGCGACACACGCGGGAAAACTCATTTGTCAAAGCGGATGGAAATTTCGTAAATTTTTAATTAAAACAGTTAATTAAAGTTCCGATTACGTACGCGCGATCTTTAAAATTAAAAACTTTTTAAATGTGAACGTGTTTCGCCGTGAATAGAGTGCTAAAACAAAAGCATATTACTTCAAACCTCAACTTCACACAAGTTTAGCGAAGGTTGCCAGTTGCTTCGGCTCTCACGACCGGTTGCGGATCCAGTACTCTCTATATCTATGGATAAAACGGATACTTGTTTGGTCGGACACTAGATATTTGGTCATATGCTGTGCCAAATATCCAGATGATCGGCGGCCAGTGTTCAAGCTTTATATTTTCATTACACCAAACCTAGTCTACTGTACTCGTATAAGAAGAAATTTGATGCAATAAACTGTTTCTCGGTTTAACTTAAGTGTTGCGCTTCAATTTTAAACTACATACATATACGCCTTATTAAGAATACAATTTTGAGTTTTTATCATAGGCACTTCGGGTTAAAAAAGTCGATGACAAACACTTGAAAATGCCACATTGCTTTGCGAATGAATGAAAATGACAGACAGTCCAAAAAAATTCGATTTTCAGGGAATCACACTCTGTTTGAAAGTGTTTCATTCCTTTTAAAGCATTTCAGATGGACAGTCAATAGTACGTATTTAAGTGTTGATATGTCTGTGAATGAAAGATTGGCTTTTTGGTGATTTTTTTATATAAACAGTTTAAATAGTAAGTTTTCAGTTTATTTGTTGTGCAAATAAAAAATTTAACGTAGTGGTGAAGGAAAAAGGACAAGCACGTGAGTCTAAGTTTATTCTCAACCCGAGTAAGCCTCTTCACGTAAGGGGTTATCGTAAATTAATTAGTTTAACGAAACGTTTTCTGAGATATTTAAACTTATGTGCATGTGCATCCTTAAGGCGCAGCCCCCAGTGAAACTGAAAATTTGGGTAAACTTTACAGCCGTCCATCTCAGAAAGGTTACGAATATTTGCAAAAATTTTTTAGCAAAAAGTCGGAATGAACCTTTGGCTATCGAATCAACTCATTACATTTTGCAAAAAGTTTGTTGCAAAAGTTATTAAGTTCAAACAAAATAGCATGTTTTCGTTAAAAAATGTAGTAGATCTTGGAAACTACTTAACGTACCGAGTTGATTTAAGCTATGGTAGTTAGATCTAAATTATTTGCAGTGAATTAACTCATTAAAAATTAAAAAAGTTTTTTGCAAAAAATTTCCTAGAACAAAATGTGGAAATTTGAGACAAATCAATGTGCATGCATGATATTTGTTCAGTGTGTGCAAATTACACATTTTGTTCTAGAAATTTTTTTTCAAAAAACTTTTTTAAATTTTTGATGAGTTAATTCACTGCGAATAATTTAGATCTAACAACCATAGCTTGAATCAACTCGGTACGTTAAGTAATTTCCGAGATCTACTACATTTTTTAACGAAAACATGCTATTTTGTTTGAATTTAATAACTTTTACAACAAACTTTTTGCAAAATATAATGAGTTGATTCGATAGCCAAAGGTTCATTCCGACTTTTTGCAAAAAAATTTTTGCAAATATTCGTAACGTTTCTGAGGTGGACGGCTGTAAAGTTTACCCAAATTTTCCGTTTCACTGGGGGCTGCGCCTTAAGGGTAAGTACCCATTATGATTAATGATCACAGGATTGTGTAAGCATTTTGTGTGTTTTTGTATTAATGTAATTGGACCTGGAGTGACGAAATAAAGGTTTCAAATAAAACCCTTGGTACACTACAATATTCCGAAGTGTGGAATGATTACTTCTAGGGCAAATAATTCGCTTTCAATTTTGGATTGAAATCAATATGGACAGTTTGCGATGGATGGCGCTGGTTCTCTACTATTGGTTACTATATGACTTATGAGGGTGGGATATATGCATGAAAAATATTGGAAAATTTTTGTGTGGTGCGGCGGCATTACGGGAGCTAAACTGTCACTCAGCCCACAAAATTTTCTAATATTTTTTTCTAAGAATTCAATCCCCAGTGCAATTCACTTATGGTAGATAACAACCCTAAAAGCGCTGTAACTTTTGTGACTATTTTTGTGGAAAATTAAACCGTGAAACTTCAGTGGAGGCTTAAATATAATTACATGTGAAATCAAAATAGCGATTTGCGCTTACTCTAAATGCCAAAATGAACAGAAAATAACTCGTAAAATGCTCTTAATAAATAAGGCAACATCTAGTCTGTCGAAATACGAAGAGGCTTGAGAAAATCATTTTGTTCTTTTGTTTGATTGAATATTGTTTGTTTTTTGACACATCCTTACTTGTGAATATGCTAGAAAGTTTTGCGTCATTTGCATGTTATCGCAACCTATAATCATACTTTTCTAATCAGACAAAGTTAAAGGAGCTCACTTATTGAGTCATTACTATCATGTTAATCAACAATTCACAGGTATGAGACAATGAACGTAATCATTTTTTGGGTTCTGTACTAAAATATAAAACCCTATTGCATTCACGACCTGTTTCCGTCTGGCCGTCAGTCCGTCTTTACGTCAGAGCAGTTTTCCTCCAAAACTACAGAAGTTATAGCCATGAAACTTTGTGGAAAGGTCAGAAGTAATGACTTCTTGAAAAATGTTTTAGTGAGTTTTAAGGGGGGTCTCTCCATATGAGAAGTTGACCCTTCAAAAAAAAATTTCCGCCATTGATAGTTGAGTAGGGTATCATTGGAAAGGTCTCAATGGGATCTTTTCAAAACAAGTCTTAAAACTACCATGACTATACCAAGGGGACAGAGGAAGGGGAAAGGTACAAAATTTTCCGACTCTGGCAATAAGGGTTTGGTAGGATTTACATGAAAGTTTCAGGAATGATAGGTATCATGAATATCTTTGAAGATTTGTTAACCTAGCGACATAAGTAATCGTAAAATAAACGGGCGGCTATTTTGATTGCGAACTCAGAATAAATTTGTGTTATTTTTCCCCAACTGCTTGATTTTATTAATGAATGGCCGAAGATGAGAACCTTCAATTTAGAAGTAAAACAAGTCGAGTAAGTAGGAGAGCGCTCCTACCATAAGGGCTTTGCAAGTATCTTAGGCTTTGAAACAAGTTTTCTGATGGTATGAATCGATGACTTGAATTATTCATCCAATACTTCAATGCAAGAGCATTCAAATTTATTTAAAAGGTGCAGAGTTTCCTTCATAAGTACATAACAGGCACCATTTTGTCCCAGGAACTAGTTATATGGAGAAAAGTGCATACGTATCAACATGTCGTCCGTGTGAATTCAGTGAAGGTCACACAGAAGTTTGCAATGCAGGTGGAGTGGAAGGAAATAAGTTTCAGACGAAATTGTTCAAATGGTCAAGAAGTTGTTTGAAGATTAGAGGATTACAATAAAATTGCTGTTTTGGTTGCTGAAATTTGCAACACCGAAATTCACAAGATTTTGACCGAAAACAGGTCTATTACAAAGTGTATACGCAGTGGGTACCAAAAATGCTCACTGTAAGCCATAAAAGAAACCAAAGAGAAATTGTTATGGACGAGAAAGCGTGAGCGTATGAGTATCATTTCACTCTTAAAACCAAAAAACAATAACTCGAATGGGGCTACTCAACTTCGCCAAAGCCAAAAAAAGTTCAAATAAAATCGAGTCTGCTGGCAAAATCGTGGCAATTGGCTTTTGGGGTAGGAAAGAGCTATTGTTGTCGACTTTATGCCTCCTGAAACAAGAATAAACTCTGTCAGATATTGTGCCACACTTAAAAAAAACTCAGACGGGTGATTCAGAACCGCCGGAGAGGTAGACTATTTAAAGTCAAAGGCTACTTCATGACAATGCTCGCCCTCACGTCTCTGCTCAAATGCGGGAACTTCTGACAGATTCTGGCTGGACTGCCATGGCCCACCTATCTTAATGTCCTCGTTTAGCCTCAAATGATTACCAATTATTCCAAAAATTAAAGAAACACTTCGGTGGAAAGCAATTAAATACTGACGATGAAATCAAGGAAGAGACTACCTTATTCCTCAAAGCACCGTATACAAAAATGATTAGATAGAAGAAAATTTCAAGAAGACAAAATTCCGGTTATTCGATTTTTCTAATATGCCTATAGTAAGGAAGAACAAATTAAAAAAAAAATTTCAGTTAGCATCAATTTATTTTCAAAAATTGCACGACGCGTTTCACTGAACTAGTGAGCATTTTCAAGGGTAGGAACACAATTGGACTTAAGCATACATATTTATTGCATGAAACACCATTGAAAAATAAACAATTTACTAATTACTTATGAAACAGCCTCAAATACTCTGGATTTGAAAATATCAGAATCATAAGTCCTAAGGTATTCATGTATTTCTAATAATTCCAAAGTATTTAGTTTATGGGACCTGGGTAGGTAGTGGAATTTTTTTAATTTTCAATGGAAAGGAATTGGTGATTGGTTGCTAGGAAGGGGTTTGCGAAGTTAGAGTTGAATTTTTGATGAAGGAAGGATTTTAAATGTTCGTTGAACTTAACTTTGAAGGGTCTATATATCTAATATTAAATTCACCCCTTTAAATTTATAGACCTCAGATTTACTAAATTTATTTGTAGATTGCTTAGCATAGCGATTTGAAGGTTATCACTAGCCACAATTTTAGCAATATTTTTAAAATACTGGACCAAAATATGAAAGGGGGACAACTTTTTCATGAGGTTTTTCTGGTACTTTTAGGTAGATTTTACAAAGTGTTTGTTCTTTTTCCTTATAAGTTATCAACGATTTGCTATGAAAAACCATTGTTATCAGCTAACGTATCTCTTGGATTATTTGAATTTCAGCAGTCAGATTTTTCTTGGAAAGAGAGGTGGAAAATGCATGGTCAACTATTGGTCGATATGCTGAAATTTTATGGGACCGAGAGTGGCATGAATTGGCTTGGATCGTAGTATCAGGAAAACTAGGTTTCCTAAAATGTTAATTCTTGAATCAAAAGGTATTACCTGATAACACATCTTCCTTGCTTGACCGTCCCAGCTCAAAATAGTATGACAAAATTAGAATCATGGCAGTTACTGATGTCAAATAAAATTCTTGAAATTAAAAGTAATAAGATTTTGTAGTTTTTATGCATTACCATATAACAAGGTTTTGCAAATTGAAAGAAATCACTTTGAAACTATTTAGCTTTAATTTTTTTTTTTTCATTCGAAAAATCAATATCTTTCAAGGAAGGATTGAGATATCACATCTTCTTGAATTTAAAAGGCATTTGACGACAACAAGATAGCATGATTCGATGTAGTCACATTTTATCTATTTGGTTTCAGTTTTTGATATTTATTGAAGGTTTCCAGAATTTTGCGTTAAAATACGGTAGAGCACCCAAATTCGTATCTCTAAGAGCATTTTGCGTGGTGATGTAATCAGTGTTACCGTGAACAATCTGATTAACTACCACCTGGCTTGAAATCAAAATTTACCAAAAAGTGGGTGAGCTCAACTTCCATCTGAAAAGTAACACGAAGCAGATCTAGTTAAGAACAAAATTATTCAATCCACTTAATCTGGCATAAGCGGCTACTGATCAAACTACTGTATCATACTCACAACGGACAAACGCTTAAAACACACTTAACTAAACATTTTGATTTTGTGATCTAGTTGGCAAAGATCAACTTTCAAATATGATGGCCATTTTGATAAGTACTTCAAAAAAACCCTCAAGATATATAACTTCTATATATTAGACCTTTTTGAAATTTTCATACATTTTGCCACTACCTGGAGTCCCTGATGTAAAAAAGAACTTTTTTGCTCTTCTAAAAGATGCTGATAAAGACCATGTATTCGGCATACACTCGACTATATTTTATAAAAAAGTTTTAAGGGCCACTTCAACACTTGGAAGGACCCCCTTTAACAATTTTGAAATATTTTGTAAGGCCTAAATTTTTTAGAGACCACCATTTCTGACCTTTCTACAAAATTTGAGTTTTCTAGCTTCTACAGTTCCTGTGGAAACTAGCTGTGACGGACAGATAGAAGGACAGACGGGTTGTGAAACTTTCAGGACTTTATAACATTTGTTTTACAAAGCTTTAACACGAATGGTAATTGAATTTCTGCTGAGATGAGGCCAGAAACCCGCCGAAATTGTTTGAAACTGAATAACCTGTCCTGGCTCAAACGTTTTTGAACTACTGATTAGTCAAAGCGTTGGGATGATATAGTGGTAGACACCTAAGAATTACAAAGGTTTGCATATGTTAGTGAGTTTAAACTAAAAGTGTTGCTTTTTAGCAAACGTTTTTACAGGACTTATATAAACCCAAGTCATTTATGTGAGCGAATATCGGACTAATTTGGAGCCGATCTTCCTTTACAATAACTTGAAAGCATACAAAGCCTCACCTATACTCGATTCTATGGCAGAATGTGGTGTTGCAATCACTCCAAATCTCAGTTGGTTGTCTTACGTAATTTTTAACGTTTAAGTACTGTGTATCTTACGTAAATTTTAAACGTTTAAGTACTGTGTATTATTAGGCAACACGAACTTATGCCGAACAAGTGGAGTCAATCAATTAAGTTCCGTATCCAAAAAAACGGGTCTTAGAAAATAAAATCAGATCATACGCTAACGGTATTATGAGAGAGTATCAATGTGGCTTAAGAGCTCGTAGATCAACGATTGAACAATTGTTCACTGTCAAGTACGTACTTGAGAAATGCTAGGAGTTTAACATAGACGCATACCAGATCTCTGTTGATTTATACAAACATACGACAGTACTGATTATAACTTACTGTACTGTAATGTGCTTATCTTTGCCATCCCAACCAAATTAGTTCATCTTATCAAAATGAAAATGACTTCGACAACATCCGAAGTGCCATCAATAACCGACTCACTCAAAATTTTGACACAAATATCGGTCTAAAGCAGAGAGATTGGCTGGCCTTATTGCTATTCAATTTAGCTCTGGAAGATGTCATAAGAAAGCTACCTGTCGATACAAGAGCTATGTTACTATACAAGTCGAGCCAAGTGGTAGTCTATACGGATGACATCAACATTCTGTCACGGTCGTTAATAACCGGTACATAACTTTTCCTGAAACTCGACAGCAGCAAAACTAGTACTGCTACAAATCAATATGAATAAAACAAAACTCATGACGCAGTCGAAGACAACCACCTCAAATGTATTAAATATCACACTTGGCGAATACAATATCAAAGATATAGGTAAATTTGAGTATCTAGGTGCCAAAATAATGAGAACCAATAATAAAAACCCCTAAATACGCTTAAGAATACAGCTAATAAATAAAATATTTCGTTCATGCTTGATGATCTTGACGCTCCAAACATACAAATCTGGGATAAGACCTGTATTATGCTATGGATGTCAAACATGGACCCTATTCCAAGCATACACAAACATAGATTGCCTTCAAACATGACGATGTGGAGGTCTCAATGATTGTAAGACTGCGGACGCTGGCCATATGAATCGTTTGGGCGAGCAACATATTCCCAAAAGGTGTTCATCGAGAGAAGAAAAGGCCGGAGACCAGTGGGGAAACCGAAGAAACGCTAGTCAGACTCGGTCGACGAAGACAGGTCATCCATCGCTGCTCAGATTTCAAAATTGGAGGTCAGGTTTAGTGGCCGAGACAGTTGGAGGTACTTTCCCAGCAAGCCAAGGGACTGTAGTACTGCAAGGAATATATATTTTCCATATAGGAATACAGTTTGAATATCAGATTGCATTGCGTCCAGATTTTTCGACTGATGAAGACGTGAATATCTTCTTATTGAAGTCTCTCGTGCATAATTGAAACTTGAAATGGTGTGACTTCCCGTCAACATCCGTCTTTATTTAAGATATCTCCAGCGTTTTCTTCACGAGTTTCCAATTACAATTTTATTTAATTGTTTTAAGTTCATTTAAATAACATCTCCTTACTGCATGGCTTCAGTGCTATTTGTCGCTTCTTCGTATACGTCAATACAACAATGTACCCCGCAACATTTACAATGCAGCAGTAATGGTGGTTTTTGGGCAGTCTTTCATAAGCTTCCTATTTTGCTCAATGAAATCTTCAGGATGGACCATTTATAGCGTAGTCGCGGTCGACATTTGAGTGAGACAATCTTTCAACTCACAATAAAAATTTTACTATAGAATTCAATTTTATGCCTTTTATTTTAAAAAAAAACCATGTATAATTCAGCAAAAATATGCAGCTGAAAAAAAAAATTGTTTGCAGGTCTGTGCTATTTGTTGACGAGTACCCCATTCAGTATAGTGTACACTTATCAAAATATGTTCAACTGCGTCGAAGCGTGGTTAACCCCTCATTTCATCTTGTTGCAAATCACTACATATTGTTTACTACCCTATAAGTGCTTCAGCAGTTTACTATTTAACGTTTTTACTCGGTGTAGTATTTTTCCTGCAGGCTTGTGAGTAGAATTGACTGCACTGTGTTTGGGTCGAGTAAAATAGGCAGTCGTATTTCTCGGTTCATTAAAACCTAAAAGAATTTTTTGACATGCGTGCGTATAGAGCTCAAGTTGAACAAGTAGAATTTATTGCATCATGCAGAAAAATAGTAAAGGAGATAATGAGGAAGTTATTTAAACCTTTCACGCATATAGGACACATTTGTCCCCTGTATTATCTTCAATTTTATGCTGTACTTATTCAATCAAATCAATTTGTAAGTTGTTTTTCATAAACTCAATAGACTGCTCGAATATGTTCACATTGGTAGCGCCAACAAGAAACTGATTAGATAAAAAAAGTATTGGCACGCATTCTTCAATTTTTAGTCGACTACATGTTTGTTCAATATTCTGTTTTTTTAAATAATTGGCGAGTTTTATATCGAGAAGTGTTTAGTGAATATATTTTTTGGTAAGTTTTCTGTGTGTTGAATGTATGTTTTGAAAGTCTTAGCAATTAAATATGATAATTTTTGAGAATAATTGTAAAGTGACGCGGCTGTCCCAGTATGCACGAATGGAGTCTTTTGATGATACTTCATAACTTGACTAAATATCTGTTTTATGATGTTACTCTGTGTTTATATAAGTACTTTTTTGAAATATAGTTCAAAGTTTGATTCATTTGTTTCAGAGTATGTCAACAAGAAGAAGCAGAGAGTTTGCATTAACGGATAGTGAGATTTTCGAGCTTTTACTGGCTGACAACAGTGATGACGAGGATGGATTAACATTAGACGAGGAAGATTAACAGTTTTTAGAACAATACATTGATGGAAGTGTCTCCAAAAATTTGATTGAACCCAGTATTTCACCGAATGTTACCGAAAATCTAGTGATCGGAACACAAAGACAGGAAGAAATCAAGGAGGCGAATCATAAAAATTTTACATTGCCTTTCAACCGGAAGAAAAACTCCTAGGGTCCACCTCCTTTTTTTGGTCAAGAAGCATACAACCACGGCGAAATAAATATTTTAGGTAGAGTTATTACTTCATCTTACACAGCAATAAAAATTTCCAATGCAGTGACAAATTTAGTTGAACTAGTTGACAATATTATTGTTCCTAAATCAGAACGATATGCATATCAAAATGGAAGATGTTTCGCTCTCACAAGGGCAGAGGTGAAGGCTTTTTTACGGAAGAACTATGTGATGGGTTATCATATCTTGCTTACGTTCTGCAGTTGTTGGTCCTCAGGTCCTGATATGGGAGTTCCTTAAATCGCAAACATAATGACACTCAAACGATTTGAGGAGATAAGAAGAAATTTACATTTTAGCAATAATAATGATGAACCATCGAAAACTCAACCTTTTTATGATAGAGCGTATAAGATTTGACCAGTTTTAGACTGCTTTAATAAGAGCTTTCAAAACGCCATAAAAAATACGAAATTTTAGGCGATCGATGAACACATGGATAAAATTTAAAGGTCTTAATATAATGAAACAGTAAACCCATCAAGTGGGGATTTTAAATGTGGTGTAAAGCTGACTCAGCTACTTGCTATTTATTTGAATTTGACTTATATACTGGTAGAAAACAAGGTGGGACTTAAACTGAATTAGGAGAGACTGTAGCTTTACAATTATCAAACAGTTTACAAGGTCTAGGTTGTGAGCTTTATTTCGATAACTTCTCCAACTCTCCGAACCTACAATATAAATTGGCCAGGATGAACATAAGAGCTTGTGGAACAGTTCGTCCCAATAGGAAGAATACACCCAAAAATCTACCTGCCGATAATAGTATGCAAAAAGGACAAACGCTTGCCACCAGTTCCAAAGCATGGACAATAAAACTGTTTTTATATTGGTCAATAAAGCTGTTTTTATGTTGACAAACTTCTTGTCCCCAATACCTACTGCTACCGTGAAGAAGAGGCTGCAAGGAAGTGGCGAGAAAATCAATGTTACATGTCTCGAAGTCATTGTAAAATATAATAAAACATGGAAGGCGTCGATTTGATGGACCAAAGAAAAGTTACCTATCAGGTGGACCGTAAAGCAAAAATCAAATACTACTTGCAATTATTCTTTGATTTACTTGATATTGCTATGAACAATGCTTACATAGTATACAGTAAAATATACGAGGGAAAACAAATCGACGGAACACTGCTTTCTAGCCTGGAATTTTGCCAGGTTGTGAGTCGTTCTCTCATTACTGATTTCTCGTCTCGTCAAAAAGCTCTTCCATCTTCCGAAATGACGAATAAGCGAAAAAGTTAGACACAAAAACGGGGTATGTCTTCTCATTTCATTGTAAAGGTAAATATTAGGGAGAAGTGTGTAGAATGTGCCGAATCTCGTGTTGAGAATCGAACAAACAATATTTGCTCAACTTGCAATGTTCACTTATGTTATACATCTGAAAGAAGTTGTTTTGAAGAATTTCGCTTAAAAATCGATTGCTTCCAAAGCAAGTTTTGGATTTGTAAAATATACGAGTATATAAAGCTTTGATCAATATTAATTGTAAATTTTTTTATCTGTAGTTTCTCTTAATTGTATACTTTGCGCAACCTTTGATGCATACTGGGACACATTAGACCCGTGTTAAAGAACATAAAAAATAAAAAAATTTAATTGAAAATTTCATAACTTTATGTTTAAGTGGATCCTAATAGTTTTACTAGGCTTAAAACTCTGTTGTGTTATTTAAAGACCATGTGCGTGTAAGGGTTAAAAGAGTCAGAGGCACATTTTGTTTATAGTCTCTTTATTATGTGCCTTTAGATAAACTTTTAGTAAATTTTTATATTTGTCAGATAAGTCACGATGAAAAAAAGGCTCAAAAGAGAAAATGACGCATACTGAACTGGAAGACATTTTACAAAATACAAGTATGTTCAACAGTGATAATAATTTGCAAAAACTGTCAGACTATTCGGATACGAATACAAATTATATTCCTGGAGATAGGGGAGTGTTTTGTGGTACGAGGTTAAAAGAAATTGGGGAGACGAAGGGGTAGTTAGGCATGCTGAGATATGTGCCACTAAATGTAGGCATCCGCTAAGACAGTAAAATCCAATGAAATCACAAAAGTGGGGTTTTAAGCTGTTCATGTTGTGTGCCACAACAGAATTATATTATGGCTTTGAAGAATATAGTCGAGCCATTAACTGGTTTGCTTGTTTAGCTCTAGGTGAGTCGGATTTAAAAGCCAGTACTAAATTCGTTTTTCAACTTGCCAGAAATATACCAAGAAATATGAGTTATCAACCTTACTGTGATAATTATTAAACATCTCCTTGCAACTTTAATAAACCATCGAATTTATATGTTAGATACGATTCGCCAAAATAAAATACAGACTAACCCTCTGCAGCTTGAAAGGTCATTCAAAAAAGAGCTTCGAAGAACGTGCGAAGATTTTGTTACAAGTATTCATGGCCTCAATTTAAGCTCGGTATCATGGAATGACAACAAAGAACTCAGACTACATTCTTCGTATTTGGGAAAGCTGCCAATGCATAGTGACAAACGTTTTGATTAAAAGAACTATCAAAAAGTTGACTTCAAATGCCCTAATATTGAACAAGCATATGGATGGCGTTTATTTGCTCAAAAGAGATATTTTTTCATCTTATGGATGTCACAAAGTCAATGCATTTTTATTGTATCAAAGAGTATACGAGTACAAGTCAAAAAACATACCTTGCCCTAAAACCCGATGGGAGTTGAAATTGCAGAGATACTTTGTCTAATTAATAATTCAAAGGAAAGAACGCGTGGAAGGCCTTCATCTAGCCAACTGCGATGTCAAATTGAAGCCAAAGAACATAAAGGCTCCACAGCACATCTACTTTCCAAGAATGTTAAGATAGATCAATTTGCTCATTGGATAAAGTACGAATTAGTCGTCAAAGATGTAAGCTGCCTGCATGCAAGGGTTTCTCCTATTAAAAGTGTGATAATGTACGGTTCACTTATGTTTAAGGGAAGAAAAGAATTGTTGTAATGACTTTCTTTTAAATTGTCGCTGATTTGCATAAAAAGATGATTCAATAGCAATAATATATTTTGTCCTCCGAAATGTGTTTTTGAGTACTTTATTATAATCGTCCAACACTGTGAATAAATTTATTTTTTATAACTCATGAAATGAAGAGTTAAGCAGTTGAAATATAGTAAATTTTGCAAAGAAGTAGGCAGAGATTCAACTGAAATGACAAAATATATTTCAACTTACAGATAAAATGCTGCAAAACTGTCGTGAAAAAAAAAACATTCGAGTCTCAAACGGTCATTTGATCGACGATATAAGAATACAAGACAGAAAGAAGGTTATATATTTTAATTCCTGTTTACTTAATAGAAATATAACAGAACGTTACTGCCGAGCATACCAAAAGGTACCAAAGATTTCAAATTATCAATCAATTGTAGAGCTGAGTACCTGCAATTCCTTGATTAATTCACGTAAAGCTGAAACAAACCAATTTTTATTTATACTTTAATATCGTTTATACCACAAATTGATTTCCACTATTTAAATTCTATAACTGAAATATTTACCTCCTAAGATCTAAATTCGCATTACCACTAATTTAAAGAATTAATGTTTCTGTATTTTTTTGTTGTTTTTTTTTCATTTGATTTTTTCTCAAAAATTTATCAATAATTTTTTAAGGATTTTAGCTAAAATCTATTTAGTGTTCACTTTGAATCATTTTTTTAAGGCTTAAAGATGAAAATATTTAACGATTTTCGTTGCTATAAGTATATTTGTGATTTCAAAGGAGATTTAAAAATAATTGAATTATTTACGTGCGTTCTTCTTCAAAGCCTCAAAAAAATCTATCAATCTTCAAAACGATGTGAACACATTTCAAGCGTTTGCATTTAATCATCAAATACTTGAGCTTCTACGTTTCTCTTATTTATTGTACAAAAAGAAATTAAATAAATATATATTAGCAATACAATAAAATTCAGAATAATATATTTGATTTATTTCATTTGTTAAAAAATGTAATATATATGTATTTATTCTAGAAACATCAAAAGAAGAAATGAAAAATATTTGACCTATTTATCATAATATAAAAAGTCAAACTCAAACTCGATCCAAAATAGAAATCAAAAACAGAACAATCCGTATACAACGTAAAAGCAATATTTTGAAAAATCATCAAAAAATTCGGTAACCGTCTACAGGTACCTGTTGTGAGACTGATTTCCATAGCTCTCTGACGATGTCCCAAAACCTTAAATTGGGGCAGAGAGACCTCACTCGAGACACCAACCGAGTTTGGGCCTTCATTCCATTTATAGCGTATATCTCGCATTGTATATCCAACTATGTATGTTTTTTGTATATTTTTGTTTTTGTATTTAAGATATATTTAGTTTGTTTTCCACATGATATGTATATGGATATATTTTTTTTTGATAATTTGTATTTTATTTTCGAATTTGATTGATTTTTATTGTTTGCGGGTATCACGCGTTCGGTGTTTATGTAGCAGAAAGTTGTTCATTTTTTTGGAATGAATATTTTTGGAATAAAAGATTTCGCATAAACGGAAAAAACAAAATAATGGGACTATTAATTTCAGAAAAATACTATTGATAGTTTTTTTTTTAAAGTATTACATATAAATTCTCAAATTTATTCATTAATCTTTCATCTTTTCAAAAATATTCTATTGCTGTGTGGTACTTGCTTTATTTTTTTTTTTGTATTCACAGTAATAATTTCTTCCGAAAAGAAAATATTAATAGTCTCATTCAGAACTCTAGTTGCTCTTCAATGAGTTTTGAAAATATAATAATATTGAAATTTATTTATCATATGCTATAAAAATATGTATAATTATTGAAAAAAGTTTGCAAAAAACTGCTGTTAGTTCAGTCGGCAGCAGTGGTTCATAGAAGTACGTTTCGGCGGCAATATTCATTCAATCAATTGCCTTTAGACTACTATTTACTGTACTTGTTCTCGTACGATTAAAGAAAACTACACCTAGATTCATTGCCTTGGTTGCAATTTCTATATTTAGGCAGTGTTTTAAAATTGCTTCATTTTAATTACACATATAAAATTAGGAATTCGAAAAATTGTGTGTGCATTAAGGGTTTTATTTCATTTTGTTATGATAGGACGAAAAAGGTAGGACGCAAGGTACGGTGATGAGGCTGAGAGATGAAAAAAGCATCAAAACTAAAAATGGTCACACAATAATGTAGAGAGAAAAACAAAACTTGTGCCTCTACTACATTCGTTTGTTAATTGGAATATGTAAATTTCCATTGAATTGAAATTGAAAAATTATAAAATTGCATTAGTGCGAGATGGAAGATACAAAACGATTTAAAAATCAAAAGAAATAATTTTCGTTTTGTTCACAAATTACGATGAAAAGAAGAGAAATTTTGATCAGATTATTTGAGAAGGAAATCAGAATACATAAGAAAAAACGATTGAACGCAAAACGTGTGATTGTGACTTTGAAAAGGTGGGTACCTGTGGTTAGGTTTATTTCGGTCGCCCTCTGCCTGTGTCCCAACACACGAAACTGTGGAAGTTCAACTTCGCTGCTCATTCCAACACTACTAAGGCCATCTTTCCAGAAGTACCGGATATCTCGCATTGTGTAACCGACTCCAGAGCCAAAACAATATACAAAATGCCGTCATTCCCAAATAAATAATTTAAAGAATCTCAAACACGAAAAAACCATGATTTTGACATGATTGCTTGTTTCTTTTCTTTTGTTTCATTTATTTTACTTTTTATTGAAAGAGTTTAAATATGTTTTTCTTTTCTAAATGAAATCATTGACTTGTGAGTGATTTTTCCATTCTTACTGGTTATTTAAATTTCTTGGATAGTTTATACTTTAACCGAAATCCAATGAAATTCATAGTGGAAAAACGACAGAGGTATGATAAAATGTTAATAAAATGAGTTAATGGTGTAAATCAGTTTGGAAAATGCGATAAATTTCTGCGAAGAATATAATTAATTCAAAATACAAAAGCTTTAATTTTTATTATATACCAAAATTACGTAATTTCAAACGGTGATCCTAACTTACCGTCAATTTACAAATAAAATTTTAAAAGTAATAAATTATTCAAGCATTTTCAACAGCACAACATTTAATGAAACTATATTTTAGGAATTCCGTAATTTTGAAAATAAATTACGATTGATACGGAAAATAAATTTTCATTGGCGAAAACGTAAAGAATCACACCAATTTTCAGTTTGCTAAAAATAATATAATCAGTTGTTATAGATTGATTTCTTCATTTCGGCTTAAAGACTGCATACATTGCGGTTTCATCGAAATACTACACAAATTGTTTCAAAGGCGAAGAAACTTAAATTCAAGGAGGAAAACACTAAACATATTTCCTTGGTGAAAATAAACTCCAAAAAAAAAATATACAATGAGTATTTGCAGTGTTTCATTGAATTAATTACAACTTTTTTATATAGTTTTAAAATTAGAAGAATAGTTTTCGTATTAAAAAAGAAATTTTTTATTTTGGTAATATTTTACTTTACATTTTTTCAGGGATATTATGTCATCCCCAGAATGACAATGTGTGTAGTCATAAATATTTTTTACTAAATAGCGGATCAATTAAGGAAAATTAACACCGATTAGTACAAAGCGTTGGTAGGGTTACTCTTAATCCATCGAAACATAGACAAAAAGATTGAGAAATATAACAACAAAATGCAAAAAAGCTTTTATATCCTTCGCTGAAACATATCCAACAAAAAATATGTAAAAGATTTCAAGAGATACTCGTATGTTTCACAATATGTGATATTTTTACAGAGCTCTAAATAAAAATGAGAAAAATCATAACACATGATAAATGAAATGTGAGATATTGAAAATAGATGTGTTTAAAATCAATAGTAACTCTGATGTGTCATGCAGCAGTATTGTAATATGATTTCTATAGGTTTTCTATTTTTTCCTCTGTATCTCGTTCATCATTCATTTTTCCATATTCAATATGAAACCTAATATGGTATTTATTTCTGTTCCATTTCTTGTTCTTATGTTTCTTTCTGTTTTGAGAGTAATGTCATTTAAGTAAATCCGCTATTTAAAAATTGACAAATTTTAATTAAAGCGCTCCTGTTTGATTTTTTTTATTTAAATGAAGTATTTAAAACAAACAAAACAACAATAATAACAATTCAAACTATAGTATAACTATTTATTCATGAATATACTAAGTTAAATGAATGAGAAGGAAAACAAATTTGATTGGATGCTAAAGAACAGAATGGAAAGAATATTTTTTGACTTGAGAATATAAGCATATATGATGAAAAAGTTAAATATGGCTACATTGAAAATAATCTGAAATGTTCTCAAGAACATAAAAAAGTAACAAAATAACTGTCACCCAAGTCATGCAAATTGTACATCACACATTTATTGAAAAATGCTTTGAATTGTAGATTCGCTTCTTCTGCTGTTATTTTATGTAATTCTGGTGATTTAGGCATGCAAAATTCAAAAAAATGTTCTCAATTTATTCTAATTGTAAAGCGATAAAACTGTTTCTTCTTTAAAATCTATGAGTATTGAAGTTGCATTTTCTAACTTATTAATGAAGTTAAGATTCATAAAAGGTAGATTTATATGAATAGGGACTTGAATGTAATTTTTAAAAATTTTATTAAAATTTTGCATTCGTGTAAAAAAGCGCACATTCTTTGTCTGATTGAAAAACTAGCTTTGCATATGTCCCTTATTCAATTATTAGTTTCTATTCGGCTAGGAGAGTTGAAATGAGTTGGAAATTTAGAAATGTATGTTGCAATCAATGTCTACAGCTAACATAACGTAATGCGTGAGTGAAAATGAATTTCATTACAATGTGAGAGAAATTATACGATTAAATTTACTGGATCCTAATTACGAGCATACGTGATATTTTTGGTTTAAACTCTGATACTAATAAATTGTAGCGGAAGCTTAGTTATTAGTGGAAAGCTGTTAGCCTACTTCAGTAATCATAGATATGAAACTATGATGTGCATTTCTAACTGACTTAGGGGTCCTATAGTTTAATATGACTCGTTGTTACTGTATTAGTTTATGAAAAGATTTTTTAATTTTTTTATCTCATCTCCACCGATCCCAATGAAGTTCTGTAAAGCACTGATCGAAAATAAAACAGATCTTTATTATGTTCTGAAAGTTTTTCAATAATTTTTTTGTTAGTTACAAAATGCACTTGAAAATTCATGAACTTATAAGTTTCCATTCTACAAAAATAAAATAACGCTTTTTGTGTGGAAAAACGAGAAACCGTCAAATAAAAAAATCTTTAAGAAAAGGATCACGAAAACAACAACTTCCTCCTTTGAATATCACAAAAACGCCATGACCAACATATTTTCATATTGCTTAGTTTTAAACATCATACTCTTTTTTTTTTGCTTTAGCACCACAGCCCCTTTTGGGTCTTTGCTTGAAGATAGTCAGAGTATCTCATTATTATTATTATCGAATATGTCGGCACTCGGGAAGGTGATATGGTCAGTACTACGCTTTGGCCATGTGTCCGACCACCCAGCTGCGATACGTACTGATTTGAAACCATTACGTATCATAACTGAACGGACATATAGTCCCTTCGTATAATCAATTGAAATAAATCTCGTTGTCACTAACGAGATTCAAACCGGGGGCCTTTGGCTTATGGAGTGAGTGTTCTCACCACTAAACCACGTGAACTATTATATCATGCTCTCAGCTTAAATGTATGAAAAAAAGATTGGACTCTGAATGAGATCAGGGTGTGATAAATAATTTCCCAGCTATATTTTTCTCGCAAATAAAATAGTTTTGTTAAAATTTGGTTTCTCATCACCTTTGAAATTCGTTTCCCAAAATGTTCATCTTTGATACTTTTCCTTATTTTCTCAAACATCTTGCTTTAAAAAAGGCCTCATTTGAATATAATTTATGTATCTACAATAATAATCATGTGAATCCCCTTAAAATTATTAAATTGGAAATTACGTCGGAATTAAGAATGAAATAGAACGTGATACGAGGTGAGAAAATTAAGTAATGAGACTGATTTTATTGCCGTGCTTGTGGTGAATCTGCGACATTGAAATTCCGTTCCCTCTCCCCGGCATCTTTCTTCTCTTCATTGATATATTTATCATTGCTCTAGCTTGTTTCGTTCGCCTGCTGGGTCGTGTTGAGTAGACGTGTGTTTGTGGAGCTCGTTATGAAAATGGAGAAACAAAATCAAGAGCAACGCATCGCAATAAAATTTTGCGCCAGATTAGGTGAAAGTGCATGGTGATAGTGCTCTTAGTCATGCCCAGGTGTGGCATGAAGAGTTTAAAGAAGGGCGTGAAAGCGTGGAAGACGAGGCGTGGAGCGGAAGACCAGTCAAAGTGCGGACTGACGCAAATGCGTAGCGTGTGTGTGCTCTAATCCGTGAAAATCGGCGTTTAACAGTTCGAATGTTGGCCTGGAAACTGGGTAAGAACCGTGAAACAGTCAGACAAATTTTAACCAACGATTTTGGGATGAAAAAGTTGTGCGCGAAGATGGTTCCAAAGAATTTTTCTGAGGAGCAAAAGAAGTATTAAATGATCGTCGCAAAAGACTGTTTGCAACAAGTGGAAGACGATCCCATGCTGCTTGATCGAGTTATTCCAGGCAATGAGACTTTTCTTTGTCACCTAGAACGAAATCGGCGATGAAAAGGACCCATTTTGAGTCGATTACGGACATCCAGGCAGCCGTGACGAAGGTACTCGCGGGCATTCCAGTCGAAGCGTTCCAGGAATGTAAGAAAGCATGGAAAATACGCTGGAATAGTTGCATACCTGCCCAAGGGGCTACTTTCAAGGGGAAGGCAAAGTTGTTGATCAATTTTTAAATATACGGTTTTCATGGAATCAGTCACATTACGTAATTGTCACACCTTGTACACGCATATATGCTTTCTATATGGCATAAAAAAAATAAAATCTTAATGAAAATACTAAATTTATGAAAACAGTTCAACAGGAAAATGATCTTTAACATCCTGATCTGATTCAGATATACCAACTATACGCTTTAATATATCAAGCTAAAAGTATAAGGTTTACAAAAGAAACAAAAACGAACAGATATTATTTGTGATATTTTTCCCATTTTTGCTTAGACTTTTTTCACGGAAACATGCTCCACTTAATTTCTCTAGGATGAAAACTAACAAGGTTATGCATTTTCAAAGAGAAAGTATACAGCAGCTTTACTTTAATTTCACCATAATCCACAATAAGAAATATATACTTGAAATTCCAAACAATAGTCAATATTTCCTTTTATTTCAAATAAATGCTGCATTTTAAAACGATAAATCAATTTTTGCAATGCAACCGCAACTAACAATTATTCTGAGCATCATAGGGAATGATTTTAAAATACATAAATTGAATTAGCTGAGTTTGATATTTAGCTGTATTTATAAAGAGTGGTCCAACCATAATGCACGGTGTTAATTGTAAGTCACACCTTAACGTCAAGTTTTTCGCCCAACTCAATTCGAGATTTCTTTGTTTCAGTGTTTGACAAATTCAATCATGTAGAGGTACACAATTGAGCAGCGCGTTAAGGTTGTTGAAGCCTTTTACAAAAATGGGCGTTCAAATCATTTCTTGCATTTCGTTATATTTTTGGTTAGTTTAATCGACCAAATGTGTCCACAATCTGAGGAATTGCGCGCGAATTTCATCAAACCGGGTCTGTAGGAAATGTGAAATCACCTGTGCATGCTCGTCCAGTTCGTTCTGCAGAAAGCATTGCATTGAGGACAGCCAAGCAGTTACCGTGAATGATGTTCGCTATTGCGAGATGATAACGGACTTGTGGCCAAAAATTGAGGTTATGGACCTGGAAAATATGCGGTTCAACGCGAGAAATTCAATGGCCGTGTTATCTCATGTTGTGGCGATGTTAATTGGCTGCCACGATCATGTGATTTGACACCGTTGGACTTCTTTCTCTGGGAGTTTGTAAAAGAAACGGTGTACGCTAATAAGCCAAGAACAATTCAAGAGCTAAACGATGAGATAATTCAGCACATTTACGACATTGAACCTGAATTATGTCTCAGAGTCATTGAAAATATGGACCATCGGATATAAGTATGCCGCCGTAGCCGTGGCGAGCATTCGGGAAATATTTTGTATTATGCATAATTGTTATAGATCCCCCTATTATAGTAAAAAATATTACCATTATTTTCTAAAAACATTTTGTTTTGTTTACAATTAATATTGAGCGTTTTGGTTGGACCACCCTTTAGTATGTCAATAAAAGTGATGGTTTCATACAAGGTCTGTTCGACACAGATCTGCCCTGTGTTCTTATCTCCATGTCAGTGTAATGACTGTCAAACTTTGCAAGTGCCATTTAAATGACGATGGGATTTAAAGATTAGGTAAAAGCAGTCGTACAAATAATTTATGTATATTTAATTTTGTTCCGCTCAAGAGCTTCTCGAGAGTAGATGATTATTTTTCGAATAAAGTAAATTGTGGGAAAAGCATAATCTATTTTGTTTTATTTATAAGAGGGAAAAGTCCTACAATTGGTGACCCTAGCTAGAGAACAAGAGAGTTAAAACTAACCGACAAGGAGCAGTATATCGGCACTATAGAAAAGCACGTGAAACATCAACCAGGAAAATGGTGACTGCGAGTCTCAGTCACCTGATTCTGCAAGAATCAATGAAACCACAAGAAGACGTCGAAAGGTTCACTCAAATGGCATATAAATTGTGACTTGGTAGCGAGCCATCTTGTCTAGATTCAATATGTAATGCTAAATTATCACTATTTTGAGTATCACAGGTAGAGCTACAAAGTTCCTACCGACACGGCGAAGTTGAATGTAGTGTTAATGACGTCGGACGTATCACTATCAAAACATGTAGTAGGCGTTGTGAAATGATCACCGTATGGAAGTAAATATGAAGAATCAAAGAGGTAGCTGTTAATACAATTTGCTTCTTCTTTTTAGCACTACAGCCCCTCTCAGGCCTTCGCTTCCTGCAAATAGCGCCTCCAACTGTCTCGGTCCATTGACCGCATCCTCCAATTCCAAAATCCGAGCAGCGATGAACTGTCTTCGTCGACCGAGTCAAACCAGCGTTTCCTTGGTTTCAGTTTGCAACTTTACCGCAATAGCAATTGACCCAACTCGAACTTCGTGACCAGAAACCGTCCCATTTTAACTGGCGAATACAAACCATCACAGGTATGCAATGACCGGAGGAAGCTCTATATGCATTGCGGCTACAATGACATCCAGTGCATATGGACGCTATCATGTAAATTTCAGCCAAGAAGGAAACTTGACCACTTTTCAAAATGGCAGATAAAATTGTCGAAGAATTCTACGCCACTCCAGCCAATATTGCCGCTACATCGCAAACTATTCCCCGCTAATAGATGCATTCTTAGTAAACGTTTTGAACCAACCAAGTCGATTGGAGCTAGCACTTAAGTAGAGATGCAACATCTAGAAATCGAAACCGCGCCTAATATCGTAGCCGCTCAAGGACACAATGGACAAATAAATGAAACAAAGGTGGGCTGGAATCAAAATTGTGTTATTATCATTGGGTGCATGATGCTAGTGCAATCAACTATCAACAGCCGAGCAAAATGCTTCAGCAGGCAAATTAAAATCGTCACCACCAAATGCCGTAACCGGTGCCGTCCACAAAAAAAAACCGCTTATCAGTCACTGTCTGGCAAACTGAATTAGTATTTCTGGTTCATACAGGAGCAGAGATATAGTGGTGCCTTGCCAAGGTTAGTAAAAAAAGCAAGAGCTCAAAATGTACAATGCGAACGAAATAACTATCAACACATTTGCCGAGCAAATATCATTCGACTAAGGACTTTGTCGAATCTTTTAATGGCCATTTACTATGCCTCCGTGGAATTTCGATACTGAGAGCAGACTTTTTGAAACACTATAACTTGCACATCGATGTTGAGCGTAAATAGTTAGTAGATGGCATAAAAAGCCTGCAATAAATGCACCTGTCACTCCCCAAAGTCTATTTTGAAGATAAATAAGCAAGCATCGTATCACGGTATCTTAATAGAATATTCAGAAATCATCAATCCTGATGTGACAACGCCACCTCAGAAAGTCCTACTAAGGAATCACATCCTTACTAAGGGCGCACCAGTTGCTGAACATGTACACGGCTCACCTAAATATAAGTATCGGGCAGTGAAAGAGGAACTTAAATACATGGTACAGAAAGGCGCATGTAGTCCATGTGCCAATTCTCTTCATTTGGTCCCGTAAGAATCAGATGAATGAAGACCTTGCGGATATTATAGGGCTGTCAGTATACTCGTTTGTTATCCAGAAGTTAGCATAGAAAATTTCAACCATAATTTAACTAGCAAGCCGATTTTTTCGTCCATCAAGCTAGTAAGAGCGTGTCATTAGGTCCGGATGGCTGTCATCATGTTTTTTGGACTCTCCGAGTTTTTAAAGATGCTGCTCGGACTCAAAAATTCAGCACAAATTTCGCAAAACTCTATCCACTTAGTTTTTTCTGACCTAGATTTCTGCTGGATGTTTACCGCATCTAGTTAACAAACCAAACATGTATTTTCAACTGGCTCAAGAAACGTAGAATAAAAATAAGCTTTTGGGAGTATGGCGGAAGAATAAAGCCATTACCAGAAAAAGTCGGTAACATCCTCGACTGCTAAATGCCAAAAACCATAGAAGGCCTACGACGATAGCTGCAAATGGTCAACTCTTGCAAGAGTTTTTAAATACGCTGACAAAATTCTTACTCCTCTAAATCAGTTTCTGCACGAGTTGCGAATAAGGATAAAAAATCAGTGCAATGGACTCTCAAATCGGAAACTGCCTTTGAAAAATGTAAGCAGTTGCTAGCACATGTAACTAAGCTCACAGACCCTGCAAAACACGTTCGGCCAGCCTTAACAACTGACGCTTCTAGTTCCATAATAAGGGGCAGTGCTTGAACAGCTTGTACACAAAAAATGACAGTTATAAGGATTCTTCCAATGTCTATAATATGGAGCTACTGGCGCTATATTCGGCCATCAAATATTTTTGTGACAGAGATGAATGTTTGCAATTTATTATGAAATCCTATGTATTATCCTTTCACACATAAATTGACAAAAGTATCTCCACAGCAATTGGAATACATTTCTCGATTCACTATAGAGATGCAGCATGTAAAAGGAGATTCAAGTCGAGTTTCAGACACTCTATCTGGCCTGGACGGAAATGCAACAGAGGAAAAATTTGGCATGGAAGACATAGCAATGCAATGAAGATATAGCAACATTCAACTGCGCTTATTATAAAACATACGGTAGGGGGGAGTATTGTACCAACTATCAAAATTTGCAAGCGTCATCTAGATGACATTGATATTTGAAGATAAATATACTGGGTGGACCATATAGTAGTTTTTTTAAAGCACATGATATTTTGACATTGACAGCTGTTTTTCGCTCAAAATTATGTGAGTGGCTCAGTATTAACCTTCCGCAGAAAAAAGAGAGTCAACTAACGCTTGAAAAACGTTGAAAAATATTGAAATCTTATTTCCAATGTGAGTGCTGTGTTGTTCAAACAGTGCGTTTTTTGAAAAGAAGTTTTGGCCTAAATGAGGTGCCCACTGTACACAAATTAATGAAGAAAGTTCATGAGAGTGGACAATATTTACGGTTCCTGTACTTGTATGGTGTGCACTCTGAAGAGTGTGGCTGCTGTAGCCAAGAGTGTGCGACTCAATCCGAGGATATCAACTCGCCATGGATCGTAGCAACTCAACATTAGTTGCACGAGCCTGATTTGAATTTTACACAAAGACCTCGAATTTTTTGCTTTCAAGATCCAAATGTCTCAGGAATTGAAGCCAAATGACCATCCACTTCGTTATTGCTTCACAGTGTGGTCATTAGAGCAGCTTGAACTAAATGCCGATTTTTCTCAACAAATCATCTTTTCTGATGACGCACATTTTCGTTTCGGCGGTTATGTGAACAAACAAAACTGCCACATCTGGGGCTCGGGAATCCCACAAATGGTTGTTGAAAAGCCAATGCATCCTCAACGAGTGACAGTGGGGTGTGAATTCTGGGGCGGTGGCATCATTGTACCGTTTTTTCTTTGAAGATGAGCCTGGAAATGCTGTTTTGGTCAACGGAGAGCGCTACAGAGGTATGATAACCAACTTAATGTGGCCGGAGACTAAGGATTTGGACTTGACTGACCTTTGGTTTCAACAGAATTACGCACCATGTCATACAGCTCATCAAACAATCGATTTTTTTCACTCAAAATTTGAAAATCGTGTAATCAGCCACCTTGGCGATGTCAGTTGGCCGCTTTGAAGCTGCGATTCAACACCGGTGGACTTCTTTTTATTGGGCCTTGTAAAAGATCGATGTTATGCGGCAAATCCACAAACAATTCAAGGACTTAAATTGAATATTCAACAAACTATTGCTCAAATAGGGCCGAGACCATCAATATTGTCTTGGAAAACTGGGCTGCGAGGATGGCCCACTGTCACGTCAGCTGTGGCAGCAATATGAATTAAATTATATTTCACAAATAACGAGAAGATTTGTTCTTGCGAATAAAGTCAAAATATATGAAAAATATTTGTTTTTTGTTCATTTTATTACATTTTTAAAATAAACTTGTATTTTGCCCACCTTATACTTAACGACATTTTATGTGAAATTAGTTCTGCAAGTAATTTATGTTTTCATGGTTCTGTTCTGGTTAAGAGCTTCTCAGGTGCCTTGCAACACAAATATGCTCCGAAGCGTCAGATAATCAATAAAGGGTATTAAGTTGACATTCTGAATAGAGTTACTAGAAAACGACTATGTTTTGAGACGAAGTGACTGGCTTATTGACCGAAAAGCATGCCAGTGCATTCCTTAAACCTTGAGCGCATAGTTTTGTTAGCCGTGGACTTTTGGCCATTCTTGAGATTAAAGATGTCGCTCAAAGGCCACCGGTTGGACAACATAAAGACAATTTAACTGATAAGACAAGAGTGTCAACGGAAATCCTGAAATCGAACTTCCACAGCTGGCTCAGGATGTAGAAACAATAATAGGGCATATTGTTCGATCGTAAACAAACTATTTTAAATGAAAAAAAAAATACTAGTGTGGAAATACGAACGCTGATGGAAATCTTTTGGACATACCATGTATTGTTTTTAAGTAAGAATGATTATTGTAACCTTTGACTGTATTCAGTGACAAAATATTAATTTGCATCAAAATAACTACGTGATTGAATATTGTTTCTTTAGTCAAAGAAAAACTGAAAACAAAGAGATGCTCGAATAAACTGGATGGTGAATTATGCTCGAGCAGTATTAATTGAAAGAGACATTCTTAATCGCTGGCATCAAGAGTGAAAGGGTCCTGTTTCAAGCAATTGTATCTCCTACTAAGAAAAGAACACCTGTAATCTGACTGCACTTTTATCAGGAGTCTATCAAGACCTACTCTAAGATCGTATGTCATAAGGTTTCAGGCTAGGGTTTTTAATTGCTAGGGGAGGTGTTTTAAGAAACTTGCTTCCCGCACCGTGATATTCACAAAAAAAATGTATTCATCCCCCGATAACTGCCCGCATAACCATGTTCTCATAGAAAAACGAGCTGCCACCATCATTTCTAATATGTGTTCATTCTATGGCGGATTGGTGCACTGATAACAAAATACAATCTACCTAAGTTAAATGGCGATTCGGTTGTCACTAGTAGACATGTTGCCTCCCTACCATTTGGTCATCGGATATTTTTTGTAAAAGACTAATTAAAGTGGCTGATGGCAAGTTTTCTTCGCTTGGTTATGGAATTGACGATACCAGCTATGTTATCATATGGAGTTTGGATCACAGCTGAATTCCCTTGAGAATGCAATATTGTTTCAAATCCTGAAACAGGCCCTTAGAATGGATTAGAGCAAGGAAAACGATCTCATAAATAGTGAATATACTACAGCATTGCATTATAAAAAACAACTAGTTGACAAAGTTGCAGAGCCGTAATGACTGGAGAAGATTAATCCTAGAAGCCAAGGCCTGGCTTGGACTGTCACCCCATAGATTATTGCATTCTAAAATATTATATCATGGAGTAAACCAGGTGCAATTAAGAAATTATTATAAAAGTCTAGTCGGTATAAAGTGATTGTGCTGCCAGTCTGTTAAATGAAATAGAATACAATAGATATTAAGATATGAAATTGCACAAAATATTCAAAAGTAACAAGCATCCCGAAAGCTGAGTGTTTGATCAGGCTTATAATTTGTCCGAAAGTTCACTCAAAACAAATTTCGTTGTTATCAATGGAATTATACCTAACGATCTTCGATTTACGCAGGGAGCACTCTAACCACTAGACCACGTGGATTTCTTTAATATGTAGAAATGTTTCAAGATAAAGGTAATATTTTGTCAGCGATTGAATTCAATTCCATTATTTATATCATTAAATAAAACCATACTGCAGTTTTTTTCAAAGAATAACATTGCTCGTACATATCGCAGCCTATTCAAAAATAATTTTCACTATGATGCCAGACAGCTCAAGTTCCAATGAAATCCAAATGATTAGGTAAAAATTCACAGAAAATGGCATCCAATTTCACTCAAACCACTTTTACATCGTGCAAATTTTTTCCCATTATAGAGCTATCGCTAGCTATTGAAAACGTGAGGTCCCTTCTCAAGATGAGACAGAAATTAGAAGTCTTCAAAACTGTGAACTGGTTTGGTCAAGTGAAAAGACAGTTTCTATTCACTGTTTTCATACAAAAGGGGAAAAGTTAATTCATAAAGATCTTAGTTCTTATAGTTTCGTCTTTTTGAGGGTTTAAGCGATGCAAAAGCCACTGAATGTACCGCATCATGATATTTACCAGATAATAAAATCTATGAGAATCTTTTTTCTATCCAACCAAATGATAAGATGTTGATTGACCAAAGCCAGTTTTTCGTATGCCCAGTAAGGTTCAACACCAGCAAACACCAACCCGCTACAAAAAATTGACATCGAAAGGCTACAAACGGCGTCTGTGGCCAAAACTTTCACGGAGACCCTGGACAACTATCTGGCTCCTATCTTATCAGACGCATCGTTAACGGCAAGCAACGAGCTGTGGGTGCAAGTGCAAATGGCTATTAACATCGATGATGAGTGCCAAAATGCATTCGACAAAAAGAATCAGGCGTACAAAGAATACGTAGGTAGAAAACCCCTAGACGAAGAGAGCACACTATGAAAATCTCAGGATTAGCCAATAAGATAATTAAAATTAAGAAAAGAAAATACTATGACGACCAATTGAGAAGTATAGATGTACGCCTAGCAAGCAACAACACAAGACAAGCATACAAAGTAGAGAAAGACCTGAAACGTGGCCCAAAAGAATAATAAACCGCCGGGCATTAATGAGATTCCACAAGATTACATCAAATATGGTGGCAGCAGTGTTCAGAAACCTATTCATAAAGTCATCCAGCACATTTGGCAACAAGAATATATACCGTAAGAGTGGAACCCATCCATTTTATTTCCTATCCACAAAAAAGGTGACAAGTTACAGTGCGAAAATTATAGAGGCATATCACTACTTTGTACGGCGTACAAAATATTTTGTCAAATCTTTGAGAATAATACCAGATTATATGCCACAAGCATTTTTGAGGAGTATCAAGGTGGTTGTAGACAGTAGACCACTTGTTCACAGTCAAGCAGGTACTTGCAAAATGCTGGGAGTTCAACATAGACGTACACCAAATTTTCGTTGACTTTATGCAAACATACGATAGTCTTGGTCGTAACGTACTGTACCAAATAATGGTTTGCTTTGGCATCCCAGCCAAATTAGTCTGTCTTACCAAAATGACGATGACGTCGACGACCTCCCAAGTCCGCATCAATAACCAACTCTCCGATGCCTTTGACACAAGTATCGGACTAAAGCAGGAAGATGGGCTAGCGCCATTGGTGTTCAATTTGGCTCTGGAGTACATCATAAAGAAGTTACCTGTCGATACACGAGGTACATTACTATACAAGTCGAGCCAAGTAGTAGCATATACGTAAGACATTAACATTGTGTCATAGTTATTAACAACTGCCAGAGAACTCATCCTGAAACTCGACAGCGAGAAAAAATAGTAGGGCTACAATTCAATGAAAAGAAAACAAAGATCATGACGCAATTGAGGAAAAATACGTCAAATACACAAAATATCACACTTGGCGGATTAAATATCAAAAAATGTGGGTAAATTTGTGTATTTAGAGTTCGGCCACATTGCGATTTTCCTATTGTAACCAGCGATTTTTAGACGCAAATAGGAACACACTGCCACAAGATTTGCAAAGGAACTTCAGGCATGCGCAGAACTAATATGCTCATTTGAAGGTATGTCTTTGCCAGGAACACATGCGCTAACTCTTTTGTGCGCTATGCAAGAAACTTCCGTGCACATCAGCGTCAAATGTCCAAATGATGTGCGCCTGTGCGAGTATCACAAAAACTACCTACTAAACTGGTTTTAGGAAAAATCGCGAATTCCAGTGACTGCCGACCTGGACAAAATTGTCGAAAATCGCAGTGTGCGGGCTTCCATTTAACCATGTTTAACTTGCGACAGAAGTGTGACTGTATAGTCGTAGCCTGATGCATTCCTTAGTCACCGAAATAATGAAAACGGGCAATAGAAGGGACGATGTACGACGAAGAATACAGCTCGCAAATAAAATATTTTATTCAGTTTTGACGATCTTGAAGACCAACTCCAAGTACACCTGTGATAAGACCTGTATTATGCTTTGAGTGTGAAACATGGACCCTAACCCAAGCATCTGCAAATATATTGAACGACGGGTCCTGAGACGAATAATCGGAGCGAAGTTAGGCAGGAATCAATCGCGAATTCGATACAACCGCGAAATTTTTGACGAGACGTAGGTCTCAAGGATCGTAAGACAGCGGAAGCTTCAAAAGGCTGGCCACGTGAATCATATGAATGAACAACGAATACAAAAAAGGTATTCGTTGGTAGAACTGAAGGCCAGAGAATAGTGGAGAAGCTAAAGAAATGCTGGTCGGACTCGTTTGACTATTATAGTTCATCACTGCTCGGACTGAGTTATTGGAAGACCCAGTCAATGAACCGAGAAAGTTGAAGGGACTATTTGCAAGAAGCGAAGGCCTGAGAGGAGCTGTAGCACTACGAACAGAAGTATGAAGAGTTGCGAGTTTTCTTTCCGTTCAACCAAAGTTCTTCGAAAAATGAAGACATTCCCATTGAATAGATATCCAAAAAGGAGTGGCTTCTTCACTTGTTCTTAATTTAAGCTGCTTATGATGTATGGATTTAAATTGTACAGGCCTTTATAAGACTTAAGATTTTGGTTTTCAAAGTTTCACTATCTTTTACGCCACTCAGTGCAAACATTATATTCAATGAAAGGTTTTTAGATCGTTATCCTTATTATTTTTATAGAGTTAACCGTAAAGTGACCATATATTTTGTTAGTCACTTAACATTTTGCCCCAGCGTCACTCAGTGGTAGGTTTGTTTTGTGCAGTGACAGTCCCAAGTATTGCATGAAAATCAAAGTTTTTTTTTCCAAATATTGCTAGTTCAAGTTGTTATCAAAAACGTCTTTTAAGAGGGCATAAAACCCGGAGAAATAAAGTTGTTGCCAAAGATTTGTAGCCCAGAAATAACAGGTATTGAGAAAAGGCAATCTTTGAATATATTCTCAAAGTTTTACAGGAATGGGAAAAAATATGGTATCTTTTTGAGAAATTCTCTCACCAAAATCTGACTGTTAAGTGGTTAAGTCGTTTGTATCCTTTATTTTGTTAATTGGCTCTGACTGTACATTTCACTGAAATTTCAACTTGTAATATGTATTATAATTAAAGTCAATAGCACGGCATCTCAGACTGAATCTTGGCCTCAAAGATTAGTCACTTTTGATCACATGGTTCTTTGACCTTTTTGCCAGCTTAGGACATTTGGAAAGGATCTGCTATCAGCAGAATCTGGGTATTATGTTGATATTGCCAATACAATTAACTCATTTGGATATAACGTCCCCGCGGTATATAATGATGTATTTCCGATAACATGTCGAGAGCATTGCTGCATTAGAGACTCTGCATCCTGCTGTTTTTGCCCTGTTTCATTTCGAAAGGTATCAGTTGGGTCCATTTTGAGTTTGTTATCTGAGTTTATTGATTATAAGAATCTTGATCATGCCGACAAGTTTAGTTGAAACGTCATAAAAAGTATCTGTCGATAATGTCAACTTCAAATGTGTATTCTCATTGATTCCTCTACCCTCCAACTCAACGCTTCCCTTCGTGCCTTCCTTCAGCTCTTTTTTTGAGGAGTCCAGGCTCATTGCCCTAGTACTCTCCACTTTAATTTTCATAGAATGCAGAATGCAGTTCGAATATACTGCCTTTTTATGTCTGGGATATACCATACTTTTTGAATTGTCTCTTCAATCGATGACAATTCGTTCCTCCTTTCTAGAGTAGCTTTGCTAGAATTCCATAAAGTTTAGAAGTTTATTTTTTTTAGGTCACATTTGATTACCATTAGTGAGACAACGGCATTTTGATCAGCTCCTGGAATACAGTATACGAGGGTCATTTGAAAAGTTTTCGGCCTTCTAAAGAAAAACACATACATACTCGTAGTTCAAGCCAAACAAAGATTTATTACTCGACATAGTCTCTACACAAGTCAATATATTTGTTCAAATGCTTTTCCTAACCCTTCAGGCCATCAATAAAACATTCTTTGGGTAAAACCTGAAAAACATAGACTTACTGCCTCCTTAACGTCGGTATTTGACCCATATTTTTTCCCATCTAGAAATGAATGAGAAGTGCGGGAACAAAAAAAAAGCCACTCAGAGCTATGTCTGGTGAATAGGGTGAGTAGGCATCAAATTTTTCCATTGCAACCATGCGTGTACGAACTCGCGTATTGTCTTGATGAAACAGCTCCATCTTCCTTGTCTAGTGTGATCGCTTCTTCTTAAGTTCCATCTTCAATTGGTCCAGCAACTCAGCGTAACAGGGTCCGTTAATGGTTTTACCTTTTTGAATTTAATCAACCACAATTACATCATGGCTGTCCCAAAAAACTGTCGCAATTACTTTTTTGGCAGAAAAAACTACATTCGCCTTCTTTGGAGCTAGTCCCTCCAGCACAATCCACTGCATTTACTGTTATTTAGTCGCCGGAGTATGGCGATGTGTCCTGGTGGCGTGAAAACTAGGTACAATTCTTTTGGAACAGCTGAAGAGTCTTTTGGTCGATCGTCAATAAAAGCATATAATTTTCTCATGCATAAATCTTCATGTAGAATCTTACGCAGCCATTTAGTTGATACCCTACAAGCTTCAGCGGCAATATTATATCACGGTTGTGTGCACTAAACTGACGATATCTTCCGTTGAAACAGTTTTTGGATGTCCAGAACGTTCATTGTCGTTTGAACATGGTCACCGCAAGTTTCAATGTTGTAAATGAGGGTGACAATTCATCATATACGGAGTCTAACTCTTCTTTCACTAGAATAGAAGTACTTTATCACCGCGCGATACTCAATTTTCTCCATTGTTCAGAACAAACGTCACCTGTCAACTTTCGAAGGGTACCAGGTGTTTTTTACTGATGGCATACATATGTAAAGATCATCCATTGTTTGTCAAGAGAACTTGAATATACCATGACTTTTTGCCGGTCAAGCCGGAAACTTTTTAAACGACCCAAGTACTATCATCGTTTTTGAAAGTATTGAATCGATTAATCGTATACTATTAGGTCGCATATTTTTATTTCCTATATTAGTAGTAATTTGATCGCAACATGCAACATCTTGCTTCATATCGTCTTCTCAGTCCACTTATTTCCTTGAAATTTCAGTTCGTAGACAGACGCTACAATATTGGTAACATATTCAATTCAAATATTCAAATTCAAAACAATTATACGGTCTTAAAAGAAAGCTTGAGAATAAAATATTTTGCTTAAAAACTGAAAGAAATTTTCTCTTCTAGTGTTAAAAATAATGACCTGCCCACCCTCCAACAATATACAATACAATATTTTACATTCAGCCTATTGCCTACCTTTGTAATTATTAGTAATATTACTTAAAAGGAATTGTAGTCCTTTGTACTGGTTGCATATGCATTTAGTCACTTTTATTGTTAAGAACTTGTATTTAAAAATTTTAAGCATTCCTTTTTAATTTTCTTCGCTATTTTTCATGATAAACAGCATTTAAAAGTCGGTCCGTAAATTGCCTTTCTCTGCCAATTAAATTATGCATAAGTCTCCACTTCGCAATGGCACTTTACTATTACTAGTCATCACGCTACACCACTGCATCTATTAACATTTTTATTCCTTCCATCTAGCTACAAAGGGATGCTCGAGGACTTTTTAGCGGAATTTCAATAAGCAAATATGCAAATTTATTAAAAACAATCTCAGCCCTCGTTCAGCTAAACTAGCTAGCATACATTCGTTCTACTTAATTTCAAGGAAACACGCTACCTATGTTTATGAGTGTATCGCGATTTTACTGGCATACGAGAGAGAGAGAGGGCTTGGTAATAGGGCAAGGTGAAATGTTAGTAAAATTCGATAAAATTCAAAGGTTAAAAAAAATGAGAAATGATGATTAAAATGAAGCTTTGGATGAATTTTATGAAAAGTGGAACATGATATCTGCATTAAAAATGATTTGATCTTTCAGCGTAGTAAACATTCCTTAGTTATTCAAATACGATAAAGAAAGAAAAAGATATGCTAAGCTACTATGCATTTAAAATGAAAATTAACTGTTTATATCGATTAGATATCATATATGATTCATTTACATGTACATAATCTGTCATTATGATATAGTTTTTTGCTGCATTTGGAAAAAATCGAAACTGCATGCAACGGATTAAAATAAAGGACGTTTAAAATTAACGGATTCGGTGCACATTTTACGAGATTTCCGACTGATTTTGTTAATATTGCATTACTTTGCATTTCAATTTGATATTCGTTTCGAAATTCATTATTCAAAATTTGCTAATTATTATTAGTAATTATATGTAGGAAAAGCTTTTTTTCATCAAAGCAAAGTGGATTTCATTTTGATTTCTTTTGTTTCAATATCAATTTCTTGTTAAGAGGGTGCTAATTAAAAGCTGATGGTGGTTTGCCACGTGGTGAGGAGGAAAAGTGAAAAATGAATGCATTGTAAGGTTTTAAGTAGCGGCGAGTTTGTTTGAGTAAATTACCTCTTCCAGGGGTTTGAATGGTGGATATGAATTAAATGAGTTTATTTATATTTTCAAGAGTGATTGTGTAAATGTAAACTAATTAAAGCAGATTGATTAATTCATTTTTGTCAAGCATTTTCGAGAAATGCTGAATATAATGGGTAGATATGTATAGCCCCTATGTGGTTCGAAATGGACCAGAATGTTCAAGTCCTCGCGCAATTAGTTTGTTACAATTAAGAAATTCCAACTGAACTTTTTGCAACATAGACAATCTAAATATGTTGAAAATTGTACATGAAATAAGGACAAGTGCGCCTCAGAACGCATTATATCGCATTTTAAAGTAAAGTTTGTCTTTAAGGAAAACAGCCTGTTACTTTATTTAAATTTTTTAATTGTTTTATTGTACTTTTACAAATTATCCACCCATGGGTGACTAGTCATAGTCAACCTTCTGCGGTTGCTGTAAAAGAGAAGGCGACCGAAAACCAACCAATAAATCATAAAAATGGTAACCAAAATTATATGTTTATATCATCATAAATATACATTATTAAATCATTGAGCACAAACAGGGGCCGTTTAATTATTTTTTGAATTCTAAATTTCATTTGTATTTTCTTTACTGTATGTCTTGCGAAACTTTTCAAAACTCAATGCAATGTTCGTTTCGCATTTTGCATTGACTTTAACCGGGCTTTCGAATTTCTACTTTGCTAATGTATTTCGACTGAAATTCTTGAACAAACGTTGCGCTGATTCAGAAAAGTGCGACATGAACATTTTAAACGTGAAATCACAAGCAATTTTCGATTCAGAGCTAGAGTTATACCGTCTTTGAAATCGTTCAAAAAAACGTTTATCATGACGAATCTTTTCATTTTAATGAATAAATTCTGAATGAGCATAATTTATGATCGATAATCGATCATTTTATTGAATTTATACTGATTTTGTTTTTGTACTTAAAAATGTTAATCGTTATTGAATTTATTTTGAGAAAGAATAGAGAAATTAATAAGTGGAATAAAGATACTTACAACTCTCGATTTCTATATGGCAGAGTTGCCGATCCATCGGAAAGTATTGTAGATTCATTGGACATGATGCAGTAATGGTAAGTCTGTAAAAGAAGAAATGTATGAGTTAGATCTTCTAAATTTGATATTATGTAGGTAAACAGTTTCATTTCAATAGTAGTTTGATGGTCATTGATTGGCTTTCAACCAAAATAAAATATTGTTGACAAAATTAGTAAAATACTATGTATTTATTGCAAGATGAAAGCTAGCATTAACGCAAGTGCTGGTTCGCACTTAAAATTACTGGTTCAATATGCGTCAAAATAGTGGAGTCTTTGCCAATAAGCTTAAGATATTCACCTAAATGTTTTTACAATTGAGAAGTCAGTGCAAACAAGTGGAAAGGTGGATAAAAATCAATTGAAATGAATATGTCGATGACAAGATCAGTTTTCTTAGGCTTATGATTATCGACACTCTCTTTGTTAATATTAATATTAGCATTTCTTTATATATGTGGCCCCATAACAACGAAAGCCCTTTCTCCGAAAAACAAAATTTTACAGGAAATTAGTAAAATAAATTTCTTGACCTGCATCAAAATTTTGATACTTTACAAGGCTTTTGATGTATAAAAGTTGTTATATTAATATTCACAACTTAAATATAGATAAATAAATAAATTTAATACTTTTTTTTAGAAAACATCGACTTAGTGGTTTATATTTTAAAGTTTGCTGCCGTAATAAACGGTATTGAAAAGTCCTAACTCCTGCTGAGTTGTGCATTTTAAAGGCCCTATTACCGTCTAGGATTTTCAAAAAATTGATTTTTTTACATTCTTAGACTCCTTATACCATCAAGAATAACTCTCTAAAATATTATTTAAAAATTCGATGCCGATCCCGAGATATAGCGACTCTATTGGAGCGCGCTCTCACCTCTCCGCAGGTGTTCACGCACATCTTATATATATTTCGTTTTCTATAAAATACTGGTTATACTTTCCCTTCCAGTGTTGTTTTCTTTCTAACAGATTCCCAGTTCTATTTCTGTTATTATAAAAGCATATTCGTAGTAACAAGTGCCTCCAAAATCAGTTTATAAGAGATAAGGTGAAATTTATAAGAGAAAAGGCGAAAACTTTAAACGCGTTTTTCTCGACTGCACGTTTTTAGGTCTTTGTTAAAATTTTTTTTACAACGACCTACTAGTTTCGCAACTTACCTGTCCGTCGGTCTGTCCATCTGTCCGACTGTCCGTGCGTCACAGCTGATTTCCTCAGAAAATATAGAAGTTAGAATGTTCAAACTTAGTGAAAAGGTCAGAAGTGATGGTCTCTCAAAAGTTAAGGTCTTACGAAAAACTTAAAAAATTTTTAAGAGGGGCCTCCCCTTATAACGAATAAGCTCTTAAAATTTTTTAATCAAAAGCTGTAGACTGGGATATCAAATGAAAGGTCTTGATTAAAGCTTTTAGAATCTGAAATAAAAAAATCATTTTAAGAATTAGGGGGTCCAGGGGAAGGCAAAATGTACCAAGAATTTGTGTGTCCACCCCCCCGCCCCCTCGCGTTTGGAAACCTTTGAGCCGGAAAATCTGAAAATTATCTCGAATGTGCGCCTTTATGAGCACAAGGGCGACAAATACCTCAGAAATCGAAATTCACTCAAATTTGTTATAAATAGTATGATTTGTAAATTTTACATTTTCGCCTATAGAATCCTTTAAACTTCTTGTAATTTTGCAATTATATAGACTGATACAAGATATTTTTGAGATCGAATCATAAACAAGTGAGTTATAGTCATTTCAATTGTATGGAATTACAAAAACAATAACACGTGCTTATGGTTGATACATATTTAAAATTGACCTAGTCATTTTTATTTTCTGAAAATTTAACTTGAACATGTTCAATCGACCGAGCATTCTAAAAACCATTTAAGCTAGATCAAAATGGCGGCTGCACTGTGCATATGAAAGAAACTGTGCATCTTTTGCGTAAATTTGACCGATTTCATATCCTAGTATTGGATGAATAATTTAAGTTATCGATTCACGCTATTAGGAAACTTGTTTCTAACCATAAGATGTTTACAAAGACCTTCTGGTAAGAGCACTCTCCTACTTACTCAGCTTGTTTTAACTTGCTGACAGTTAATCTCCAGATCTAGTCAGTCGATTTTAACTTTGTTTAAAGCATTTTTTTGTTGTTTTTATCCTGCGCGATAGTTTACCACAATTTGGTGAAAAAAATAACAAACGGAATTTTAGAATCTGAAAAAAGACCCAAAAACGTCGTTTTTTAAGAAAAAGTTTGAACGTCCGCCACTTTTTTTTTGAGATTTTTTTGGTAAACTATCACGTAAGAGCAATTCCCTTTTCTAAATCTTTTTGAATTTTTGTTTCAGACTTACCGTTCCAGAGATCAACAGTCCGCAATGGAGTAGCATGTATTAAGCAGCTTAGGATTTCCTTGAGAGTTTCTTTGAAAATTGGAGTTTTGGAGGAATTTCAAAAAAATTTTCAGAATTGTGGAACTTTTCTGGAATTACAAAATCAAGCTTCACGCGGAAAGTCAAGAAAAATTTACAGTGTTTCTATGAGAAGTTTGGGGGGACATAAAGAAAAAGCTTCTTTTGGACTCGCTTGCTAGTTGCAGGATGCAACTGAAAGAGTCAGAGGTTTCCAGTGACATGGAGATGGACGAGGGAAGGAGTTCAACGGGCAATAGTGAGGAGGTGGCTATTGTGAAGCCAGAAAAGGAAGCGAGGAAGAGTCCAGTAAGGTCTCAAACTCAGGAGGCTCCTTCCAAGGTATCTAAAACCCTTGAAGTGAGCGAGTGGGATTTTTTCTTGCTCAAAAAGGTAGCAAAAGTAGCATCCACCAGTTTTTTGGGGACCATACCCAAGGCAAATGGAATGTCAGAGGGAAATCTTAGCTCCAGTACTCAAGCGTAGCTGCTACCAAAAAAGAGAGGTTGCCTTCTATAGCCTTGACCTGAAGACATTTAGAGATAGCGTTAAAAGGACATGCGCATGAAATCCTGCAAAGGAGTCAAAATTTAACGAAATACAAACAGCTCCCTACAAAGATCGATTCACGCTAAAATAGCTGAGGATTATACCAGCTTATTTAATTTTCTGAAGTGTGTGAAAGTGGCTTGTTACACGTACACTCTTCCAGGAGAGAGAAAATTGGCTCTCCTTCACAAAGGCGTCTTTAGCTCGTACGACGAGAACGATGTCATAGCTGAGCTGATGGAGCATCACGGAGAAGATATCAATCAGCAAAAAAATTTCCCCTTTCTAAGTTCAGTTCAAACCAGACTTTGAAACGAAAAAAAGCTATTGACATAAAGTTCTTGCTGTGCCAGAAGGTATGTTGGGAACCCCTACAAAACAGAACCACTACAATTGCCAAAGGTTTGGCCATATCACTTCTAATTGTAGGCTCGAAGTTAGATGCGAAAAATGTGACAAGCAACATAAGTCCGCTGAATGTCCAATGTCAAAGGATGAATTTCTGAGCTAAGGGACATTCTTTGAGTTTCAGAGGTTGTCCTAAAGTAAAAGAAGTTGAGAAGAAGAGGGAGAGTCTCCTGAAGAAAAAAGAGGAAAGAAGGTATTCCATCACCACCCCTATAAAAATACTGTACAAGAAGGGGTCTCGCACTCTAGCCTTTTGCAAGGTACAAAGAAGCAGCCTGGACCTGAGCCTATACGGCAACCCAAACATCAGCCAATGAAGCAGCCACAGCAGTCACAGAATGACTGCACTGACTGCCAACAATTTTTCGGATGAGACTTATTCACACTCATTTTGGATTTATTCATTCCCACTGCAAAAAAATTAATAGTTCCTAGTGAGAAAAAAAAAGTATGTTCTCGTGATGAGTTCCATTAAATTCTCCATCCTTGACGTATGTTCACTAGCTCCACGCTTTAAAATACGTTGATCGTTGAAACGTTGAACTGTTGAACGTCATACTTTTGTGCTCCCTCATACTTTAATAATAATTTAATCTTTTTACCTCTTTAAATTGGATTAAACTTCTTAACCTAATTTCCGGCAGTGTCGTGCATTTTGGACAATCTGCGCGCTTGTATTTTGCTTTGCATAGTGAGATTTCAAGTGCTAAAACATTGAAGCATTTTTCACCTTCTTTGTTTCCTTTGTTGTGAAATGGTTAGTGTTTATTTTGAATTAAATTGATTAGGAGTTGATCAATTTGTTTTAATGGCATCTAATTGTGCGCGTTAGGATAGGCGAATTGAACAAAATTTGCGATTTTTTCTATTTAATGACAATTTTTACTGACCTGCCCGAAGGTAGGCAACCTGAAACTACAGTTTTGAAATATAGTTTAGCTCTACAAGGTACTAGGATTAAAACATTGGAACTTTCCCAAATTTTGGAATAATAATAATAATATTTAATAATTAATTTAAAATTTAATAATTATTTGTATTAAATCATTAAAAACTAAATAAAGGCAATAATAATTATAAGTGAATAAAACTAGCGATTTCCAGCATGCTGTGCAGTACGGTTAAATATATTGATCCAATCAATAAAACCCCTATGGTGCTTTGTTTTGACTTTTGTGAGCTTTCTTACCATTCGGCATGTGTTAACCTTAAAAGTTTTCCAGCTGACCTGATCAATAAGGCTGAGAACGGAATGTACTGGTATTGTGATTCTTGCAGGAGATGCTCTTTGTCAGCATATGTTTCCAGTCTGCAATTAGCTGATAAAACAATAAAATCGCTAGCGGAAGAGCTTAAACAGCTTCAAAATAAGTGCTCAAGTACATGTCTGGAATTCGAGACCCTGTTGCGATTTACTGAGGACGCGTCACCCAAAACTCTGGCTTCAGTGAAAATAACTGACGTAAATAACCAGGCGCAATTACTTATGCCGACAGCTCAGCAGGAATGCATTAGTGCTCCAGTTACTCCTGTACAAAGACCTTGCATCCTCACTCGTAGTAAATCGCTGGCAAGGTTATCGGCTCTTAAGGCCCCGAAGCTTGCTGCTGGTTCTAGGACTACTAAGTTGTGTTCAAGTTCTCCTGTGGCTTCAGCAGCAACTCAGCATATGGTTGATAATGAATTACCTGTGACATGTGATAGCTTTCCGGGACCCTCATCAGTCAATCGGGGGTCGATCCCTAAAACCAAAAAAAATCCATCGCCTAGTCTTCCGCCCTAATCTGGTGATGACACATCGGCTGTGGCTACTTTGATTTCGGATGACGAAGTCCCAACACTTGACATCGTATCCCCTCCAAAGGAGATCTTTATTTCGCGCCTAAGCTACCATACAACTGCGAACTACCTAAAAAACTACGTTTGTAAAAAATTTGGGCCAGCTGTTAATGTTATTAGTTGCTACAAATTAACTAAGGATATCTGGAGGACAGAGTGGCAGCTTTTTTCATGCTTACAGTGCCCTCAAATTGTGATACTATTTTGAATCCTGAAGCTTGGCCACCTAGAATACTTATGAAACCATTCAGCTTAAGAAGAAGGAAGTCCTTCCGTGCACCGGGAAGACCGCAATCTACAAACTAGTATAAGATTTCATGACTGTAGCTTAACTTCAAATATTTCAGTATATTACGAAAATGTAAGAGAGTTAAGGACCAAGCTTGATAAGCTCTTTTTGCCGTAACAGCTCAGCGAAGATGTATTTATATGTCTTACGGAAACCTGGTTAAATAGTAATATCTCAAACTCGGAAATTTCCCTTGATTTTGATATGGACCGTTGTGATCGAGATTTGGCCTCTGCAAATAAAGTAGATGGAGGTGGTGTTCTTGTAGCTGTTAGTAGTACAGTACGTAGCTCTCTTTGTGCTGATTTTTGCTTTTCCCGTGTTGTGGATTGTGTGATTGTCAAGATCTTCCTTCCTAACAATACATCTTTATTAGTTTCCTCTGTCTACATACCTTGTAACTCTCCTTTGTATACGAGTATGTACGTGACATTCTTTGACGAGTTTTCCTCTTTTGTCTTATTGCATCATCTGCAATCTTTAATTCTAGTATGCGGTGATTTTAATTTGGGAACAGTGCAATGGAAGAAGAACCTTTCTTTCTCTATTTCATCAACCGATGCATCTTCTTTATCCCTCTCCTCGTTTTTATCACTCTGTTCACTATCGCAATTCAATAATATCTCTTATGCTAATGGTCGGGTACTTTTTTCTTTCTAATTTTCCCCTCAACTGTCTATCTGTTTCCACTGCATTAAGTCCTCTAGTGAGTATTGATAGTCATCATCCGCCATTATCGCTCGATCTCTCCATTGCTCCTTTGTCAAGTCTTAGTTTTGCTTCTTCTCCAAAATTCAACTTCTTCAAAACAAACTACGAAGCTGTAGCCTCCGAGCTGAGTTTGGTCGACTGGCAGGCGTTTTTTGATAGGTTGGAGTGTGAGGAAGCTCTGAGTAAGTTTTATAATGTCCACAGGATATTTCCAATTTGTTCTCTCAGTTCTTCTCGTCAACTCTTATTCCTTCTTCTCATGTCTCTGATCTCGTTAATACACCCGTACTTGACTCCATTGACATTTTTTCACTTTTCACTGATCATATCGAAGTTGAATCCCTCATCACTTAATCCTAATATATCACCTGGTCCAGATGGCTCACTGAATATTTTTGTCGTCATTAGCGTCTTCACTTTGTATTGAATTTATGAGCATACCTAAAAATATGAGGGTCATTCAACAAGCACCATCGTGCAGTACATTATTTTAGTAGCCTACTGTCAAAGTTTCAGTCACACTGCAGGATGGTAAAACTCTTTTGTAATAGCAGTGCCATCGGGCATCAGGTATGCTCATAAATTTAACAAAATATCTACCCCCGTCCGATTGGTTATATGGCTTGTCCGTCCTATCCTCGAATATTGTTCTGTAGTTTGGTCTCCCTGAAACTCCTACCTCGTTGACTCGTAAGAGAATGTCCAGTGTAAATTTACTCGTGTCTTGTTTTACAAATTCAAAATTCTATATCAACCCTATGACTGTTGTTTATCCTTCTTACGTTTGCCTACTCTGTCGTCCCGTCGCATGTATCTAGATCAGTGTCTCCTGTATCAACTCTGCCACAATCAAATTTCATTAACATTGATTGTAGACTTACGTTTTTTTCGTGCCACCGTATGCCCGTACAAATTTATGTTTTCATTCTCCCATTATACAAGTGGTAAGGAATCATGATAAGCTTGAGCTTGGCCCTTTTTCCGACTCATACCTAGTTTTTAAATTGAGATTAAGAAGCCTGATTCTTAAAACTCAACTGGAGTAAATATTAGACTTTATTCTTTTTGTGTGCTTTAATTTAATTTTACGTACATATTTATTATTGTTAGTACCATTGAATTTCTTTTTTATATTAACTTTAACACTTCATTCTAATTTTCATTAATTTTCATTTCTGTTTTTTTTTTTGTTCCGTTTTGTATTTGGATTATGTTTTATCTGTGAAATGGAATTTAAATAAATAAATAAAAGGAATTTAGTTCAAGAATACTTGAATGCCCATAGACCAGACTTCTTGTTTGTTTCGGAAACAAGACTCAAAGAAAAACACAAAGTGCATCTAGGAAATTAAAAGATCATCAGGCGTGATGATCCAGAGGGAATTCTTGGAGTCGCTATGGCTCACAAAGACCACCTGAAAGTCCAAAGGCATTGCCTTTCAAGGCGGAAATCTATGGAAGCAGAGATAATAAGCTCCATGCTGGGAGGGTGCACTTTTACGTTTGTGGGGATCTATGTTCGACATGAATATTCGGTGAGGATCTCATTGACGACATAGACGCGGTGCTTACGGTCTGCAAAAAGTTTGAATTGTATTCCATGGGAGATGATTTCAATGCAAAGCATCCCTCATGGGGAAATACAGCATCAAATGGTTATGAGACAGCTATCTCTAACTGGGTTCAATCAAATATGGATATCATATTGATTGTCTTGAAAGAGCCTACCTTCTGCCGAAGCTTGTCCATTATTAACTTCTTCATCGTATTTGCCAATCTGGTAAATCTCTCCCACAGTTGGAGGAATTTTGAGTGTTGAGTTTTTGACATTGACATCTTTCGGTTAAGATGACCTTAAGAGTGTAAAAGTTGAGGTGACCTTAAGAGTGGGAAAGGAGGAACTTGAGGTTGTAAATCAATTAGGCAGCAGTTAGTGCTGACCTTGATGTAAAATCGAAAGGGATTTCCAGAATACATCTTGAAATCTACCAAAATACATCTTGAACTTCATTGTAGACATTGTTAGCTTAGATCGCTGCTTGCAAGGATCTTCCACCGCAATTTAAATATGATCAGCTGGAAATATGAGTGGTTATGTCTCTAAATCGAATGATCTCAAGGAGAGCCACGGTTTTTGTCAACGAGCGATTTGAATAGGTGCTGGAAAATATCAAACCAAGTCCTTGTATGTTTCCTCATATCAATAAGATAACTGGCAGAAAAAGGCTGCCCGGGGTCCTTACTTATGATGCGTCCATGCTCATAGATGATAAAGCTATCGCTGACTCTATCGCAAAAGCTTCTGCGAAAGTTCTTCATGGAGAGAAAGCAAGTGAGGACTCTTCCGTTATTCCGTTAGTGAGTAGAACCTTAACGAATTTTGACAAGGACATGAGCAATTGTGCTTTACGAGATTCTCTGATTTAAACACCTCCAACGCACCTACTGACCATGGTCTGTTTGTCAGTTCTAAGTGACTGTTTTTGTTATGGAATCTCCTATTATATGCTTAAAAACTTTTCCTGTTTTCTTTGTGTTCCCCGCGATCATTCTGAATAATTGCGTAAACATTTGATACTTCCCTCAGCAACGGAAATGCTCAAAAATATTACCAATACCCAAGAAGTCGGTTCGCTGCATTCAACTATTGGTAAGCTGTAGTAATCGAGCAGTCATACGTTTCAACCAAACTGCTCAAAAACGTTCATAATACTTATCCATTCCATTAGTTTCATTCATAGTAATAAATCAGAAAATATTTTTTTTATTATTATTATTAAATGTAAATTTTATATCATTTTCTTCTATATTAAATTTAAACGTTTCCTTTTAACTGTATTCTTTACGCTATATAACTTTTATTTATATTTAAAATCTTTTTCACTTTTTACTTTTGTTAATTATTAAAATTCAAATCAGCAAATTAAAATTTCGGACACGGGAATACTGATTTAGTGCATCACATCATTGCATTGCAGTGGCGAATGCAATCTAACTCAGCTGATTCACCGATACGACAACTGAATCATGAGGAGATTCAAACGGACCGGTGAGTCTGTTATGAATCTTGATGGTGGTCACATCGCGACGCGGAAGAAAAGAGCAGTAACGTAACGTTTGGAAATAGAGATTTTACAAAAGGCATTTACTCGTTTGTTGCCTGTTAAGTGCTCCTACTGGGGCATTATCTTATTTGTGTATGAAAAAGTTTTGAAAAGTTCCCGAGGCTCGTGGGAAAGCGTCAATAAAATATTGATGGACGATCGCTTTAAAACAATACGTGAGTGAATTCACTTTTGTCTCGTAAGTCCGAAATGGGTGTTTTGCCAAGTGCGGTGCGGCGCGATTCGCAATAAATTGATTTGGGGTAGATCTAAAAGGGTGCAGGTGCTAGCCCCTAAAGGCATTTATTGCAAAGAGCAGTTCCTTTGCAAAGAAAATTGTTTGAACCCGTAGTAGTCTGGTAAAGTCATTACCTTGGGGCCGTGTTTAGATGAGGGAAAGATACTGCGAAAATTTTAATAGTCTTCTTCTGATCGGCTCATTTGTATGTTGATGATACTTGTGCTTCATTTGAGATGCCTCCATCATTCGGGCAGTACTTTTTTCCTTAGAAATTTGTTAACGATATCTACTAAATAACTTTACTTCAACGAGACGTAAAACAGTGTTCTCGTGAATCATTAAACTCAAACGGAGTTAATATATTTTTTGTATGTCGACATACAATCGCGAAGCTGGGCCCGCTTTACGTCGTAGCCGCGAATGTGCCTGATTGTAGCAGCCAGCAACAGTCGCGTTGCAGCAACACCACACAGAACGTGTTTTGATATTTATTCCGTGCTTTGGTGTGACAGGGTTTATCGAACGTCTGCATTGTTATGTGCTATGAATAAATTTTGTTGATCTTGGTAACCGTGATAAGATGTTGCATATACTTTGATGCGAAGTTTTACGAGCGATTTTAGGCAAATTTCTTGTCAGTAAACGAACGAAAGTACATATTCAGCGAATCTGCCAAGCAATAGCTGCAACAACTAAATGTCTAAAATTTTTCAATTTAAACAAAAAGGAAAACAAGAATTAAAGTTCACTGTGCATAGTTATTCCATTTAAAAAAAAACCCAAAAAATTTAATTTATCAATTAAAAATTAAGAACACAGCATCATTGTAAGTAGCCCACTCTATCAATGAGTGCTCGTGGCGAATGATGGGTACGTACCCCTTTTATTGAATAGCAAAAATTTGTTTGTGATAGTAGTTGAATTTTTGGTATTTGGCAAAATTTGTTTTTCGATAATATTAAATTTTTGAGAATAGTTGAATTATGATGAGTCGAATATTTTTATAATAGTCCATTTTTACGTAATAGCTAATTTTCTTTAAAAATAATTAAAGTTTTTTTGGAAACATCTGAATCGTATGATGAACAAAAGTGTATTAATGGACGTACATTAGTTCAGAAAAATAAAAAATAATAAATTTCCGATGTCGTTTAGGGAACATTATTAATAAATAGTCTCCTGTGTATTAAGTTGAAAGCACTTAAATATTAAAATTTGGTATAGTTTGTCTGGCCTATAAAGGAAAGAAATAGAATGCACAGATAAGTCAATTATAATACACGGTCTTTCTTTTTCGTAACATATGACCGGGTATGGGACCCGTCACGATGGCCGGCCCCTCCACTGAAATCAGCTAGCCATTGGGCGAGCTCCCGCCCTTTGATTGCATTATAGGTAGAGTGGTAGCGTGCCCTTGATGGTATAGTGTTATGTGATTCCATCGCAAAATACTACAACATAAATTGGTCACGTTTATATTTCTCATTTGATGGAAAAATTCTTGCAAATTATGTTTGTATGAGTTTTTCACTCAAATGATAAATACATGCCCAGGTCTACAATTCGATCTAGATCCGGTTTGGAAGGTGCGAGGGGGCACCGCTTACACCTGAATGCCCCACTCTCTTATTTGTGGTCTAAAAGAATCGTCGGTAACGATAAAGTCTCTTTAAGTCCGTCCGTTTTCTCCAGGCACAATTTGTCCTCTAAAGCAAAACAATTTTCGTGACCCTTAGTAGGTTACCTCGTTCTCGACTTTCAATTTGAACCTTTTTTCGAAATTCATGAATGTGAAAAATATTTTTGCTGTGTATTTGTGCTGGGGAAAAGAACCCGCCCCACGATACCGCAACGCTAGCCTGCCAGCCCATTCACGCGTCCCTAGACAAAGCCAATCTGGGCGGATCTTACCATCCACTTTTGCCAGAGCAGCAGACCATCATTGCAGTCCATCACAGACATCTATATCTACCCATTTTACTGCAGAGCTGCTTGAAAGAGTAATGCTTGTAGGCATCATACAATTTTCCGCGGGTGCGAGAATTGTGCCGGAAAGACAATTTGGCTTCGAAAAATCCACTCCTCGGTAGATGCTATGGCCTTATCATAAGCTTGTTGGCATAATCATAAGCTTGTTATAGCTTGCCTGATCAATGTTGAAAAAGCATTTGACACTGTATGGATCAAAAGACTTCTCTACAATATGATAAACCTTAGCTTTCTGGCCCATATTGTGAAAATTATAGGCTGCTTCATGAGGGGATAAGCTGCCTTTGCATTGCCTGGTGGAGCTAGTTTATGTCCATTTTATATTGACTTGGGGGCCACGGGGGTCTGTATTAGGCCCATTTCTTTTCAAAACATTCAGTTCTGACGTTTTGGGCGTAAGAGATGAATATAAGCTCGGAATCCAGGTGAATCTCTTCGCTGGCAACTTGTTAGTATGGTCATCTGAGCATAATTTGCGCTTTGCTTAAACGAGGTTCCAAATACACTTGGATTCCTTTACCGCATATTACCAGAAATGGGGAATCAAGATAAATGCAAACAAAAGTGAATTAATTGTGTTCCAGAATCCTCACAAAAACGTTGGTTGTCGTGCAAGAGGCATATGTGACACCAGAATTAAGTTGAATAGGCAGATGGTGCACTGCTCTAGGTAAATGAAGTACTTGGGGGTAGTTTTCAATACAAAGTCTACCTTTAGTGCTCACGTTGACAATATTACCTCTTTTCAGGAAACAGTTAGCAGCAAACAAGCGAGTCAAGGCTTGGCCTATGAGACCCTGATTCGTCCGATCATCACATATGCGGTGATGATATGAACATAAAAAGGGGCAAGATAGGATTAATGGAGTGAACAATTGTTCGGGCCTTCACGGGCCTGTACAGACGGGAGGGCGAAAAGTCTTACCTCAACAAGGCGCTGTACTAGGAAGCGCCAATCAAATCATTTGTGGAAAAGCTGGTGAAACCAGGAAAGCCGTGGAACACAAGGCGGAAGCATTCAGGACACTGATGGATAACTACTCAATGAATGCAGCGAAAGAGTAGTTTTAATCTACATATTTAACACTGCATTTGTTAAAGCTGATGAATTTTCACCTTATTTCTTTTATAATCTATTAATCTTTGATAATGTTATAGGTGTCAACATTTTAAAGTTTTGTTTTACCGAAAAATAAATATTGTAAACTAAGTAAAGTAAATGATGACTCCGGGGAAAGCTCTAAAGCAAAACCCGTACGAATATTGATAGGCTAAATTATTTATGAATTATGATTTGTAAAAATTAGAAAAAATCATCCAATAAAGATTTTGAAACAGTCAACAAATGAAACCACGTAGCACATTATGTGCGGACTATCCTATAGGATAAAAAGACATACTTAAGCATTAGGAAGTGTCGAGGGTAGGGAAGTTTATTTTCTAGTAATCTCTTCTTCTCTTTAATCCCCAATATAAAGAAGATTTCCGGATCCTGAAGACGCCTCTAGATGAAAAAAACTGGGCCTTAAACAGTTCCTGGCTAGGTCCTCAACTCACAGCTGAAGTGTTTAATGAGTAGTCCATAGTGTCTGGTGCGCTTGGAGGTTCCAACTCAGGAAGTAAAAAGCTTTGACCTTTGAACCATAACAAGATAATGAAATGAAAAAAAAAATAAGGGGAAAAATAACTTCAAAATGTCCCGAAAAGGATGAGATGAATTTTAGGCAATCGGGACCAAAACAGTATCCCCACTTTGAGAAATTGAGTGCCATCATTTATAAGCCTATTGTAATTAGAATGGGGAAAAGGGTTTAGTACCGAATCCATTTATGGGAGAGCCTGGAAAATATTCAATTGAAGAAGATATCGATAAATGTAGTTTAAAAATAAAGGAAACTTACCGTATGCTTCGTGTGATGGAACCAGAATGATGAATCCGTATAAATTCATTACTGGTCGTCGCAATATGAAAATATGATTGTTTTTCATTTACAAAAAAGGTGTCAGGTACCCAAATATTCTTTATGAATTCTGATCCAACCGATAACGTCTCTACGCCCGGACGTTTTCTATATGCTAATCGCGGATCAGTCCAGAATTGACGAAAATAAAAGTCCAAGGTGAAATCCTGTGCGGTGAGAAACGAGAATTAGATTATTATCCATAATTGATAGCTGAATAATTTAATAATAAATTTCAAGTACGAATACGAAGAAAAATATGGAGAAAAAAAATGATAAATTACTATCAGCAAGGCTACATGTAAAAATTAATGAAATAAAATGAAATTACTTAGTGCTCTACATGAAAGCTAATAACAGGATAATAAATATCAACAGAAGTACCGACAGCAGCACATACAACATCAACAACAACGGCGACACCGACAACAAAAACGACATAGTAAGCAGCAAGGATATTAACGTAAAAATTGTGAATTTGCATGCACTTTGATTTTCTATTAAATATTTCCACATACCCGTACGTACACACATACACGCCAAATTACACATTTTCTTACAGTAAAACCGCGAAAGCGCCGAAAATGAGTCTTTAACATGCAATATGAAAATTTAGGTCGTTATAGCATCAAGGATATATTATGAAATGCACTTGGTGGGAGTACATTTTTCACGTTGACATGAGATTGTATGAATATGTGCAAATTTATTTTTTGGCCCCGTTGTGCACGCTCGCGGTTTTAGGTTGTGTGCGTACAGCGCAATGCAATTACGATTATAATATGCTTCATGCAGTTGCAAATTAGTGCAATGTCGTACTGTACACTTCCTTCACGTGTTGTGTGTGCGTGTTTTAAGCAAATTGAAGCTCGTCTACGCTATTTTTAATAAATTGTATAAATTCACATGTACATGGGTAAAGTGAATGCTTGAAAATTCAAAAAAGTGTAAAACAAGTGCAAAGGTGAAATAGAGATATTCATATGTAGAGAAAGAGAGAGAAAGGGAAATGGTAGTTTGGATTAAAGTTGTTATCTTGCTGATGGAGCTTTTAACTTTGATTTAACTAAAGTTAATTGGAAGTAAAATAGTCTTCTTCCTTATGGTATTTTAATTTATGGTGAATTCATTAAGTGCACAATTGCATTATAACTGATACTTATGCTATTTGAATGACTTCAACAAGGTACAACTTTCAATGGCTTAGGAGTCCAGAGAAGGGGGGAGAAAAAATTATATTTTCAAACTTGTCGCCTGCCAGACACGTTTCATTATTTTTCTTCTATTTGAATAGTTTCTCCTCTATTTCATTTATTTTATTGCTAAAGTATTTTACATCCTGCTGGTAATTTTCTTGTGTATCACATTTAATATTTCCTCTTCATCCTTTGTCGTGCTGACACAAGTGCTGCATTTAATCGGTACTTGTGCATTATGAGAGCTGACCTGGAAAATGTTCCATCCGTAAGAGCGAAAACCATTGAAGATATTATCTAAGAACTTAAGCGGGCCAATTGCCAACTACTTGTTGGCAATTGGTCTTTTGAATCTAAGACTCATCATACTTGAGACTGCTGTCGAGCGGAAAGGGAAATTCGCTTGTTGAACTATAAATGTTTTCTTTGGAAAATTATGTTTGCAAAATTTAAATTGGAAAATTGGATTTGATCCTTTGAAAAGCTTTTTCGTAAGATTATGCCGGTCAATATTCCCCTACTTTTTGGTAAAAAGTGAATTTATTATGATTAAGATTTTATTTAATATCATAATTATGAGTTATTATGAGTAGATATTTGATTGGAAAACAAATGAAGAAATGAGGTTTAAGTAATGAGCAGCAAATTTTGTTCATATTTAAAGTATTTCATTTATTAATCATATATGAGCATACATAGGATGAGCAAGGATAGAAAATGTACAATAAAATGCGTGTAAAAACTCGAAATATGATATTTCGTTTTTTTATGACTATATTTTTAGGTTTTACATGAGCTAAACGTATCTGACAGCCACAATAAAACTATCTCAGCGAAAAATTAAATAAATAAAATAAAAATAATTTCAAGAAAAATGGAAACATAATAGTGTAAAACTAGTTAAAAAAATTCTAAGATAGTGTCAAAAATTTGGGGAAAAATTTCAAAATAATTATGGAATACAATAAAAAATTTAAATTTTTTCTTTTTTCCTTATTTTTTTTGGGAGACAGAGAGATAAGAACATGGCGAGCAATGGGTCACGTCCTTTAGTGACTTTCACTTTTTTCGTATATATTTTTCTCGTTTCGCTTTAATTGAATATAAATTTTCAAATTACTTTTTTCATCAACTTATTCATTATTATTATTTTCAATTCATGATGTGAATATATATATCTTCTCTTTTTTGATTCTGTAAATATTTAAAAATGATAAAACTTTGATTTGGTTTCCACTCGGGGTCCTTCACCCATTTTACGAGCTAGAAGTACATATACATGAAATTATATATATTGTTTCATTTTCAAGTGATGAAGATGATGATTAAAGAACACTGAAAATTGTACAAGATAAGATATTCTAAACAAATGACTATCATTAATATCTGTATGTGATATGTTTATATAAAGTATAAAGCTGGAATTGTTACGACGACGAGGCTAAATTACTGATTAAAAAGGATTTAACAAACACATTTGCTAATAATTTTATCAATGATAAAACAAATTATTCCTTTTCGTTATCTCAATTAAGATAATTTTTTTTCTAAACATTTCATTGTCCCGACATGAATAAAACCATTTTGACTTATTTTGAAAATCTCGCTTTTAATAGCCTTCATATTGTTTGTGTTTTTCTTTTTAATCCTTGCGGATCTATTTTTATAGCTTTGACATCCGTGATTCACTTAAGCTTGGACCACAAGCGTAAACCATTGTAGTTAACACATTTAATATTACGGTAGAACAACATTTGATTGTCAGCAAGAAATTTGTGAAAGCTGTGAACAATAATCAACACGTAAAGCTAGGGTGAGTTAATTGAATGGTATAAACAAGAGAAAAGTTAAGCACCTAATTGTGTGTGCGTTTCTTGTGGTTTTGTGTCGTTTGATGAGTTGGTGATGTTAAAATTATAAAAAAAATTACCAGATTGAAGTTGTTAAAGTTGTTACTGTTTTTGAAACTTGAGTGAATTTCACGAAAGGGGAAAATTGTGGTCATTATTACCACACTTGCTAGTCGAAAGCGGAAAGCGCAAAGATTCCATTTTCGAAAGTACAATATACGTTTCTGACCGTCAAATATATTCTTTTGACAAAAGAAATATTAAGAGCTCAAATTTTCATTATAAATTATAAAACTTGATCAAGTACCTTCTTTGTAGGTTAAATTAGAGGGTAGTCCAACCATAATGCACAACGTTAATTGTGAGTCAAACATTAGTGTCAAGCTTTTCGCCCAAGGAGGAGGTACACAATTGACCAGCACGTTAAGGTTGGTGAAACCTTTTACGAAAATGAGCATTCAAACCAACATGTATTTCGTGTACTTCATGATTTTTTTGGTTAGCACAATCTATCAAATGTGTTCACAATTGGGAGAATCGTGCGCAACTTTCCGCAAACCGGGTCTATAGAAAATGTAAAATCACCTTTGCGTGCTCGTCCAGTTCATTCTGCGGAAAGCATGGCTGTTGTTCACGATAGTGCGCCAGAAGAGCCACTCGTCGTCTCGCCCAACAATTGAACATCTCACGAACATCACTGATGCGAATTTTGAATAAAAATTGGAATTTCCATTCTGACAAGGTTCAATTGACTCAAGAACTGAAGCCTACTGACCATTTCGGCAATACTCCGAATGGTTGCGTGAATGAACAGAAAGCAATGGTCAAGAAAATCATCTTCGCCATCGAGTCACACTTTCACCTCAGTGTATTCGTTAAGAAGCGGAATTGCCGCATTTGGGCAAATGAGAATCCACAAATGATTATTGAAAAGCCAATGCATCGACAAAGAGTCACCGTTTGGTGCAGTTTACGGGCTGGCGGCGTCATCGGGCCGTACTTCTTCGAAAATGAGGACGACCAAGCAGTTACCTTGAATGGTGTTCGCTATTGCGTAATGATAACGGACTTCTTGTGGGCAAAAATTGATGTTATCGACCTGGACTATATGTGGTCCCGACAGGATGGTACCACATGCCACACAGCCACCAAAACAATGGCTTTGCTTGAGAAATTCAATGGCCGTGTTACCTCATATTGTGGTGATGTTAATTGGCCGCCACAATCATGTGATTTGACACCGTTGGACTTCTTTCTCTGAGGATATTTAAAAGAAAAAGTGTGCGTCAATAAGCCAAGAACAATTCAAGAGCTAAAGGATGAGATAATACAGCACATTAACGACATTGAATCTCAATTATATCTCAGAGTCATTGAAAATATGGGCCATCGGATAGAAGCATGCCATGATAGTCGTGGGGAGCATTTGGGCAATATTTCGTATTATGCATAATTCTCATAAACCCTTCTATTATAATAAAAAAGATTAACACAATATTCTGAAAGTTTTTGATTTATTTACAATTAACATCGTGCGTTTTGGCTGGACCACCCTTTAAAACACACAAAGAAATATTGAAAATGATTTAAAAGCCGGATTCAACCAATAAATACATTTAACTGATTTATTAGAGCATTCAGGCTCTCATATAACGTTTAGATCCAAAAATCGAATAATTCAGCTGTTCACAAGATTTTTGTTTAATTTTATCTTTCAAAACATTTAATATGATTCACAAGAAGTAGCGTAGGCCAGCCATGTATAAAGTAATCCTCATACTCTACCAGATGTCAAAAAAATGGTACCAAGGCGAAATCCTATACGACTATCCCAAAAAAAGATGTGTTAGACCGACAAAGTATTGACTTAGAAGAGCAATCTATTCATTCATAATTTTCCCCTAAACTACATAATAGGAAAGGACCTTAGTGTCAAAACAATTTCCATATATTTATATACCAAAAGAAGCGTTAATTTTCCAAATCATCATACAAATTTTGAACATTTATCTAGAGGACTCACTGAAAAGCTACTAATGATTCTGAAAATCACAAGGATACTTCAAATGTGTTAGAAGGCAAATCTTGAATAATATTTACATTAAGCATTCACTAGCAAAAATTCACATTAACCGTTCATTTCGGGATGCCCTAAGGAAGAATCGATGTATTTTCATGAAGAATATATACTACTGAAAAACCCGAAATTTTTTGTTTGGAACATTGTTTAACCCTTAATTAGCGCATGGGGTTAACCCAATTTCGAATTTGAAAAAATCATGTTATAGTGTTTGCAACGCGACAGCGGTCTTTCTATTTTCCTACCTACCCACGGTGTATGCAAATCAGTTACGGTCGGGAAGCCAATGCCTACGCACGAGTCGTTGCTCTTTTAGGTGATGGCTCCATGCAACCAATTACTTGAAAATTTTCAGCATAAGGTAAGTTTTAATTTTTTTAGTTTTACGAACATTTATTTATTTTAGTCAATTATTTTGTTTATTTGATATCCGCAGGCCAATTCTCTTTTTTCTTTAAAAGCCGTCGGGTCTTGCTTAGTTGTGTGAGCAGACGCGTTTCGACTGTGTTGAGTCATCTTCAGTGTCTAAACGATGTGTTGAAGGGAACGACTTTATATAGTCGTAGGATGGGTAATTAGCGAATGGGAAGTAAATTACTCAAGTGCTAAATTATACCAGGTAGTGGCTTTGTTTTTTTTTTTTTGCTTGTTAGATGTCCGAATGTTCTCTTTCATCTCGTTTCCGTTTTCGTATAAGAGTGTGGTCTAGGACTGAGAAAATTGCATCGGAATTGCTAATAAGTTATTCGTTGATAATGTCACCGTTTGTCTTTCTGTATTTATAGATTTCAATCCTTTCTAGGATATCAAGTCTTGGTCCTTTGCTTTATTTGTGTAGCAATTTCATAGAGTTTGTCATAGCGTCAAGCTCATGTGCGTCCTCCAATTATAATTGGAGTCTGCCTTATTTTGTGAGAAAGATCGTAAGTGCTCTCTGATCTTGTCGTTAGTTTTTGTGTTGTCCTTCCTATATATACCATGTCGCAGTGTTTGCATGTCAGTTTTTATACGCCACTGTTTTCGTATATTGATGTGTCATTCAGTGTTGGCTTCAGTTTGTTTCCAATGTTGTTGTTCGTTTTGAATGCAGTTTGCAATTTGTTTCTCCTAAGGAAGTTTGATAGTTTGTATGTCTCTTTGCCTACGTATGTTAACGAAACCCACTGTTGGTTGTTCTTATGAGTTTCAGTCGGTTGCCGTTCGTGTTTTTGTTTGTACTGTGTGACAAGTTTGTCAATGTTGCATGGTTTATCTCCGTTATTATTAGCTATTCTGTAAATGTTGTTTAGTTCGTTGGAGTAGTTAGTAGGAGTCATGGAGATGGAGTGAAGCCTCTGCACCATTGATCTGTACGCTGCTAGCTTATGTTGTGCGTGGTGGTTAGATGTTTCATTTATAGTGTGATCAGTTGCGGCTGGTTTTCTGTATATTTTGTAGTCCAATCGTGTTTGTTCACGTGTCACAGTTAGGTCCAAATACTTGAGTTGTCCGTTTGTTTCTTTTTCCATAGTGAACTTTATCTCCGGGTGAGTTTCATTCATACAGGTAAATAGTTCGTCTTGTTTATTTTCTTGTGAGTTAATCACGATGAAACAGTCATCTACATATTTTCTGTAAAATATTACATTGGATCTTTTGACAACTTTGGGTATTAAGACTTCTTCCAAAGATTATAAGAATATTTCTGACATTATTGAGGACATTAGATGTCCCATACCCTGACCGTCCTTGGCAATGTATGTGTTAAAATAGTTCTGTTTGATTGTGGTCTTTATGAGGATGAGTATTTGTTCTGTGAATCGTCGGCTGTTCTTGAACGAAAGTTTTTCTTTTAGTATGGCCAGTGTTTCATCGACAGGGATAGACGCATACAGTTTGGTGATGTCTAATGATAAAAGTCAAGTTTCAGTCCATTTTAAAGAAATGGTAGAATTTCCTTGCTCGCCGCTGTTCTTTAATGCGTATTTGTCGTCAAGGTGCATGACATCAGCCATTGTCGTTGCCAAGTACCGTGCTAATTGGTAAGCAGGAGCTGGGCGGTAGTTGACGACAGGACGAATAGGAATATTGGGTTTGTGGAGCTTCGGTTGTGCTTTAAGGGGTGGTGTTCATGGATTTGGGTTTATGTAGCGTTGCTTAGTATTAGGAGGAATAATTAGTGAGAATTGTATAATGGCAGTACGCAAGTTCCCTTGGAACTTATTGGTTAGGTCTTTGTTTACCAGTTTTTATCCGTTGACGTTAATGAAGTCTATTGTTTTTTGTACGTAGTCCGTTGTTTTTAAGATCCCCGTTGTATTTCCTTTGTCACTGTCACTGTAAGTAGGTTATCCATAAGCGTTGTCTGAATGTGTCTTACTATCTTCTGGTCTTCGTGGAAATTCGTTTTGTTTATGCTAGTGCGTATTTTTTGTAGTATGTCTACTGCAGTATGTCTTGCATCTGTCTATTGTTCCTGCGGCAGTTTGTTAATGGCCAGTTCAGTGTCGACTACTAGTTGTTCTAGGTCTAGACCGAGATGCACTTCCTATAGACAATTTGGAAATAAACGTATTTTCGAGTTTTTCGCTTATGGCTGGAGTCCTAAGATCATCTCACTTGAATTTCATTGATTTATGGGCACAAGATGGATCAGGTGTAGGAATATTTTGGCTGACAATGTCTTACGAACTGTTTTTATTTTAGTAACGGTGTATTCGGTTCAACAATTTATCAGCTATTAGAAATCTTTGTAACATTTTGGAGAACAAGTTTATAGCAGCTTATTCACCGGGTGAGAATCTAACATTAGATGAACAGTTAGTTGGGTTTCATGGTAAATTCAGAGGAAAAGTTTACATGCCTAACAAACTGAACAAATACGGCATAAAAGTGCAGGCCATGGTTGGCTCAAAAATATATTACCTTTGCAAGTTTGAGTTATATTCTAGTAAACAACCAGGTGGAGAATATCAAGTATCTAATTCTCCAGATGACATCGTAAAACGCCTTGTTGGACCAATAAAAAACAGTGGCCGTAACACAACAACTGACGATTGGTACACAAGTATGATACTGGCCAAGGAGCTGCAAACACTTGAACATAAATTGACTCATGTTTGTACATTGAATACAAGGAAACCTGACATTCCATCTGAATTCTTGCCAAACACGACTAGGGAACAATTGACTTCACTTTTTCGATTTAGTAATCAAATCACTATGGTCTCTTATAAGCCAAAGAAAGCTGTCTTTTGACTTTCTTCCATGCATTATGATGCGTCCATTGACGAAACAACAGCTAGCGTTCAGAAACCAGAAATAGTTACCTTTTAGATTAGTACCAAAGGTGGTGTGGACTGCACTGATCAACGATGCGATAGCTATAACGTTTCCAGAAGAACGAAAAGATTGCAGTTGGCGGTAGTTTTCCACCTTCTCAATGTATCTGGCATCAGTGTATTTACCATACTCAGGGCGAATACTGATAAGAGTCGCACACATATAAGGCGGATCTTTCTGAAAAAAACTTGCCGTAGAAGTGGAAGTGGAAGACCACCAAAAACGTCACATTTAACAGCGTGCTTTCCCTTCGTTGGCAAAAAAATGACTGTGTCAGGTTCACGAAATTTAGGAAGTCGTGCCTCAATCCACTGCTAAGCGTGGTTATGTCCTAGAAAGGACGATAAAAAGTGCCAAATAAATGCCATAAATGTGGTAAATTTGTTTTTCAGCAGCATTTCAGGGCTTACTATATTGGGTGCATAGTAGATGAATGTGCTGGTGAATCTAGATAATTATTTGTTTTTCAAGTTGATCTCGGCTATACTAAAAATTAGTAGTTTTAAGAGGGATTAGAAATTGTTTTGTGTTTTTCATTGTTTAAAGTGAAAATTTTGATTTTGTTTTTTTTATTATGACTGAAATAAAGCATTTAATTATTTTTGATATCACATACTTCATTTTATTTATTTCTTCCACTTTGTTTTCGTTTATTTGTTTGGGTTCAGTAGTGACCCCATGCAACTATTGGTGTGATTTTCCTAATGCGCCTAATTAGGGGTTAAACAACAGTTTTATATGAAAAAATGGATGAAAATTAGTTTTTGTACAGTTCGATCTGTCAGCCGATAAGTATAAAAATTTTAGTGCTATTAATATACATTTAACTGCTTTTAATTTGTTCAAAAAAACACCTATATGCTTGGAATTTTCACAAATTCGGCTTTCATGATCCTCAAATTCCATCAAACATTATGTGAAAAAAAAATTAATTTTGTTACGTAACAATCTCTAATGTAACTTTAAACTTAATTCAATTTAAAAATTGTTTACCGATTTTAATGAAGCAACTTGCAAATTAATATTTTTTAAGAGCATTACAATTTTTATATCTTCGCTGATAAAGGTCTCTGAGCTGTATAGAAACCCAATTTTCATCCATTTTTCGTATAAAACCGTTGTTTAAACAATGCTCCAGTCGAAAAAATGACATGTGTTTTCATAGTATTTTCTTTACCTTATTGAATCGATTTTTTTATAGGCATTCTGAAACGATTTTCAATTAATTTTCGACTTTTTGACTAATTCTACTATATTTAAAGTCAAAAAAATAAGCTGCTAAAGTATTGATTGTATCAATTCAGTCAAAAATGAATATTTCTGAGCCATAAAGCTCTTGAAGGAGCGATAATTTCCTATTTCTTTGTAAGTGACAATTTCTTTTCGGGGCGTAAATTTTTTTAACACGAGTTAATGCAGATTTTAAACAGCTTGTAGTTGCGTACATTGAAAGAAAAAACGCAGTGAAGTAACTAAACTTCACTTGGGTAAATTATTTTCATTAGAACTATGAAAGCTAACCCAAAAAACGTGAATGTCATGAAATGATACTCGGCAAAATATACAAGAAAATTGTATAAATTGTCTTGAGGTAGTAATGTCGTCAGCCTTACGTTTGAAAACTGTGATACTTAAAAATTTGAATCCGGACAGCTGTTGGCAAATTACATGAGATCAAACTAGGCCAAATACACGAAAAAATTACTTATAAATACTATATGTATTATGCCATGGAGGGAAGGTAATCACCCTTGCGTGTTATAACCGCTACAAACGTCAAAATTTGATTGGCGTTTAATGTCACTAATTTATTCTATGGAAGATTGAGTCCCTAATGGCTCAGTGACAGAGAATTCACCTTACAATTCATAATATGCGAATTCGAGCCTCGAGATATGGATAGATTTGAATGAATAAGTGCTTAAATTAATTAAAATGAACATGATTCAACCTTAAAAATGTTGCTTCCATAATTTGAGCGTCAGGGTGAAAAAAAAAGGTTTGACGGAATACATTCATAATAAATTAAAGGTTATCTTTTATTTGAGTGGGAGATTGGCCATAAATTTAGGCAAACTGGCGCCTAGCCCAAATTAAATAAACTTTTTTAAGCAACTTTCTAATTAGTTTTGACTGGCTCTAAATTGGTTTAAGCAATTGTGTAGGATTAAAAGTTTTTTTTTGGATTTAAAACACATTTTTTCTCGACAATTATGACAATTTATAACCTGTAAGTACATGTGACTTCAAAAATTCCTCTCAGCCAAAAAATCAAATTAACTCGTAAACGCAACCATGGGATTTTGCAGAAATTGTTTCGGCGTGTCATTGCATGCCATTGAATGTTCCAATAATACTCCAAATTTTATTACAGTGATTTGCCAAGATTTTTGAGAATAAAGACCCTTTTTAAAAAACTTTATACCTTTCAAAAATAAAAATTAAAATACAAGCAAGTGCTTACGCATTGTGAATTGCCTCTGACGAATGCTACATACCCAGTGGGAACTATTTATTAAATGTCACCAAACGTTGAGCTTTGTGTGGTGATACTAGTTTCATCAATGAACAAGGAAAAGGATGAGTAAAATCCAACCATTACCTCCCTTTGATTCTCGCTGGATCTCCGCCCAATGACGGTAGAGGTGAAACTGGGACGCCATATACCCGAATACCAGCGTGGAGCAACCAACCCCATCTGGTACTACTTTATTGCCATAGACCCAGGAAAAGGCCTCAAACTGAGTTTTAACAATGTGAATGACCCCCCAACTAGAAAACAGGCTGCAAGATTAGAGCCAATAATATCACATAACTTACATATCATACATTTCTTTCCACAAAAGACTACTACTATGTACAGCGTAGAAAATATTTTCAAAAATCGAAGTAAATAAAATCAGATTATAAGCTAACAGTATTATTGGGGCTAACAGTATTATAAACCAATTGTTGTGCTTAAGAAATGCTGGGAGCCCAATGTAGGACAAACACCAAATTTTCAATGACCTTAAGCAAGCATACGACAGTATTGATCATAGCGTAATGAACCTTATAATGCCTTGCTTTGGTATCTCAGCCAAATTAATCCATCTTACCAACACGATAATGATGCCAACAACCTTTCGAGTCCGCATCAATATCCAACTCACCGATGCCTTTGACTTAAATACCAGACTGCCTCTGGCAGATGAGCTGCCCCCATTGCTAATCAATTTGGTTCTGGAATACATCATAAGAAATCTACCTGTCGATACAAGAGGTACGTTACTTTACGTGTGGAGCTGGATGACATCAACATTTTTTCATGGTAATTAACGAAACTCGACAGCAAAACAAAACTAGTAGGGCTACAAATCAATGAGAATAACACAAATTTTATGACACAATCGAGGGGAAAATTTTTATTGCCCAAAATATCACACTTGGCAAATAAAATATCGAAAAACGCAGTCAAGTTAGTGAAGAGATACACCGAAGAATACAGCTCGCAAATACAGTATTTTATCCAGTTTTAACAATCTTGAAGATCAACTATATACACAGGAAAACAAAGCTCCAAGTATATGAATCTATGCTATGAATGTGAAACATGGACCTTAACCTGAGTATCTGCAAACATATTGAATGTTATCGAGGGACGAGTTTTAAGGTAAATAATCAGAGCGAATCTAAATGGGGACTAATTGAAAATTCAATACAACCATGAATTTAATGAAATTTTTGACGAGCCAAAGGTTCCAACAATTTAAAGACGATGGAAGCTGAACGGACTGGCCACGTAAATTATGTGGGTGAACAACAGATACCCAAAAAGGTATTCGTAGAGGGAACTGAAAGACGGAGACCAGTAAAGAAACTGAGAAAATGCTGGTCAGACTTGGTCGATGAAGAAAGTCCATCGCTGCTTGGATTTCAAATGATGCAGATGGCGTTGATGAACCGAGACAGTTGCAGGTTCTTTTTGCACGAAGTGAAGGCTCGAAAGGGGCCACCACTCAACAAGCATGGCTCTATCAAAGCATTACTACAACAGGTCAGCCTATACAAACTGAACATGCTGGTAGCTTAGGAAATGAATCGGATTCATACTGAAACCCAAATATATGCTTACACACAAGATTTTAAGGTGGGTAATTAATAGAACACGAGGCTTCATAATGTGATACAAATTCGAGCCAAATTTGCCAATTTATGTATGATTAATGTTCAAGCCCCGATTGATGAAAAAGAGGTAGTGGAATATGCCTTTTATAATCATTCAGGAAGATTCTTTAATTCTGTGCCCTCTAATTATGGAAAAAAAATACTAAGTAATTTTAACGCAAAGAAGGCAATGAAGAACTGTATCGAGGAACGACAGAAGAATGCCGCCTCCATAAAAACCTTAATGACAATGGAAAGAGCCTGACAGATTTCGCGAGCAGTAGAAATATAATCATAAGCTCAATATACTTCTGAAACTAGCGCATGCTTAAATGGATTTGAGCATCACCTGATGGGACCATACTCAACCAAATTAATCACTTGCTTATCTAACAAAGATATGTCCGCAAGTATAGTTGACGCCCATATTTTTTGAGGAGTGAAATTCGACTCAGATCCCTTTTCAGTTAAATTAGCACTTAAAGAGTTTGAATGCAAATTTTAGTCCTCTACAATAGTTTGACATTGAAATACTCCAAACTGTGTCTATTGCTAAGGCATTTGAGTAGACTCTTGAATTGAATCTAGCCCCCGTTGTAGGAAAATGAAAGACCTGCGATCAAATCTGGATGAATGTGAAATCAACTGTAAGATCTTTGGCAGAGCAAACAATTGAATTTATATCCCAGCGAAAGTGAAACGAATTGTTTGATAATAAATACCGAAATGCGTTTGATAACAATAATCAGGCATATACAAATTGATTAGTTAGGAATACCAGGTTGAATAGGGAAGCCTATAAAAACAACCAATGAGTATCCAATAAGATAATCAGGCGTAAGAAACGAACATTTTATGATAAAGCTTTCGAAGCTATTGATGAACATTTTGTGAGTAAAAACACAAAGTATACTTATTGAGTAGTGAAGAGGATGAGACAAAGACACCAGCTCAACACCATGCTTTGTAAGGATAAAAATGGTAATATCGCCGATATAACTATAGTCAAAGAAAGATGGTAGCATACTTAAAATGATTCCTCAAATGGTTTTGTAACATCAAAACTAGTCAACGCATCTTATACGAGTAAATCTCTATTGGCACACTATTGTACTAGTCCATGCAGCTACATAGTAGCATATGCCGACAATATCAGCACTATGTCCCAATCCTATGATTCCAGATGTGTAGGAAACGTTCATACGGCTGGCTTCAGAAGCAAAAAATATTGACTTTCAAGTCAATGAAACTGGAACTAAATTCATTACCCAAACAAATAACGACATGTCAGTCCGATACAACCTGACCTTAGAAGACTTTAACCTGGAAAGTTTAAATAGAGAGTTAATTAAGAGTCCATCTTGAAGAGAATAGAAAAGAATGAAATGTTAAATCGTCACCTCAAAAGCCTATTTACTTCATTGTCTAAAATAATGTTGGGTGATTTCATTGATAAGACTGGCAATGAGCTGTCTCATCTGAAACAACTGGAGGATTTAGTCTCACGATGAAACAAATGACAACAGCCAGCACCTGATTGGCTTTGCATGTACCAGAAATCTAGTCAAACGTTCAGATTGCTTCCCAAATTTATGAATACATAAAATGACCTAGATGCTGGATGGCAATTCACAAAACTAGATCAGCCATGTTTTGGTTCAACAAAGATGAGCCTCCAGTATACTTGACATCCGTGCATAATAAGGAAACAATTGTAACTCAGATCATTACTTGATCAAATCAACCTATGAATGTCGAATGTCAAAGTCACACTCGCCGAAGATTATTCTTCTACAGAAATTCGGTATTGAAAATCTCCAATTGCCGTCTGCGGTGAAAAATTTCATAGAGACCCTTGACAACCAGCTGGCTCCCACCTACCAGACACTTCGCTGAAAACAATGATTCACGTCCACCCTATGGATGGACGTGAATGATTGAAAGTGGGAATTAAGACCATAACAGGGCAGACAAGCAGACATCAAGCTTGGTGTAAAAGAAATGATTGATTCCATGATGAGTGCGAGGATGAACTAGACAAAAAGAATCAAGTGTACAAAGAATACTCAAGTAGAAAAGCTAGGACAAAGAGAAAACATTATGAAAATATCGGAAGAGTAACAAATAAGATAGTTAGAATTGAGAAAAGAAAATAATATAACGACCAATTGAGAAGCATCGATGTTAGCCCAGCGAGAAACAACACAACATAATCATACAAAGTAGTAATAAGCCAGAAACAAAATTATCAGCCAAAGACCACGCTCTGCCGTGATGACATCGGCAACATCATCGCTGATGAAATCAGCATTGAGGAAAGATAGGCATCATATATGAATATGGGCACTAATTCTAGATGAGGTTTGCCTCATCGTCAAACCTCCAAGAATATTAATGCACCGCGCACCGACGAGATTCCAGTAGAGCTCCTCAAATATAATGGTAGTGGTGTTCAGGGAGCCATCCATAAAGTCACCAGGCACATTTGGTAACTAGGACAAATACCGAACCAGTGGAGTCAATCAATTATATTCTCTATCCACAAGAAAGGTGACAAGTTTCAGCGTGAAAACTATAGAGCCATATCACTACTTTGTACAGCGTTCAAAATATTTTCAAAGATCATACAAAATAAAATCAGATCATATACCAGCTGTTTATTGGAAGAGTATCAACGTGGCCTTAGAGCTGGTAGATCGCTAAAAGACTAATTGGTTACAGTCAAGCAGGTGCTTGTAGAATGCTTGATTGTAAACAATTCATATCAGTATTAATTGTCATATCAGTATTAATTGTCCAAGGAAAAATAAAGGAACAAAATGTTTTGCATGGAGCGAGTACGGGCATATCGCATCAAAATGTGAAAGCAGAAGCAAATATGCGACAAAGAGTAGCTGCGCAGTAATCCACGTGAAGTTTTGAATGATGATGCCCCGATCGAGGCTATACTCGATAGCGGAAGTGACTTGATGATTATGCGAGCAGACGAGTATGTGAAATTAGGCTCTCCGCAATTTGAGAATAAGTCAATTTTATTTCGGAGGGCTGGAAAGGAGGGTAACGTGACGTTTGGAGAATTTTGAGCGACACTGATGGTTGATGGAAACTCGTACCTGATTTTAATTCATGTGATTTCCGACGATTTGCTAAGGCATAAATTGTTAATTGGTCGCAATTTTTTGCATACGATAGATTTGCTGAGCGCGGTGAAACTACAATTAGCGCTTCGGCCGAAAGTACTTCCGTGTGTGACAAAAAGCCAGGGATATTTCGAATTAATGTAGTAGAATGCTGCGATGCAAATACGACAGATTGATCGAACATTCAGGGAGAAAAGTAGACAGAAGCTATTCAAGCCTTCATCGACGATTACAAGCCGGTACAGATTCACGACGTGAGTGTAAAAATGACATTTATGGTGTATTGAAAGACGACCTATATAAAACCTGTATGAAAAAGAACGCGACAATTGGCACCACTCGAGTTAGAGCTGGTCAATGCTCAGATTAGCAATTGGATCGACGACGGGATTGTTCGACAGTCTGTCTCGGAATATGCGTCCTAGTAGCAAAAAAAGATGGTTCAAAAAGACTTTGTTTAGCATTCTTGATTTGAAAAACGGGTTTTGCCACGTGCCAGTCGACGAGTTGAGTCAGAATTCTACGGCTTTCATAGTACCTGATGGTCATTTCAAATTTTTGAGTGTACAATTCGGTCTATCCTAGTTGCCAGCTGTTTTTTAAAAATTTCTGAGCGCCGGATTTCAGGAAATTGTTCGCAAAGGTGTCATATTGACGTACATGAACGACTTGTTCTTGCCGTTAGCAGATTATAAAAGTGGACTAGAGAAATTAAAGCGTGGATTGAAAATAACAGCGAGACTAGCTGTATCATGAACTGGAAAAAATGAGCATTCCTTCAGAAGAAAGTTGAATTTTTGGGTCACATCATTGAAAATGGGCGTGTCCACTTAAGCAAAAGGGAAATCGGAGCTGTTGTGAACTGTCCGAAGCTGAAAGATGTTCGAGAGACTCGTGGGTTTCTCAGGTTAACCGGATATTTCGAAAAGTTTGCATCTGGATATTCTTTTACAGCTCGGTCGCTGTCAAACTTGTTGAAGTCGAATATACCTGCAAAGTTCGAATTCGGTAACACCCAAAATGACGCTTTTATGCATCTTAAGATTAGTTTGATGAGTTAGTCAATTTCGAATCTGTACTGTATAGGCGCAAATTCGGAACGCACACCGACGCGTCGAAGCACGGTTATGGGGCGATATTGCTTCAGAGGAATAGTGAGGACAAGGCACTGCACTCAGTATATTATGCTAGCGGTAAGACGACGCTGGCGGAAGAGAGTTGCCCGAGCTATAAGCTCAATGTACTTGCGATTGTTAAAGTGCTCAAAAGGTTCCAGATATACTTACTCGTAATTCCGTTCAAGATTGTAACTGATTACCTCGCGTTCGCTCTTAATATGAATAAGCGAGATCTTTGCGTGCATGTTATGAGATGGGCGCTTCAGTTGTAGCCCAGTCATATTAGGGCTTTCACCTCGGAATGAAAGATAATAAGCTGCAAATTGGTATGAACCTTTGTTTTGTCATTCTAAATGTTGTCTCAAAAGTCACAATCGTTATCGTGTCCGCGTCTCAAGATATTCAAGGTCAAAGGTCACAAAAATCGGTTTTTCGCGAATATCTGGCTTCCTATCGGTTAAATGAGATTTGCATTTATTATAAAAGTTGTAGGCTATAAAATTCCCTACAACTTTTGTTTAAACTTTTTTTTCATACGACCAACCGTTTTGAAGGTAGAGCGCGAAGAGTGCACATCGTACAGTCATATACGGCCTAATGCAAGGTCAAGCGTGAGTTATGGTTATCAGTACGTTATAAAGTCAATTATTTACTTGGAAATTATAATTATTAAACAATGCCTATTATTTATGTACTAACTATTAATTATTTATATTTAATTAAAGTAAGTAACTTGATTTGCAACGGTACAATTTCAAACTAACGAATAATCTTGACTCATACAAAGTGGAGAGAGTGGCCTTGAATACTATAGAACATCTGTCCCGGCAATGAATAGAAAAGGGCATAGGGTAGGGACAAGTATTTCCAGGTATATAAGTATTGAGAAATTTACGCGTTTTAAAGAAAAGATATATAATGTCGTGTTAACTTAAAATAAAACTTAAATATATAATCCAGAATTAATAATATTTTATACTTAAATAGTTAAATATGAATAATTATATATAAATAATCAAGTTACTTACTTTAATTAAATATAAATAATTAATAGTTAGTACATAAATAATAGGCATTGTTTAATAATTATAATTTCCAAGTAAATAATTGACTTTATAACGTACTGATAACCATAACTCACGCTTGACCTTGCATTAGGCCGTATATGACTGTACGATGTGCACTCTTCGCGCTCTACCTTCAAAACGGTTGGTCGTATGAAAAAAAAGTTTAAACAAAAGTTGTAGGGAATTTTATAGCCTACAACTTTTATAATAAATGCAAATCTCATTTAACCGATAGGAAGCCAGATATTCGCGAAAAACCGATTTTTGTGACCTTTGACCTTGAATATCTTGAGACGCGGACACGATAACGATTGTGACTTTTGAGACAACATTTAGAATGACAAAACAAAGGTTCATACCAATTTGCAGCTTATTATCTTTCATTCCGAGGTTGACCCCTTTTTTACTTAATATGACTGGGCTATTAGAGGAATTCGCGTTTAGCATAAAACATCGTTCACATGTTGACGCGCTTAGCCGCAACTTGCTGTCGACGTGCGTGCTAATCGAGAAAATTGACAAGGGATTGTTGTCGAGATTGAAAAAAGCTCGGCAAGAAGATGCAGGATTCCGAAGAATATTTGAGCTGACAGACAAGGACGTAGCTCGAGGTTACATCGTTCGTGGAGGCGTGCTGTTCCGAGACGACGACGGTAATCTACGTATTGTCATTCCAAAAGGAATGCAGGCACAAGCTACCAAAAAAGCACACGAGAGAAGTCCATTTTCGATTAGCGAAACAAAGGCTCTCGTGAAGAAAGACTGTTGGGTGCCAAGTCTTTGTGCCAAAGTCGAGAATTTGATTCGCAACTGCGTTAGTTGCTTACTGGCAGAAAAGAAGCAAGGACGACAGGAGGGTTATCTAAATTCCATTGGCAAGCATGAAATCCCTTTTATACTTTTCACTTTGATCATTTAGGATCTTTAGTGACGACAAGGAAAAGCAACCGATATATATTTGTTGTTATTGATAGCTTTTCAAAGTGTACATGGTTATACGCAATCAAATCGACAAAGACGGCTGGGGTGTTGGATTGGCTTACAAAGCAGTCCGTAATGTTTGAAAATCCAAGAAGAATTGTATCCAATCATGGTACTGACTTCACATCAAACGAATTCGAGGTCTACCGCGACAACGAGTAGATTCAACATGTGTTGATTACGATTGGAGTCCCAAGAGGGAACGGTTAAGTGGAGCGAGTAAATCGTACGCTCATCCCGCTGCTTACAAAGGTGTTTGCGCTGAAACCGGATGAATAGTACAAAGCTATACCTAAACACGAGTCCCCACAGAAGCATCGATACGACGCCATTTCGTGAAGATCTAAATATTCGCGAGTTTGTCGAGAACGAATGGATCAACGCCTTCCATGAAAATCACGATGAAATTCGGTATCAGTTCAAGGATAATAGCAAGAAAATTCAAGAGGAAGACCGATGTGTTTTTAACAAGAAAAGAATAGACGCAAATGTTTATCGAGAAGACGATTTGGTAGCTATTCGTTGGACTCAGCGAAGACCGGGTTTAAAATTAGCGGCTAAGTATTTGGGACCATACGAAGTAGTGACAGCCTTGCAGGACGACAGATATAATAAATATATATATATATATATATATATATATATATATATATATATATATATATATATATATATATATGTGTATACATATGTATATATATATATATATATATATATATATATATATATATATATATAATATATATATATATATATATATATATATATATATATATATATATATATATATATATATATATATATATATATGTATATATATATATATATATATATATATATATATATATATATATATGTATATATATGTATAAATATATATATATACATATATACGTATGTATATATATATATATACATATATATAAATATGTATATACATATATGTGTATACATATATATATATATATATATATATATATATATATATATATATATATATATATATATATATATATATATATACAAGGAGCGTTCCAAAATAAACGAGACTGAGCTAAAATAGAAACATTCAAGTTTATTTATTCAAAATAGTCTCCTTCGGGCTCGATACACTGTTTTGGCGATCCAAAAGCTTTTTTAAATAGTGTTTCAGGTCATTCCGGTTAGAGCTTAAGGGAGAAGCACAAACGTGTAATAAACATAAGCAGTCGAGCAGCCCCGTGGTGATCAGGAGTGGCTGCTCCTGAAGAGATAAGGTGGTCACCCCGTCGAAACTGCTTAGTTTGTTGTTTTACTAGTGTAAAGTAAACTGCATCCGTCAAGTTTCCATCCTTTAGGCAGAGATGAGTGGTTCACTTCAGCCACTTTAACATCTTTAGGTTTGACATTCCCCTTGTAATGCAACGACCTTCTTCGGTGAAAGTAACGGTTGCTTTTTGTGTAATGTTTGCGTTTGTCTCAAACCTCCGTGTCCGCTAACTTTAACGAGGCAAAACAATATTGAATTTCTGTAGAGTAGATTAATTGACACCTAATAGAACTTTTCTAAAGACAATAAAAATTGATCGGTGCGTCTTGTAGAGTAGAGTACGCGTGATAAGTATTTTGTAGTGTAGCTTCGTGGCTCGACAAGAACCGGCCTCATATGATCCCGCAAATGCTAGTCGTCAAGCACGCGTACGCGGTCGTTAAGCGAAGCTAGTTAGCTGAGCTCGGTGTTGTTTTAGCTCGCTGCCACTTGTGCCAGACCATCGGCACCCGTGTCCTACACGGACATTTCGAAATTCATTACAAACGCCGAAATCGAAGGAACCAGAAGATGCACTGATGCAAATATTGATGCTGATGCAGCAAGAGCAGCAACAACCGTCATCTAGTTTAGCTGTGAAGCTTAATGAACAACAGCGCAGCTAAAGGAACAATCATCAAAGCTAGACCAGAAGCTGGACCAACAAGCATTCGAAAGCAGGGCAGATTTGCTAAAACAGTCAACCGATTTGAAAGGAGATTTGCAAAAACAGTCAACCGAAATAAAATCGGAGCTCGGTAGTCTGACTAAACAAATTAAATGCGTCGAGGAAAAGGTTTATTAGGTCGAGGAGAGAATCAACCATGAGATCAGCCAGGTTGAGGAGAGAATGAACCATGAGGTGGAAAAAGTAAAAAAAGAATCGGAAGCTGCGTAGGCAGTAGTAACCACCTCACCAGCCCCGCTTATAACCGCGGCGCAAAGCACATCCAGAAATGTGAAAGTACCAATATTCGCCGGGCAAAGTTTGAAGCCGCCGCTAGGACAAATCATTGGAATGAGCAGGATCGAGTAATTGCATTGATTCTTGCTCTAAGAGGCCCAGCTGCCGAGCTTTTGCTGACGATCCCCATTGAGTTGCACTCAAACCCGGCTGCTATAAAGAATGCGCTCGACATGCGTTATGGAGGCGACCATCTGAAGCAGATTTATTGGTCACAGCTACGGCATCGGATGCAGAAGTCTGGTGAAACCTTACAACAGCTAGCCCAAGACATTGAGTGACTGGCACTTTTGGCTAACCAAGCTTACGACGAGATGACGCAGCAACAGAAGCATTCATTGGTGCCTTCAAGGACCAGAAATTGCAACAAGCTGTGCGTTTAGCTCAAAAGCAAATGGTTAAGGACGCATTGGCTTATAGTCTGAACTTTGAGGCAGCGAATATTGTGACTCGTACCATTGCCCAGGTTTGCAATGTGGTATCAGACGAGTGCATGTGTGAGCACGTGGAAATTGAGCGAAACTCGCATGTCAATGGTGCGTTTAGATGCTGGAGTGCGGAGAGAAGGGGCACCTACAAAGATACTGCAAGAAGCGAAGAAAACGGAGCTATTGTCCAGGATGGTGGAGATCCAGCCCTAGTCAGGAGCCCATCAAACTAAAGGGGTCAACTTCATGGGGCGGACGTTGGCTTGGAGTATTGACGCCCTTAGCGCTCCCATCACGTGTCAAGACTACATCGTGGAGAAGCAGACCTCTGCCTTCCCGGTCAAGTTGACAAAGAACATTGCACCATAACAAGCGACACTGGTGCAACCCGATCGATTATCAGTCCAGACTTAGTGTGGCAACAACTACTTCACAAGGGTGGAGCTCATGGAAATGCTGACGCCCTATCTCGTCATCCATGTCCAGTTAACTACAAGCATTGCCAACGGATTGACGCAAAGAAGCTGCGAGTGATAACGGCCGAATGCGATGAAGGTTGGGCATTGGAGAAGATTCAAAACGCTCAGCTAACCGGTGAAGACAGCGGACCATTGCTCGTATGGAAGGAGACAACTGGGTGACCTGAGTGGAAGGACGTTTCAATGCATGGCGCAACCCTGAAAAGCTATTAGGCACAATGGAACTCCCTTCAGGTAGAGGGTGGAGTACTCAAGCGGAAATTTGAAATGCCGGATGGCAGCTCCTATAAGATGCAAACTATACTTCCTAAAAGCCGAATCCACGTTGTGGTTAAGGAAATGCACGAAGGATCTTCACGAGGCCACCTTGGTGTTAACAAGACCTTAGCGAAATTGCGGGAAAGGTTCTACTCGCTCCACGCTCGAGAAGACGTAGAGGACTGGTGGGGTTGGTGCACCATTTGTGCTTCCGTCAAAGGTCCAAAGCCACGACTAAGAGGAAAAATGCAAACGTATAACGTGGGGTACCGTTTGAAAGGATCGCCGTCGACGTCCCGGGATCCTTTCCTGAATCCGAATGGGGAAATCGATACACGCTGATTGTGGCCGATTATTTCAGTAAGTGGCCCGAAGTCTACTCCATTCCCAACCAGAAAGCAACTACTGTAGCCGAACAACTAGTGTTAAATTGGGTCAGTAGGTCCGGCGTACCTTGTGAAAACATTTGGATTAATTCTGAAACTTCGAGTCACTAGTTTTTGGTGAAATGTGCGAGCTTTTGGGAATACGAAAATGAGGACAATACCGCTGCATCCCCAATCCGTAGGAATGGTCGAACGTTTCAACGGCGCACTTAGTAAACACCTGGCCAAAATGGTTGACGAGAACCAAAGGGACTGGGACCAGCACATCCCACTATTTTTGATGGCGTATAGAGCTGCCGAATATGCATCGACGAGTGAAGTTCCAGTCAAAGTCATTTTTGAAAAGACTAAAAAGAACTGAGGTGGGGGCAGTGTTGCATGTCCAAATAATTCTGCAACTATTGAAAACATCATTATCAATAAACGAATGTACTCGAAGCACAAGAATGGATCAAGTAGATCCACGATCATCATCTGTAAGTGACGTCACTGCATTGCTCGAATATTCCAAGTAGTTCTCGTCAGAACATTCACCAATGTACGAGATGTGGATTTAATGAGTGGAGGCCCTAGATAAAGCCGAGCGGAATGAATGGGGGATATAGTAAAAATGCGATAGTGAAACTGCGATAGAGTGGAGCGCGAAGTAAAGGTGATATTGATTGATAGTGAAATGAGTCAAGTAATTTACGCGGTATACACAGTTGGAATATAAATTTATAGACAGGTGAATAACATTTTAATTATTTGTAAAATAGTGAAATCAATTATTGTGCATTCTTAGTAAATAAACTCTTTTACGTTAATTTAAAAGACATTGCGTTTTCACTTTCCCGGAACATTTAAATATTGGCCACGAACCATAACACTCGATAATACATATATATATATATATATATATATATATATATATATATATATATATATATATATATATATATATATATATATATATATATATATGTATATATAATTGAGGATATAAAAACCTGAGAATGGCATAGTCATAGATTACATTTCCTAACTTTAATTATTGCAAACAATCATGTTAGAAGGAATATATTTGTAGATATGCGTATATTTGTAGTTATAGACTAACTAAACGTATCTTAGAGAAACTAATTCAATATTAAATTGGTATATTTAAAATTGGAAAAGGAGCTTAGCATAGATTTTCATGAATCAATTCCATATTGAAATAGAAAATAGATTTAATCTTTTCTAGGTAAAAATCTTGTTATGAAGGTAAACTCGATTTAGAAAAGACCATATTTATAAGTATTGAGCCTTCTATGAAAAGGTCTGTATTGATGAGTCAGAGTATTGAGTTTAAAAAAGATAATGATTATATAGTCAAGCAAAATCATTTTCACATTGAAATCAAATTATCATCATCGTAAGGTTCTTTATAATGAATTTCAACCTTATTTAATATTAGTATATTTCAATTTTGAAAGTTTGGGAAGGAAAAAAACATGATTAAATTCTGCAAAAGTTTTTTGAATTCATGATGATTCACCCAGTAACAACTTTCTGTAATTTAACTAAAAAAAGCGTTTCGCATTATCATATAAATTTCTGAATTAATTAAAAAATATTTAACTCAGTAGCAATAAAGAAAAATCCAAAACTTCGTAAATAAATGTGCGTGTTAAAAACTGTTTTTTAAAGGGTGTTTGTCTGAAAAGCACCATGTCTTCCTAAAAGTCTTTCAAAATAATCATCTCTATAACAACAAAATATTTTCCGAACTGTTTTCGGTTTGACGGAGAGATGGTTTAAACAATTCCCACAAAAAGTTTGAAGCCTCAAAGGAAGCCCTCAAGAGTCTTTCATGAAGATTTTCTTATAAAATTCCCTTAACTTATGAAACAGTTGGTTGCTTGTTATCAAAATCAATTTTCATATTGGTAGCCCCAAAATCAGCTCCTGAATGGGTTTTTGGCGGAGAAGACAGACAAAAGGTTTTTAATTATTTAGAGATGATATTAAGAATTATCATTAGATTCATCTTACTCCCCTCAATACGTTTGAATGATAAAATTAATGTGTTTTTCTGTATATGGTTTATGTTCTTTTGTGTCCTGAGAGTTGTTGATATTTTGCGCTTGAATTAGGACATGCATGCACGCAAAGTATGCAAGGTTGCTTATTACAGACCGGCATATTTTTGATGATACACAAACGTTGCACACTTCCAAAGTGTTGTCAATGGAATCATTGAATTACGCTTTTGTTTTTTCAAATATTTTGAATCAATCATAATAAATAAATGCATTATTTTACTTGTGACGTGGGATGCAATAATTATGAAACATCGAGTATACTTTTATAATCAGAAAAACATAAGAAATTTTATGAATGAAGTGAAACTGAAAATACGACCAAGTAATAATTATAAGTTGCGAATATAACAACATTTATATGTTACTAGATTTTTCCACTTTTTATTTTATTCAAAATAAATTAAATAAAATTCGTTTTTATTTTTTGGCACATTTAAACTTTAAATGCTGCAGAAGTAGAAGATAAAGCGACAATTATTATATTGGATTGCTTAATGAAAATATTTTAAATAAACTATGTAAAACCAATGGAAGGGATATAACAATTGATTTGATTTTTTAAGTATAGTTCGAGAAAAGAGAAGATAGTTTTCATAATATTGTCACATAATTTTATTCGTGTATAGGAAAATCGAATAGGCGGAATAGACTGATATATTTAGAAGTAACATTTAAAATTTAAATGCGAACAGTTTTGTTACCATATATTAAAATACTAAACGATAATAACAATTTTGAATAATCGATCCAAACATTTTTTACTCTTTCTCCTAACGAAATGATATAGATGTGAACAAATGGCTGATACAAGAATGAACTAAAATACTTTGAATTCGAACAAGAAATGTATTTATTTGATGTACCATAAGAACTTCCGAAACCGAACTGATACTGAGGACGTACATTGTAACGCCAACTTCCACAGGGGGACCTGCAACACAGTTTGTTTGTCGCTAGAATTTCTTTTGTTTTCTTTTTCTTGATAAAATCATGTTTCAAAATAAAATTTTCATTAAAAGCGACACCAAGAAACGTTCTGTAAAAAAACTGTAGAAACAAAATGTGAAAAGGAAAAAAATTCATATGGCGGAATGAGTTGTAATGAGTCCTTAGTACGCTTAACATATTTAATTCTAGTTTTTAAACTACACATTGCAGACAAGACGTGATTTGGAATAGTTTCTTATTATTGTATTTCAGTTTGAATTTGTATGCATTGAACGCCTGATTCACTTTTCGACGACTTTACTGAAGGTACATGAATGAAAACCAAATCAATTCAATTATGGCGGAAAGAGAATTCCTTTCGCAGCATCTTTCCATTTTGCTGTAAATCTTACACACAATATTCCATAGAATTCGAATAGATCCCATCGCTTGCATAAACCAGTTCGAATTTAAACGATATTCTAAAGTAGGTTAAAAATTCCAGATCCTTTTCAGATAAACTGATTCAAAGTGAAGATTTTAAATTTTTGTGATCTTAAAACCTTAACAAAGAAATAACAAAAGTGACTGCCTGAAATTGCGTTTCAGTTTTAATATGAAACAATACAGCTGTTAGGACAATCACGAAAATCGTTGGAAAAAATAAATGAATGTGAAACATAGTGAAGGCAATTAGTAGGAAATGTCTAAGTGATCCTATGGTGCGGTGGTTAGTGGTGGTATAATTTCACAAACAAATTTAATTTGCATTGAATGTAATCAAACAAAACCACAAAGTGAACGAACAGAATTTTAAGAAAATATCCATTAAACAGGTTAGGGAAATACAGGAGCAAATCGATTTGAGCTTCCTTTCATTGTTTTTTCGATTTTCATCATCTTTTTCAGTTACTTATTTCTTACATAATCACATTTTTTACATTTAAATCCATGCTATATTGCATAACAACAAAAAGAAGCCCAAAATCACAGTTGAGAGGTCTTTCTCCAATTCATCAATAAGTCCATTGTATGCTTTTCAAAAAACAAAAACGAAATCAAGTGTCTATATTTACGTGTACTTAACAAACCTATAAAAATGTGTATATTGGTTGCATAAAATCATAATGAATCACAGTGTAACTAAACACATCCTTTCATTTCGGTAACTTTGTCAAAATATCGTAAAAGCATTTAACAAAATTCAGGACGAAATGATAAACGAAAATTTAAATTTTTTCGATCACTAGTTTCATCGTTAAAATTACATTTTCATAAATATTTTATGCAAAATGATGAGAAACGGTATAAGATTAAGATAACTAAAACAATAAATATTGAATATACAGGTACATGATCTAATTCTGTACCATTTTCACTTCAGACAGCGAGCTGATCGACAGAACATACATGGTGACTCCAACTTCAACCGGTGGTCCTGAAACACGGATATAATACAAATTGTTTCATATTCTTTTTGTACATTGGAGTCTAAGCACATTTTTTACTCAAGTTATTTTTTTTTTCTTTTAACAGTTTGGGTCTATTTTGCAAAGAAATTTTTAACATTATAAAATGGTTGATATTTTTTAATGAAGATGATTATGAAGATTTAATTGGGTGCTATTATTTATATTTAATGATAATCTACATGGAATTTTTATGAGTCATACTAGTCTAAAATCCCGATTTTTTCGTGCGATTTTCATTCCCCCTCTTTAAGATTGGCATTCCTTATCCAAAAGTCTTTTATAGGTATGTAACATATACGTATCCATTGTTTGATGGTTTGCAGTTGATATTCGGAGCAGTCATTTGCATTGTTTTAAATTAACTCTGATTTGTTTTTATCTAATTTTGATTACATTTAAGTGTTGAATAAACTCAAAGTAAATATGATTGATACCTTAATATCTTGAATATATTTTACGATTTTTTGGGCGTTTGTCCTGAAGCAACAATTTTAAGCGTTATCATACGAGTAGTTTTGACGCTTTTTCCTATTTATTGTATAGGGAATGATAATATTGATATATATAAAAGAAAAGCTTCGAACCTATTTCCTCAACCGATCTTGTGACCTTTAACTCGTCACATATAAAATCAGGGACGTAGGAACGGGGGAGAAGGATCAGAAGGTATTACCCCTGTGCGCCAAAACTACTCCTCCCAGCCACATAGCCTACCGCAGAATGAAGATACTCATTGCTGTGGCGCTTGGAGACGTACCTGAACCATGGCCATACTCCACTGCTAGGAGGAGGATGACGCGCTAGATGTCGAAGAGGTCATGAAACGATTCATTAAGAATATGTACCGCCTATCAGTCTTTGGAAAGTAGCTTCTAATGTATTGTAAATAACTTGTTTTTGAATTATGAAGCAGCTTTAAAACAAAATGAAAACATGTTCTTCTTTTTCTTGAAAGTAGAGGGGACACCAGTTGCTGTAAGGGGGCGCCCCTGGACGAAAAACGCTCCTGGTTGAAATTCAAACAAAGTTAGTGAATTTATAATCTTCGAAGCTACGAGGAAAATTTTAGTGAAGTATATTCATTCTGTGCGTAATCGTTACAGTCTTGAAGTAATTCTTGCTAAAAGAATATAATTGAATCGTTTTAAATCGAAGTTATCGCTTGGCTTATGGCTCATCGTTTATTGAATGATTTGACAATCATCATTATAATTTTTTTCTTGAAAAGCCGTCGAGCATTGCTTTTTTCTATGAGCAAATGCGTTTCGACTCTTTTGAGTCATTTTCAGTGTCTTTTGGATATGTTGAAGGGAACGACTTTACATAGTCACTGGATATGTTTATTAGGTAGCACTGAATGAGGTTAGGTAGTAAATTAGGTCAGGTGGAGGGATCTTAGGTTTTTGTTTTTTGGATTGTTGGATGTCTGTTTGTTCTGTTACATCTCGTTTCCTCTTTCATTGGAGAGTCAGGTAGAGTACTGAGAAAATTGCGGCGAAATTTGTAATAAGTTGTTCGTTGATAATGTTACCTTCTGTTTTTCCATATTTATTTATTTCAAGTCTTTTAAGATGTCAAAGCTCGGTCTTTTGCTTTGCTTGTGTAGCAATTTTGTAAAGTTTGTCATAGCTTTAGGCTCGTGTGCATGGTTTTGTAAGTGGGTCGCAAAATTGGAGTCTGTGTAAAAAGCATCGTAAGTGATATTTGTATCTTGTTGTTAGTTTCCGTGTTGTCTTTCTCTGTATACCATGTCGCAGTCCTTGCATGACAGTTTGTGTATGCCACCATTCTCGTATATTGATGTGTCATTCAGTTTTGGTTTCAGTTTATTTCCAATGTTGTTGTTAGTTTTGAATGTAGTTTGCAGTTTGTTTTTCCTAAGGAAGTTTGATAGTTTGTATGTCTCTTTGCCTACGCATGGTAACGAAATCCACTGTAGATCGTTCTTATGAGTTTAAGTCAGTTGGCGTTACGGATTTTGTCTGCACTGTGTAACAAGTTTTAAAATGTTACGTTGTTTGTATCCACTATTACTAGCTATTCTGTAAATGTTGTTTAGTTCGTTGGAGTAGTTACTATGTTAGGAGTCATGTGGATGGAGTGTAGTCTCTGCACCATTTATCTGTACACTGCTCGCTTATTTTGTGCGAGGTAGTTAGATGTTACGTGCATGGTATGATCAGTTGTAGTTGGTTTTCTGTATATTTTGTAGTTAAATTGTGTTTGTTCACGCGTCACAGTTAGGTCCATATAGTTGAGTTGTCCGTACCTGTTTGTTTCTTTTTCCAGAGTGAAATTTATGTTTGGGTGTATTTCATTCATATAGCTAAGTAGTTCATCTTGTTTATTTTCTTGTGAGTCAATAACAATGAAACAGTCATCCACATATCGTCTATCAAATATTGCATTGAATCGTTTGACAACTTTTGGTATAAAGACTTCTTTCAACGATTGTGAAAATATTTCTGACATTATTGACAACATTTAAGGTCCAATAACCAGACCGTCCTTGGCAATGTATGTGCAGTTATTGAACTTAAAGTAGTTCTGCTAGTTTTTATTTTACTCCATATTTTAATTATTGTCCATTGCTAGTCAATGCACTTGTAATCAAAACTGTGGATTCCACTATCTTTTGTAGAGTTTCAATTGAACCAGATCAGTTTGCCTGTACAAGGCAATATTGAAGCAAACGTCCTATGCTCCAGAATTTCAGCAGCATTTTATATTTTATCTTGATATGAACAGAATTTTTACAAAATAATTGATATAATTTATAGTGAGGAATAATGATGCCGAGTAAAGATGTTGCTGCCATTAGAAAGCAATATCCTCCAAATATATACATTGAGGGGTTAAGGTATTGTCACATCCCATAATCATATGACAGCATAAATGTTGATTGCGATTAAACTATAGAGACACTGAGGGTTGAGTAGGATACGCACACGTAATGCGTCTGCGTGAAACTAAATGAAAAAGTCCAGTACCTCAAATTTTTTATGAATCTCAATTGTAAGTGCCAATGAAATAAACAGATAACTCCACTTTTCCAAAAATGATTTTTACCACTCAATATTAGAGACTAATATTCTACTTCTCCTGCTGCAATCAGCAGGCTTCTATGTTCATCCAATCTTATTTTATTTCAGCTATGGAGTTGTCGACTCTATTGGTCTGATGCAAAAATGGGACAGTTCCAGAGATTGGCACGTTCTTGCTCAAAGAGCATGATCGATCATAATCTAACATATGTGGATATTATCAGCTGCATGAAAGTCATTTAGAAAAATTTTGAATAAAATGTTGATTCAGTCTACCTATAGCTTTTGAAGGCATACATATTGGATTGTTCGATAATTCATGTCGTTTTTTTCTTATAGATGACGTGAACTGCATATTTCATGTTTTAGTGATTGCGTGGCTTATATTATTATATACTATTTTAAAGATTAAACTTGAGTCAAAAACTGAGCATTATTAGTAAACAATCAATTGGATAAAAATAAACTTGAAAATGGACAATAAAAGACAGCATTATCAACATATTTTATTGTTTTACTTCCGAAAGGGTGAAACTGCCTTACTGAACGCTAGTGTCAGCGTTAGTTTGTTTGCTTCCGTTCTGGAAATTTAAGTGTGTAAGATGCCCAACATACTGGTCGTTCAACTAATATTGATGACGACAAGATATAGGCGTTAATCAAAACTAACTGGCATAAGACTACTTTTAAGGTAACAGGAAAGCTCAACATATTAAATTTAACTGTTTACTTATACTTACAACAGTTTGGTTAGGTAATTGAACTAGATATTTGGCTTCCTTACACATTAAAGGCAATCCACCACACCATAATATATGTAACTCTTTGCATTAATATATGCAACTCTTTGCTGAATCGTAACCAAAACGACCCATTTCTTTAAAAAACCATAACAGCGGATAAAAACGATCACGGACCAAGCAAAATGAGCCCCCACAATCGACATCCAATGCCAATATTCACCAAAAGAAGGTTATGCTTTCTTGTGGTAGGATTACAATGGTATAGTCTACTTTGAGCTGCTTCTACTTTCATCGGCTATCGAAATTGAACAAAGAAATCAAGGAAAAACGCCCTGTACTGGCAAATCGCAAAGGCGTGCTTTTCCATCATGATACCGCTAGATCCCACACCATTTTGATAACCCGTCAAAAATAAATGAAGCTCAACTAGGAACTGATGCCATATCATCTCCATAGCCCTGATAGCACCGTCAGACTATCATTTGTTTCGCTCCCTTTGAAACCATTTGAATGGGAGAACTTTTGATTCCAATCAGGCTGTTAAAAATGAGTTGGACCAGTTCTTCGCTTCTAAAAACCAAGGCTTCTTCGAACGTGGAATTTTTCAACCTACCGAAAAATGGCAGAAAGGCATCCAACAAAATGGGTAATTTATCATTGATGAATGTTCTTTGTTAATAGAAACGAATTTACGTTGAAAAACATGAATAGACTACATAAGTAACATAAGAAATGTAGTAATAACATGTGAAATAACATGTGGCACCTGCCACGTGGGGTGTTAACAGTACCCGATGCTATATTTTTTCCACATATTTTATATTGAGAGGCTGACAACACAGTCGAGCTTCATTCTACCTTTCAATTATGTTGTCCACTATAGATTTATACATGTTTGGATATTGGTATTGCTTGTCGCTTCTTGCACAGTTGATTTATCTTCTGAAAAACGAGTTGAGGTGGCTTTAGATGCTAAAGTAGCAGTTTAAGTTCATAAATTTTCTAACAAAAGGGTTGGTATGTGAAATATTTTTAAGCATCGTGCTGACATAATTCCTTATATTCAAATTTCAATTTAATTATTGATTGGTATAAGTGAGAGCAAAATCGTTTGAGATGGCTTCTCGAAAGATTGCATCACGATGATCATGCAGGAGTGATTGATGAATCATCGGATTCCAAAGTTGAATCTTGCCAGTTGAGTTTCCGCAATTCTGAATCAGCAAGTTCAGTGGAATCTGCCAATGAAGACGCACTACAACGGCCAACAGAAATGTTCGCACGCGTGCTCAAAACATTGTCGTTCATTTACCTGGAGTACAGCTACATGCAAAAATGTGCAAGACGGTTTTGGAGTGTTGGAATTTATTCATAAAAGAAAATTTGATACAAATTATCGTAAATTCTACCAACAAAAAACTTCTGAAACAAACAAATAATAAGCATAGTTTTTCAACATGCATTCTTGAAATGAAGCATTATTTGGGTTGTTGTGCATTGCCGGATCTATTCAATCTAGACGTTAAAATATGGAAGATTTGTGGTCAGAAGGAAAATTGGGGATAGAAAATTTTAGAACAAAAATGAGCCTCCATTGTTACTTTATGATAGTATAATGTCTTAGATTTGATGACATAGACACGCCGAGTGAGCGACGTTGAACAGATAAACCTACTTTCATCCGAAAAAATTTTCAAGATGATTGCAGAGAGGTGTATTCAATATTTGGGCATTGTACGGTGACTGAACAACTGGTAGCACTTACAAGACGCTGTTTATTTTGTCAATAAACGAGCGAAATATAGCATAGGTATTGCAGAGATTCTGCAAATGCTTCAGCCTTACCCGCATCATGGAATTGCATCCTATTTAGGCCGTATATTGGTGGTGGCACAATTTTTCATTTGCTTGAAAATGTTTGGATATTTGCCAGAAACGAGCACACACAGGCTCGAAACTGTGGAAATAACTTCCAATTGTGTTTTTGGAATACCTTTATCTTGTCACGGATTCCATTAGTCATTTAGTCACCTGAGTAGCGTAAGTGTATAGTGTATACCGAGTCTACTCCAAACTTGATGGCTTTTCATTATCAGTTGTTTGATGCTCTGAGGGAGTTCATGAGAATTCGATTTCCTTCTCGGAGCTATGACCGTATGCTCTTCTTTTGCTTGGTGATTATCTGAGCTCAGCTCTCAGAGATAATGTCAATGCGATCGGGCATTTTATACGGTTAGTGTCATTGACCAACGTGACCTTAAACGCTTTCCAGTTTGTAATTTTCTTTACCTGGTAAGAAAATTAATAAAGATGTATTTTACAAGAAAAGAGACAGTTTTGTGGTCAGAAGACAGTTCATTGAGGACATTTAACGGAATGTTTTGGAAAAAGGCTCATAACATTTCAATGATCAGTCCAAAGCCATTTCGTACTCAATAATGTGTTGGTTCTTTGGGAATGTCCAGGCCAAAGTTGCTGGCTGTAATGAATTTATTAATCTCTGTCCCAGTTTGATTACTTCTTACAACCACCCAATGGGGATGAATAGCATTAAAATCATAAACAATGAATACTGGACCTTCAAATGCAGCAAGAGCATCAAGATCACTCAAAAAGCATCTACATCTTGAAGGATTGTATACAAAGATCATAGTGAGCTCCAGAAAGTCAGTTGCTGTGGCCACTTATCAGTGACGTGTGGGTGTGTTAACTCATATTTTGTCTCACGAATCATTATAGCATTTCTGTATACAATTTAGTTAGGGAAGTGAAATCCTCTTCTAGGCTGCAAATTGGTTTCTTGGATCAGTATGATACTGAACTTAGAATCAAATATAGTATATATAAATTGATTCAATTCACCATTCTGCTGAGGTAAGGCACTCGAATTCCACGTCAATTTTGAGATGTGGTTCACTTAGCTCATGAATGTTTAGTGTTGACGACACCTAACCTCATACCTAACATGATCACCTTTGGTTAAAAAACCATGGATGGAAATACCCCTTAAGAACCTTTGGCAATTCTTCTAACACCGAAACTTTCAAGAGGCTAGTAGTTCTGATACATCTGTAAAATTTATGACAGATTTGGGGAAAATTTGCTGCCAAATTTAAGCAGTTAACTATTTTAGATCGTGACTTTATTATTATTTTTGTGAGCTAGTATCAAACCTTAAAATTTGACCGTAAGCTTGTGTGCCAAAAACTACACTTTTCATCTTCTATGTATGTACTTGCAATAAAAATAACTATTAGGACATCCACAATTAATAATGAACTCCAGCTAAAACTTCAATTGGTATGAAATCATAAAAGAAGGACAATATGTTTTTTGAAGTGGAACATTCTATCTTTATATAAAACAGGTACATGGGAACAATTGTTGGAGAGCATGATAAAAAACATCGAATCACCAAACAGTGCGATGAATTAGTTTACTTGATAACAGTATCACTAAAAATTTAACGCACTATCTTTAAAAGGTGTCAGTTGACAGGCAACCATAAACTTGCAGTAGTTTATACTGGCACTGACTTTTAAGGAATACACGATCAGATTTGTGGGATAAATATTAAGATGATATTGGAAAACCATTGAGTAATTATCCGAAGATAATTCAATTGCCAGACACCTATCTTACACGTATATTCAATGCAAACAAGAAACTCTCAACTTAGACCAAATAAAGGATCAGTTCAATTCTTTTTTGAGTAATCCATTACAATCAAAACAATTCGCTTTGATTATTACTCGTATGGGTCCTTTTTTATCAGCTCATGTATATATTTTGCTAGTCTAGGTACTCATACAAGTATTTCTTGATAAAAAAATATGCTAAACTTACTGGAGATGAAATTAATTAGGTCTTTGTAAAAATTTGTTTTTACAAAGACCTACTAGTTTCGCGACCTGTCTGTCCGTCTGTCCGTCCGTCCGTCATTCCGTGCGTCACAGCTGATTTCCTCAGAAACTATAGAAGCTAGAATGCTCAAACTTTGTGAAAAGGTCAAAAGTGATGGTCTCTCAAAAGTTCAGGTCTTAACAAAAATTTAAAAAATTTTTAAGGGGCGTCCCCCTAATAACGAATTGGCCGTTGAAAATTTTTTTTAATCAAAGGTAGTCGAGTGGGATATCAAATGAAAGGTCTTGATTAGAACTTTTAGAATCTGAAATAAAAAAATCATTTTATGAATCAGGGGGTCCCGGGGAAGGCAAAATGTACCCAAAATTTGTGTCCCCCCCTCGCGATTGGACACCTTTCAGCCGAAAAATCTAAAAATTATCGCAAACGTGGGTCTTTATGAGTACAAGGGCAACAAATACCTTAGAAATCGAAATTCGCTCAACTTTGTTAATAATAGTATGATTTGTAGATTTTACATTTTTGCCCATAAAATCAAAACGGTACCTTTAAACTTCTTGAAATTTTGCATTTATATAGACTGACATATTACATATATGTTGACAAAATTTAGTTGAGATCGAATCATAATCAAGTGGGTTATAGCCATTTCAATTATATGGAATCACAACAACAATAACACGTGTTTATGGTTGATATAGGGTTTTCCAATAAGAGGTGTTATTTTGATATTAAAAGAAAAATGCCATTTTTGAATATAAATGATCACATGTTTATTTCATTATAAAGAAGAAGATATGTTGTTAATGGAAAAAAATAACATCAGGCGAATAACTACTACGACACGCTTACAGGACCATATCCTCTTCATGAAATTTTCCATAACCAAATCGCAAAGTGGCTGCCCTATGTCCTCGGTAGCCTCACGATTTCATCTTTGAGATCTTGAATCGACGCTGGGCTATTGGCGTAGGCCTTCTCTAACACGTGGCTCCAAAGAAAGAAGTCGCAAGGTGTTAAATCACAAGATCTATTCAAAATAACACCTCTTATTGGAAAGCCCTATTTATATTTAAAATTGACTAAGGCACTTTTATTTTCTTTCAATTTTCATGAAAATTTAAGGAATAGTGTTTAACTTGAACATGTTCAATCGGCCGAACATTCAGAAAAATCACTTAAGCTAGATTAAAACGGCGGTTGCACTGTGCTTATGAGAGAAATTGTGCATCTTTTGTATAAATTTGAACGATTTCATATCCAAATATTGGATGAATAATTCAAGTTATCGATTCACGCCATTAGAAAACTTGTTTCTAACCCTAGGATGTTTACAAAGACCTTCTGGTAGGAGCACTCTCCAGCTTACTCAACTTGTTTTTACTTGAAATCGATGATATTTCTAATAATCCTTACGTGAAAATATTGGAAAAATATTGAAGTTTGAAAGAAAGAGAGTAATCCTAGAAAGAAATTCAGAAGCAAGTACCGACTGAGGCCAGGAATTGCAGGATTATTTATTAATCAAGTTTCCTTGAAATAGTTGTTCGGCATGATACAAGCTAAAAGCAGTTTTGGTCAGGTGACATATACTGTTCACCAGGAGCTACTAATCTCAAACAGGATACTATACTGAACAACAATGAATGACAATTTCGAAGACTTAATTCTGCATGTTGAAGCAGGGATCTAAATGCTATTTGATATAGGCTGTCTAAAAATTTAGCAAAAAGACATACTGTCAGATAGCTTACAGCAAAAGGAATAAAAGGTTGACAAACTTACTAGCTTTCGGTTCGATGTTATTTTAATATTTTATTGATGGTTATCAACTGATTATCTGTGTGTGGAGCTAAATCTGAAGTCAGAGAGAATATGTTTACTTCTCATAAATATTGTTCCTTCAGATACAGGCACTTTTTAAAAGTTGTCAAAAGACGTTTGACATATGTGGTCAATTTTCGACCACATTGTCCTTCTTCTTTCGAGTCTCTGAAGAAGATCAAAGAAACTAAAAAGAAACCCTAAACTCAAAGCAGGACTTTTTCCTTGTTCAAAAATATATTGTGAATATGGAAACAGTTACAAATATATGGTTATTTGATAGCTTCAAGATTAGTACTGCTAATGTTTTCATCAACTGAAAATAATGAATTATTTAGCAGGTATTTTATGTGAAGCAAGTTTTCTTGGATTTCTCTTTAATTTAATATTTATAAACCCAACTTTGTCAGGAGCTTTATTTTTCTTAAATCCATTAAAGGTTAAATGTGTTCCTTGCAAAAGTTTATTTAGGGTTTTTTCGAGTTTCATCCTCTATTGAATCAAAGCAGCTGATTGAACAGACCAAAATCTAGAGTAAAGTGATGCTTTCATAGTTCAGTTTTTGAAATTTGAGCCAGTTTTCTTAAACATTTGGTTTCCTGAATATTCGCCGATTAGATTAGAAAAGTGCATACAATCGTGGATGTTAAAGTTTTTCAAAAACTTTCAATCCCGATTTATTAATATCATCATCTATCAGAATAATTTAATGCATAAAACCAACTCCCGGTGAAAAATTCAAGGCTAAATGAGAAACTAACGAAAATAGAAGGTAACCTTTTTGATTTAGTAATGAGGAACTGCAGTAGCTGCCAACTATTACCTAGCATATGAAAAGTAGCTTGATGAAATTTAACGCAAATTTGTCCTGATTGAAATTGTTGCAGCTCCGTTTATGTTGTTCAGATGTTTTATAATTTTGCTTTTGTCATTCATTTTGAAAATGAAAAGATTTTTAACTTAATAATTTTTATTTTCTTGAAAAGCCATCGGGCCTTGCTTTGTTGCGTGAGCAGATGCGTTTCGATTCCGTTGAGTCATCTTCAGTGTCTAAATCCTTTAAATACTGAATACAATGTCTACATCCTTTAGATCTGAAGATGATTCAAAAGAGCAATGATATCAGGATGCTAAAATTGAATTTACGGCAACACAAACCCAAATAAATCGTAGTAATGTACCTTCTACTCAGTTAAGGTCAGGACATCACTACAGGATCAGAAGACAATCATGTACATAACATAAATAACATAATGTAAGTAGTAATAATGAGCTGTTTCTCAAAATCTTCGTGGGTATTGAATGAGCATGACAAGGATCTAAACGACTCTCCAAGGTGTCGGCGATCAAGCATTTAGATTTTTACTTCAAGCGGTAACACTGGTCTTTTTCCGAACGGAGTTAATTTTTCTTTTTTTTGTCTGATATAAATTAGAAACATACGAGGGTAGTCCCAAAAATACCCGATCTGACTTATGAATACAGGTTGTTTTAAAAAAACAAACTCTGCGATTGACAATACCACCTTTCAACAACATAACGTGAAAAATTCAAAACGATACGTTCATTATTATTTTTCTAACAGACATCCAAAGTGAACGCTCTCAGTGAATTAGTAAATATGGAAAAAATTGGGCATCGTTATCCGATACAATACTTTCATTTGAAAGGTCTAAGTTCAACCGATATCAAAGTCGACTTGGATTCTACTTTGGGGAAGTCTTCTCCTTCGTTTACAATAGTCAAATATTGGGTAGCTGAGTTTAAGCGAGGTCGTACGAGCTGCCGCAGTGGTCGATCAAGTGAGGTCACAACGTCAAGAAATGTGAAGAAAATCCACAAAATGGTATTGGATGAGCGTCGACTAAAAGTGCGCGAGATAGCAGGCATGGCAGGCATTTTAAAAATTGCATTTTGACCGAAAATTGGAACATGAGAAAGCTGTGCGCAAGATGGGTGCCGCATTTGCTTACAATGAAGCACAAACAGCAACGTGAGGATGTTTCCATCTAGTGTTTGACAATATTTCGCAGCAATAAAGCTGAGTTTTTGCGTTGATTTATAACCATGGACGAAACATGGGTCCATAATTTTACACCTGAGACCAAGGAGCAGTCAAAGCAGTGAACTGAAAAGGGAGAACCGGCTCCAAAGAAAGCAAAGACAGTTTAGTTAGCTGGCAAGGTCATGGCATCGGTTTTCTGGGATGCGCGTGGAATAATATTTATTGATTATCTCGAAAAAGGAAAAACAATCAACGGCGTATACTCGTATAATGCAGCCTTATTGCAGCGTGTGATGAAATCAAGAAAAAACGGCCCCTTTTGATGAAAAAGAAAGTGTTATTTCATCACGACAACGCACCAGTCCACACGTGCGTCATTGCAATGGCTAAAATCAATGAGTTGAAGTTCGAATTGCTTCCTCACGCACCATATTTGCCAGATCTGGCTCCCTCGAACTATTTTCTTTTTCCGAGTATGAAAAAATGACTCGGCGGGAAAAGATTTGCCAACAATGAAGAGGTGCGGTTAAAAGGTATTTTGAGGTGCTTGACGGTTCCTACTATAAAGCGGGTATCGAAGCAAACATATTTAACAGCGTTGGGAAAAGTAGACCGAGCTGAAAGGTGAACACGTTGAAAAATAAAAAACATTTTCGCAATTTTTTTACTGTTTTCTTTGTCATTTTAGGTACTTTTGGGACCGCCCTAGCAGAAGAGGCGTGTAACTTGATCACAATGTTTGTAATGAATGAAAAAGGTGACCGTAAAACACGCAAGGCGGCTCTTACCACAGGATGTGACAGAGCGTCTAATGCAACAATACTTTAGGTATAGAGTAATAAAATTGCTTCACTTAATTATTACTCTGTTTGCTTACATTCTCAAAAACACCAACCGCGGCGAACGCACTACACATGAAAAGAAAAGGCATTTGACAACATACTTTAGGCGTAGTTGTAATAAGATTTCTTTTACTTTTATATTAGTCTATTTACCGACGCGTTGACAAAGAGTAATGAATCTTTTTTATTAAAATAATATACATTGTGACAAAAAATTACCTGAAAAATGCAAATAACAAGCAAAATATTGTATCTAATTATTCATCAAAATCACACGGAGCCAAATCTGGTGAATACGGTGTGTGATCGATGGTATTTGTTGTGTTCTCAAAAATAGCAACACACTCCTAAGGTGCACCGACTTAAACAGCTACTGTCAACAAACTGGTTAAGAGATCGTGCTCATATTTGACAAAGTAATTTAAGACAAACCTGCCAACTCAACAAAATACATTTTTTTTTAAATATCATTTACCCGGGGAATTCAAATTAGAATTTCCGGGTACTTCGTTGTCACAATGTAAGTACGGATTAGACCCGCTACCGAAGAGATCTTTAGCCGCGATGATAGGAATTGGGTCACAATTTTTTAATCCGCGAATAGTGAAAATGCCAATGAAAGAAGCGTGAATAAGTAGCTTTTACTATACATATAAATGGAAGATAGACAAAGAAAGGAACATTTCAAAAGCGAAGTATGAGGCTATCATCAAGATGAACACTTTTTAGTGTTTTATTTCGCTATTACAACTTCCTGACCCTGGCGGGTTATACGTAGGACATCAACAAAGAAACCATCTCATGTAGAAGTGCATCATTTCCTAAATTTTATTTCTGTGGGGCACACTGCTTGCAAACTCAACTCTCAGTAAAATAAGATTATGATAGTTAGCCTGTAACAGTTTCACCGCAAAATGGAGAAATAATGCTGGCGCAGCATATTGAGTTTCTAACAATGTAAGTAATCAAATGATATTATTGTATTGAATTATTTTGTTCTTTGTCTAATGATTGGGGTCTAAATAATCGCAATTAAAAGCTATTTTTGATCTAACCTCTTCTTCGCCTTCATTGCTCTAACTTACTTTTTGATGTCTTGCCCATATGACATCGGTTGTAAATAAAGTTCGTTTATTTATCTTACATAAGACATACGCTATTAGTATATGTGTTTGTTTTTTCTTTTTAGTTTTGAATATATTGAATGATTTGGAGGCCGATTTCTCGTCCAACGACTCGGAAGATGAACCCACTTATCATCAAAATCAGGTTGTTCATCATGTAAATCGATCTTCCGATGAAACCATTGAAAATGATCATTTCCAATACCAAGCCCTTTTTCTTCAATTTCACGCTTGAATTGTGAGAGATGTTCATGAGCACGGACCAAAAGTTATTTTAAGAGTTGACAATGTAGAGGTAGAAGACCAGCTTCAGGTTCCCTGAATAAGAATAGTGGCATACCACAGAGATTCTTTTCAACAGACAATCCATCCTTTGTTAAGCCCTAATAATGTTGAGTGAGACCTTTGTAGTATGGAATGGTATGATTACTATGATGATTACATTGATAATGAAACTTTGAAAAAAAAAATGGTTATGGCTACTAATCAGACTTAAGTGTTGAAGAAAAGAAAGTTCATGGATTTGACTTTAGAGGACCTGACGGTATTCCTTGGGTTTTTATTCATAATGGCTGTCATTAATGAGCGTAAGTGGAGAATTAATTTAACTGCCAATGTAATGACCCGAGATAGATTTTATACCATCAGACCAGGTCTAAAAGATCAGAGCCTGCTCCAATAGATGAAATGATGTTTCCATTCACCGGAATATACAAATTGAAACAATATTGTCCACGCAAACCCAATCCTGTGGGGATGAACATTTTTATTGCAGCGAGTCCCCGATGGCCTCGTATTTAATATGATGGTCCATCTAGGTGAAAAAACATTTGAAGACTTTGTGTCCCTAGGTTTTTCGCTTTGTGAAGCAGCTATTCGTTGGTGCCCGGTCATTACCCGTATTTTGATAGATAATGAATGAATTATTTTTGAAAGAACTCAACAGAACTGGAACAATAATGAAAAACAGACTGCCAAAAAAGTAGAACTGATGGAAAATTAGCTATAACAAAATGGCTTGATAACAAACTAGTTCTGGTGATGTCGTCTTGTTTATCGGATACGGCGTGCGATACTTGCAGGTAATGGAATAAATGAATCAAAGAATACCAGTTTGTAAGACGACCTGAGGTTACTAAAAACGATAACTCTAATATGGGTTGTATTGATCTCACCGACGTGTTGCTTGCTGCTTGTCCAGAGAGGAATCGAACAGAAAAATGGACCATACGGTTCATTTTTCACATGTTTGACCTGGCCGTCTTAAATGTCTGGCTACTGTAACGTGATAGTTAACGTTCAAAAGGCGTTAAGAAAAGTTGACCATGTAAAACTGCCCTGCAGTTCTAACGGAAAAAGTGGATACTAGCAAAGAAGGTTATTTAGTACCAGCACATAAGAAACGTCGATTTGATATTAAACCTGAGCCTACGCAAAAAAACCGGAAAGTTTTGCATTTGCCAGAGTACACAGATTTTCAAATGCGTTACCAAAGAAAAGGCTGCAAAATGGAAACCACAGTTCAATTTAAGTTTCGCGACATTTATTTGTGCCTTGTGAAGGGCCGGAACTTTTGTTAAGAGTACCATAATTAGATATCAAAGAAATTCGTTGACAATTTGATAGTTAGATATAAGTAGCCATATGAAAATATTTTGTTTTTTTTTGGGGAGAAAGGTTTTTTTATGTATAGGCCTACATATTTGGGTAGAATGTCACAAGAGTATATTTTATTTTGAAAAAAAAAATCCTTTTGATATCCTGTGATTTGTTTTAGTTTTCCCCTAAAATACTATACATAGGACATTTAAGGCTGTATATGACACAAAGTTGACACCAAATGTCCTATGGATAGTTTTCCAGTTCAAATATTTTTTTCACAATTTTTCCTGCTATTTTAGTACCTTTTTAACAAACGTTCCAAGTTTCATCGAATTCGTTAACATTTAATGCCTCCAAATGTTAGAACGATAAACATACGTATGCCTTGTTAACAGTGGAGCTATCAGTTTATTTTGAAGTAGAGGAAAATAAAAATGTGATGCACATTTGCTTATTGAGCTGTTGAAAATATCTTTTTTCTGTGATTTCATCGTTACGGGTAGTTTTCAATGCTTGAATAATTTTAACACTTGATAAATCATATCATAAATACCGTAAGGAGACATTCATTCTTCATAAAACCACAATAAAAAAGTTTCAAGCTATTCAAAAATGCGGTATTTATTAATTTCGATGTAGAAATAGTTTTTAAGAGTGTTTACTTTGCAAAATATTATAAACGGAGTCCCACAAAAAAAAAAATATATTTCAAATATTTAAACACTAGAGTACACACGTGGCCTACTATAATAGACCAGAGTCACATTATAAGCAATAATTTTTAAGATGCGCCTGCTGGAATGCTGCAATTCCAGGAGAGCCTCGTTCAATAAATTTGCAAACAAGCCAGTTGCATGTAAGGTGATATTTGTTCAGAGTGGGTAACTTTTCCAGATAAATATATATTATCAATATGAGTGCGGAACAAGCGGAGAGGTGGATGATGGAAACAGAGGAAAATGACAATGAAATTATTGAGAGTAAAGAAGATGAGGTAGAACCTGAACCGAACTTGCAGGCTTTGGTTCGTGAAGTTGAAATCAAGGAATCAAGCGAGTCTGACTTTATTTCAGGTGATGATACTCCATTCTCAGAATTGGCTGGCGGAAGACAAAGTCAACTTTATAAATCGGCCAATGGTACCCCGTTGAGTAAAGAAGTGCCTTCATCAACACGAACACGTGTTCAAAATATTCGCATTAAAGCACCAGGCCCAAGAGGTCAGGCTGTTTGTAGTGCAGCGGATCCTGTGGAGTGTTCGGACCTTTTTTTCTCCCAAGATATTTTGGACATATTGGTAAGCTGCACAAATAACTTTATCGAAAAATGAAAAGAAAATCATCAAAGAGAAAGGGATACTAAGTCCACTCAACTGATTGAAATGAGAGCCATCTTAGGTTTGTTGTACTTAATGAGAGTATCACAAAATGGACGGCGCAATTCGAAAGACTTTTGGGATAATTCCAACAGTACTGGTTTAGAAATTGTTTATACTTCAATGTCGATTTTTACTTCGTGTACTAAGATTTGATGACATAAGTGACAAAGAACAAAGCCGAAATGGCACATATAAGACAGATTGTTGAGCTGTTTGTTAACAACTGCTGGAAAGACTACATGCCGAGTAATTATTTGACGCAAGATGAACAGCTTGTTGGCTTTCGAGGGCGTTGCGGCTTTATAATGCACATACCTAATAAGCCAGACATATTCGGAATCAAGATTTTTATAGTTACTGACACTAAATATCCATATGTGTTCAACTTTGAGATATACCTGTACAGTATGTTGGAGCATAATCTGAATTCCCATTTCAAAAATCAAACAAAATAATTGACGTTGTACATAGAGTGCTAGAGGCGCTTTACAACTAAAGTTGTAATGTGACAATGGACAATTATTTTACGAGCCTCCCCCTTGCAAAGGAATTATTGCAGAAGAGAATAACGGTTGTTGGTGCAATGGAAGCGAATAGGCCGAAAATTCCAAAAGAACTCAAAGCTTGTAAGACAAGATCCACAAAGAGCTCAACTTTCGGATTTCATACGTTGCTAAATCAAACAAAGCGGTCAATCTATTTTCTACAATGCATTGCTATGCAACCGTCAATCTCAATACTGATGAAGAACGTAAGCCCGAACTTGTCACGTGTTATAACCGTACTGAGTGTGGTGTGGACATTGTTGACAATATGTGTAAACAGTACAGTGTTCTAATGGCCGGTGGCCCATTACAATCTTTTCTAATCGAATGAGCATTGCCGCGATCAATGCGTTGGTAACCAATCAAATGAACGTAAATCCTGAAACAATTGTGAGGCGTACATTTTTACAAGGATTGTCCTGAAATCTAGAATCGAAATGCTCATAAGTAGACATGCTCATAAGACATACAGCACGATACCACACCGAAGACGGGACGGGTTGGTCAATGCGAAGATGGGTCGTAACAGTTTTTGCGTATAGACGTCTTTAAAATCGCTCCTGTCAAAAGTTTTCAAAAATTAAATTAATTTTTTAAAAATGTCAGTCCGAAGTTAATTTTTATCGGAAAAAGTTTATATTGTAGAACTAATCGACTCAGGAAATTTCTATAGAATATTATTTTACTTCAATTGGTAAAGAAAAGCAAAGAACCAAAGAAAACGTCAGTGGCGCTGGTATGGAGAACCCCGACAGCTTCTCACTGCTGTGGCAACCTGGAGAAATGGCGAATAGGAAACTGGCGATAATCACCAAGAAAAAACATAACGAAGAAAACTCCGCAGATAGAGGATGCAAGCTGCAAATAATAGCGGACAATTAACAAATGGCCAAATTGCAAAAACAAAATGTGAACTAAGTCTAGACATACAGTCCCTCAAGGGTCCATTCAAGGAAGGGATGAAGCCTCAAAAAACGTAGCTACAAAATCAATGGCAACAGGTAATCAGGGCAAAGGAAAGTGCAAAACAAGCAAACCCAGAAGAAGTTCTAAGTGCTGGTAGCGCCAACGAGAGCCAAAACTAAGGAATTAAGCAAAAAAATGGAAATTGAAGAAAACATCAAAGGTAATTCTAATCATGATAATGACAAATTTTATATAGTATTTAAGAAATAAAAATAAGCAGAAAAAGCCAGCTCGTAGTTTTGCTGGTTCCTCTGGAAAAGCTTCCAACAAGACAGAAAATGTTCCACCAATTAAGGTGTTCGAACAAAGCGGAAAAGATATGGTTCGGCTTTTGGCAGCCAAAAATAAACTAGCCGATTTCGAGATCAAAAGAGTCAATGCCAAAAAATTTACTGTAACGACAAAATCACTGAAAGATGCGCTAAATTCTAGGGAGGTTTACCACTTCAGCTATACCCCAAAAAGTGAGAAGAATCACACCTTTTGTAGGAAGGGTTTGGACTGCGGAGAGGATACGGTCGATCTTTTACAGGTGCTCAAAGAATCTGCATCAGATATTGAATTGGTTTCAGTCAAAGCCTTTGCGATAAGAATGTTGACCGTAGAAAGGAAGAATTGACCACTTTACCTGGTACAAATTGCAAATAAGAGCAGTCCAAGTGCTCTTCACCAAATAAGATACTTGAACTGCCGAGTGATGAGGTGGGAACGCTTCGAGAAAAGAGAAGTCAACCAGCGTTACCAGTGCCAAGGGTTTGGACATTTGGCTGCCAATCGTGCCATGGATTATCGGTGCGTCAAATGCAAAGACGTTCATGCTCCCGGTGAGTGCGTTAGCTGCGGTGTTTTTGATCACCCACCATCATATCCGGGATGCTCCTGATATCTAAATGCGAAAGTTAAATTTGCTCCAAAGCAAAAACAAGTACACCGTAATATCATACCTTCCGACTTCTTCGAGACCGGAGTATCATTTGCAATTGCCGCTAGAGGACCAGCAGAAAATGCTGGAAATCATATAAATAATATAAGTGGCAATAATGTGCTGCTTCTCAAAATTTATCAGCAAGTGAATTCTTCATCGGAGAGAATCGACAAACATGATTTAAAAGTTAAGTTTGCTTTTCAGCGTTTAGGTCTTTCAAATGCCTCATAATATCTTATCCCTCTAGTCACATTCCCATGAATAGGCTTCACGTCATATCGATCAACGTCAACTCTATCGTTGCCATACATCAACCTGATTATCTCCTTGAATTTATTGTTAAGCACCAGCCTCACATCATGCTTCTCACTGAAACCCACCTCAATTTACGGCACTCCATGCCATTCAAAAATTTGGCATTCGTAAGAAACGATAGGGTAAATGATTATAGGGAAGGTGGCAACGGCGTATTGGTTCAAAGACCCTATTGTTTCCAAAATATTAAAAAAGTCGAATTCAAAAGCTTTGAATTTCTTGAATAGTCCGTTATCAAAATTTCACTGCCATGTGAGGATAACCTCTTCGTTATCTCTGTCTATGCAACTTGTCAAAATGTTCTCAAACTTAAGGAGGAGCTAAATTCCTTATTTGAAATACTCGAAGTGAACAGGCTGCATGGTTACTATATTTTTACTGGTGACCTGAATGCCAAGCATACATCATGGCTACATGCCAACAATAATCCAAGAGGAGCATTCCTGAAATCGTGGATAACAGAGAGCCAAATTGAATACAGGTGCAACCTTTTTGGGTTGGAGTTCCCAACATACCCTAGGACAAATTCATATTTGGACCTCTGCATTGCTGACACAAGACTTGAATTCAGCTTTAATAGTCCTCAACCGATACTGCAGGTGCTTCCTTACGATAGCGACCATAACGCAATCGTAATGGAAATCAATCATCAAAGGGATGAGGTCTTCCACATTCCAGTTCAACAGGAAAACCATCCTTTGAATTTAAAAAAAAACCAGATAGTGAAAAGATTCAAAAAGTTTAATCGGGAGTACCAGAAGCAATGTCCTCTTTCTGATGATGGCGACGCTTGCTCAATAGTTCCTGATGGCAGGAATCTAACTAACGATGAAATTGATCCCTATTTGTCAAAGGTAGAGAAGCTGACGTTGGAAACGATCGAGAAAGTAGTTCCCAAGATTAAATATTGAAACAATATGGAAGGACATGAAACACCACCCCTCGCAAGGTTGAAAAGATTGAAAAACCTTTTTCACACGCTTCAACAATACTTATTGGCGATTTTTGGACTACAACCATCCCTCGCTAAATTTGCTTAAATTACACCTGAAGAAAGTCCAGAACTTAATCCATTCATACTTCAGGAGTGACGTCAGCAATTAATGGGCGGAAATACTGAGGGGTATTAGCCCACAGGACCCAGATGGTGTTTTTATGAAAGTGAATAACTTATTCCGTAAGAAATTTCGAGTGAAAGTATCGAATCTTGGAGTCACTAGTGATGAGATAAATCTTCTCGATAGGGCTGGTATCGAAATTTATAGTACGACTCCGGATAGAATGGAAACAGGATTATATGGGATGGATTGCAGAAACCTGCTCTGATTGGAACACATTTTGAATTGATTCATCTAACAAATCCTTAGAGAAGGAATGAAATATTTTCAGAGGTCGTTTAAGCAAAAGTTTCTGACGTCAAATCAAGCCTGAATGGCGAATCAATTCTTCATTTCAATGAAATATTAACATCGAACCTCATACCGAGCTTAAATTTTATTGATTATTTCGTCAGCTATGAAGACTTGTGTCTCAGATTACGCAGGATAAACAGCGAGAAATCATGTGGTATCGACGGTGTTCCAAATATAGTTCTCCAACATCTGCCTGAGGTTGCGACTAGAAATTATTGCATACTGTTCAAAAATATATAAAACAATTCATATTTCCCAAATCAATGGAAACAGGCTAAGGCATTTCCGATCTTGAAGAAAAGAAAAGAATCTTTTTGCCCTGAAAGCTATCGCCCAATCAGCTTGCTGCCTAACATCAGCATGGTCTTTGAATTGATACTAAACAATGCATTAAATGCCCACATTGAGAAATATGAGTTGAAGCCGAATCGCCAATTTGTTTGTCGTGCCAGGCATTCGACCAAACATGCGATAACGAAAGTAACCTCAGACATCTGTTTGAAAATAAACAACAGAGAATTTATTGGAGCGTGTCTCATTGATATGGAGAAAGCCTTCGATACGGTGTAGTTGGATGGACTAGTTTTTAAACTCCTTCAGGATAAGTTTCCCAGTCACCTTGTCGCCATGATGTGCAATATATTATACGGGAAATCGCTTGTTGCAACTGATCGAAATCTGACAACAATGCGTGAACTCAAGGTCTTGAATGGTCTACAGTAGAAAACAGTTACTGCGTCTCCATTTTTCTCAATATTTATTCGCAAGCTTTGAATGGCTTTGATTTTACCGTCTCACCAATGTAATCATTTGTAACGTTTGCTGATGATCTGATCATATATAAGACAGACAAAAATCTACAATAGTTCAGAGCAATCTTCGAAAAACGTTCAATGATGTGTAGCTGTTCACCGACGATTTGCGAATGAAAATCAATGCGCAGAGGTGCGAAACAAATTTTTTTTCGGACAACGCTGTAGGGGGTTAGTCAAGACCTGAAGAGTAATTGGAAAGATTTCCACATTATGCTTTGCGAGGGTAGTTCAGAACGGGTGTCACATAAATCCTGTATTCGATAACTCGGTGTTCATCTCGATCAGTATCTGTACTATGTTGAACATGTCAAAATTATGCTCAGTAAAGCACAAAAAGTAGTCATGGCCCTTCGACGACTCTTTCATTCCAGATTCATTGATCAAAAGGTTAAAATTATCTGTTACAAGACCCTGGTTCGACCAGTTTTGACATATGGATGTCAGAGCTGGTACAACAAGAGTTCCAGTACAATGGAAAAATTAAGAGTTTTCAAAAGGAAATGTCTTCGTGCATGTACTGGTTTGTACAGAAAGCTTGAGACGGATTGGAAGCACTATATATCGAATTTATCAAACCGCTAAAGTTACAAGAGGCCATATCTTCATTTTGAAACTTCTTCGAAATCATATCGCCAGATCTGTAACTGTGAGTGAAAACTCCTGGATTTTACAGCCGTTCCACCCTACAGACGGGTATATTGTGACTTGCCTCGCTACTGGCTTTGTTTCTCTAGAAGCATTCATATATTTGGACATAAATTGGTATGGTTTTGATTCTGACGGGCGGCCAAGAAGAAGATAAAATATCCTCAGAATTTGAGTTCACAAGCCCAAACATTTCAATGGAGATACTCATAAGTAATTTTGGAATAATGATGGTTAGTTTATTTTCTTTTTCCAATTGAATCAAAGCATATGTAATAATCTTAATTAATTTAAATTTGTTATTGTTTTTTATATTAAATGTGTTTCATTGATAATGTATAAAATTAGAAAGCCATTTGGGCCATTAAATTTTCGTAGTTTCATTGTTTGGGATTTGCTTTATGTTCTTTTTAAAATTTTTAACGATTGGTATTGAATAAAGCGCTGTTGACTTTGACTTTGGGTTGGTCGATGCGCATTTTGCTCAAGAGCCCGAAATCGGTTGGCAAAAAATGGTGCAGGACTTGCAACAGATGGATGCCCCGACCACCAGGCAGTAGAATGCCATGAGTGCTACGACGATAAGAAAAAAGTCATTTAGTTTTGGTAGAAATTATTTTTTTGTTATGAACCTCAGAAGTCCCATTTTTGTAAAATTTTGTTAGAGTACCATATGATTGCTTCTGATTGTTGTTTCCTTTTAGTAGCATAAGAAAATTTTGATACATTATGAATGTAAATTAAATAAATTTATCATTCCTACTTTAATTTCATTCCTACATTGACCGAAAAATAACTGGCAGCGATTCAAATATGGCTTACAATAGTAGGCCACGCGTGCACTCATGAAGAAAAGGGGCAGGTGTACTCCAGTGTTAACTCCATTAGATATCGCTTATTAAATATTAAATACATAGATTTTCAATGTTTTAATACAGGGGATAATTTTCACCGCTTAAAAACAAGAAGAGGTAGTCGGACGCGTAAAAATTTTGAAGTGAGGAGTGAAATTAGCTTTTTTGGATATGTTCAGAAAAATCGATGCAATTATATGAATTTCCCAGGTAATAGCATATTTTTAACTTCAGTAATTGGTCTATATTAGTCTGATCCATGCACCAGTTGATAGAAAATTGCAATAAGTCTCTTTAGTTCAGCGCTAACAGCGTGGCCATAATCATTGTAAAAGTTGCATATAAGCGTTTTTTTTCATAATTTTCTCTTATTACGATTTTTATTATTTTTTTTTGATTACAACAATTTTGGTAACAGAGTTTTCTAGATACATGTATCACTGTTCCCGAAAATACAAGTTCGTATTAGGTGAATTAACTATTCCTTATTGAGAAGAGCTGGTTTATTTTAGGCCGCAAAGGCTTCAAGTGTCAAGTTTCTACAGTAATTCTATAAAAATTCATTACGAGCTCCTTCGACTATAGTAAAAACCTTGATAATAATTCAAGGTATGCGCAATACCTTGCCAAATTGCAAGCACCTGAACAGAAAAAATCACCAACCGAAATGAAAACTATAATTTAATTTGAATGAGGTCATTTCATTTGAACGTTGCCTCCCCCAAATAGTTTCCTTGAATGAAAACACTGGCCCAAATAAGCTTACACAAGAGTTCGTTGCTATAAACACCTCCATCTAAATGCAAATGTTATCTGATACGCTAACAATATGAAACTTGCAAATGACTGAGCTTGAGATATCAACTTGCAAACATCCATTCCAACACCATCGTTCACATTCTCAGGCTGCCTTCCTTTTTCGCCTTGCTAAGTACTTGCTCTCAGTTATCCTGAATGTCATCAAAACTGTCTGAAGCTTTTTGGCTTTTCATCAGATAAAGCTTGAAGCACTTCACACTTCCTGTGTTTGAGCTTCCGCGTTTTTCATAATACAGCCATTGTGCGATAAACGATGTCGCCTATTTTCTAAATAAACTTTTTCTTTAGTGTTCTTGTTGTTGTTGTTGCTGTTAAAGCAATTCCTTTTATTCCATTCCAACTAAATCAACCGTCTAACAGCTCGAGGTTTCTTCATGTTTTCACATTTCCTCGATTCATGTTTATTGCGTTCTACATGCACCAACACTTGGAATAGTGTCGCCATGTTTTCCTTCACCAATATCAGGACATGCCCTATCCCTCTTTGCAAATTGTAAACATATGTAGTACAAAAGTCCAGATTAGTTCGATAATGCGCAGTGTGTGGTTGCGCTGCTCCGCGATGCTTGCCTGCAACTCGTTATCGTCGTATGCTGATAGACAGCTCGGAAACTGAATGTTTCTTGACAAACAACGTCTTCAGGACGATTGTGGACTTTTTCGAAACGCTGGTACATTCACACTTTCTTCCAGAACAAAGTTCCACCTTATCCTTTCTATTCTTCGCTCACTCCAGTTGGATTAATTACACGCAAAGTAGGGCGTTTCGTTTGTGAAGTTCTGACCAAAGGATGACATCTACAGGCTTTGTCATCTTCTGATCCTGTTAAGGTGTCAAACAGTTCCCGCGGATGAGGACGCTGGACTTTGATGCTGCGATGCATTATTTCTACTCCGCGTTTAGGACTAAATATCATCGCTAACCGTAAAACACTCGAAATCAAGGTAAACTTAAAAATATTGAGAGGGCTCTGATCCCTACAGTTGGACAGAGCTGCGTCAATTAAACACTTAAAAGGTTAAGAATTGAATTGACCAAACTAAAACGATTGCAAATCAATGAAAAACACAACAAGTATAGATGCTGGCACTTACCTCCATAGTTGGGTCTTACTCTTTTGTCGTAACTGACGCTGAAAGAGTCCAATATGGCAGATATGTTAACATCACCCAACATGCTGCCTCCACCAGTGCTGAAAATGTTGAGATGCGAAAAATTAGGAAGGTTGGCCCGGCAATCTGATAGCGGTGAGCAGGACGGGCAGGACAGGACCGAGCTGGACAGGAATGGGACGAAGGAAGCAGAGCAGCTATAAATAAGCGATGCCATGGCGTATTGATATTTAAATGTGCCTTTGATTCCTTCAGGGAACCTCCGCCAAGCATGCAAAGTCCTACATCCGTAATTCGGATATTGTGTTTGGGTGTGTAGTGAAAACAAATCAATGCCTTGAATTATGGAGTGCAAAAAGCTTTGCTCACTTCTGGACGACATGCGAGGCGATGGCTCAGCTAACAGCCTCTTCCATCTTTGCCGAAATCCTTCTTGGTCTTGTGTGGCTTCCCCATGCGAAGCACCTTACAAAAGACTCGGCGGAGAAGGGGAGGCAAATATGGCGACGAAGAAAAGCGGCGTATGTTTCAAGTCAGGTCGCCAGGCCGCTTCATGCCCTTAAATCACATTTTCCATCTCTGTCGCGATGAACTAGTTTTCAAAACTCAGGTGTAACGTAGTGGGTGGCCAGCGCCACCAATTCTCGCCTCCTCTACCTGCGATAGCCACATATGATATTAGGACGTTACACTATTCTATTTACAACAAAGAATTGTGGCGGAGCGGGGGCGCGAAGCAGATAAATTTAGAGAGGAAAAGAACATGTATAATTACAAAAGTAGTCTTGACAAAAAGAATGGCTCTCTTTGGCATTATGCCTGCAGTTTGAAGTGTTTGTCACCTCTCTGCAAAATGACCCTTGATCACAACGCTTGGAGTGCACTTTGGGTGTAGAGCGTTCTCGTGTTAAGTGCAAAATTATCGGATAGCACTCCGGGTATTGCCATATTAGCACACACATAAAAAGGAAGTGTCTGAACAGGTCTGCAGAAGTGGGATGGGTGTCTGAAGAGGCGTCAGCCTCGGAGACGGAGGCCTCTATTATGTATGGTCTTTTATGGTACGTGGACGGCGTTGGATTCGAGATGACGAAAGCGGGTGGATTCGAGCTTGGAATAGATGCTGAGCCATGGCGGAGAGTGGGAGTGATCAGGAATTAATAAATCACACGCAGAAGGACCTCAATCCATTTGACTGTATTCGCGAGGAAGTACGAAATTTCGCGTGAAGGAACTTTGGCAGCGCTCCAACAAGGACTTTATTTATGAACGAAAGGTTGCTCGGCTCCAGGAAGAGATCAGATACGTAAAAGGCTGGGTCAAGTGTGAGTGTGTGTATGCAAGGAGCTTTCTACTTACGCTGCGTGTACAGCCGCCCGTTTGCTGTTTGGCTCCTGTATGATGAAGGCGATATTGAGCGCTAGCCATAGGGTAACGATACGAGCCCTTGGCAGCAAATCAATTTTGTAGAACATTTCTCTATGTGAAAAGCGAGCGATGATGAGCAGGTGGAGTTCGACGCTGCCCTGCTGCTGCCCCCTCGTTTAGCGCACTATGTCACCCGACGACGACTCTGAATTTTGGCCAAAAGTCCATCTCACCGTTTGCACTTTTTCGAATTAGATAATTTTAAATTGAGTGTCATTTCGACGAATAGCGAGAACAGCATTTTCGTTGTCGCTATACTTGTCGAGTTCGCGAGCCGCTGCTGCTGCCGTTGCTGCTAACTGCAGATCCCGTGGTTTTACGTGGACAGAACTACACAGCACTTAAGATATTCATTTGGAACACAAAAGGCGCACCGACACACTTGGAACAGGCGATATTGCAGGGCTCGAGCTTATAGGGCAGAGGTCAATTCATTTCTTTGCGTTGCTGCGGTTTGCAAATTACGTCTTTCGAATCGAGCTCCAGCCCAGGGCCTAGTCCACTCGGGTGGCACCCGCAGGATTCGCGAAATACTCGAAACTACACTTGCAGCACATTTTTCAGGTTCGGAACCGACTGGGCAAGGCGGCCAGGATTCAGTATTTTTAATAACCACTATTTTTCACTAGTACTATTTATTTTCAGCTGCACCATACCGTTTTCAAATCAAGACTGGTAAAAATCTGGGCGGGACACGCGAAACACAATCAAAGGACCAAGTCCGCATGTGACGTCGACGTGTGTGTTAGTGTACTCAAGGAGCCTCGGTAGAGTCTGCGCTTGTCCGGACAACAATTAACACCATATATAAAACTAAAATTATTAGAATTCGAGGAATTTAGAAGAAAATCACACCTTTGCACCATGTACGAGTAATTATGTGGGCAACGGACAAAAAGTAGTTAAAATGCAATATGCTAAGGCTGCTTCATTTCACGTTTAATTAACTCTCGATTCGGGAGTGTCCTTCGATGCTTTAAACTTAAATCCTTATCCTTGAACGCTATTTTCAAATTTCGGTGTGTAAAACGTTTAAAATTGCAATTTATCTAGGAGTCAGCACTACGCGAATGTGAGCAACTTAGAAACTGTATAAACGACTTTTAAAAATACTTTGTTCTAAATTTTCAAAGATTTTATGTACCCTAAGTTCTGCAAAATTCTTTTGCATGGCTTGCGGTGCGAAAGATGTAAATTTCACCGTAGAGAGAGGAACTGAACTGAACTGCTTGCGTTTTACATCACAGAGAGCTCGTAGGACTTGAGGGTGCGACCAACTATATATAATACACTCTCAGGTGCTGCTCCTTGAGTCCTTTGAAAATGGCGTTGCGAAAGCTCTGGCTACCCTGCAAGGGCGACTGGGGCTCGGATGTGTACTCTAGCGCACAGTTATCGCAACCAGCAGGGCGAGGACGACACACAAGCGAAAGTGGTTAACAATGGTTCCGTTGGAACTCGGACTTTCCTTTGCGTTCCATGACGGACCTGTGTGAATATGTGTGAACAAAGGACATTGTCAGAATGGCACGAAAGCTTCAGCAGCAAGCAAGCCTAGGACGAATCTGCAAACAATGCCACACGGATATCTGAGTTGATGCGCCTGTATTTGTTTGTTTGGGAACATCTGAATGTAATTTTAAACAGCACAATGCTTAGTAATTTATTAACAATCCAAAAGGACACGTGACAAGTGCGCAGGCCTTTTCCCCGGGAATTTCGTATAGCTGAGAGTTTTATCGATTTGTGCGCGAGGACTACGCCACCGTGCGAGCTTTCACAATTTCTGGTCACGGTTATCGCGTGCTCCTTGCTGTTTGGCCAAGTGTGCGATAGCAAGCTATCATACTATTAAGGATATTGTGTCCTGTACGCGGGACTGCACACTGGCATCTACATTGCTGCCATCTCTGCAGACTCTTCTTGCTCTCTAGTGTTTGCAGGCAGGAATCAAGTTGATGCGTACTACCGGCACGCTCACTGAAAGGATGTTCGTAATCACATTGAAGAAGGAGCAAGAATAGTAGCAGGGAGAGTACTAAGGGGTCCTGGAGCTTCTGTCTGTGTCCTTAATAATAAACTTCTGCATGAAAAAGATGTTTTCTATGACGTCATTGTCGTAGCAGATTATTTATATGTTAGCAAGAAAGCTTTCGCTCAGATGCCTTGCTGTCCGGTTATTTCCACAGCTTTATTTTTGTCGCTTTTTACTCCGCTTTTCCTGTTTGATTTTCGAGGGGTTAAATGCTAACGCCCATTGTTATGATATTTATCAGGTTATGGCATTGCCAGATGTTCAGATTGATGATGGAAAACTTTCTTATGCATACAAATGTTGTTTGTGGCAGTCATACACTCAAAAAAAGTTAAATATGGAGACCAAAGCAAGTAAAATTGGGTGGGAAAATTCTCGTTTGTTAACTTTATGAAGTTACAGGTATTACTTGGGAAAATAATTTTTGTACATTTTAGACAAGAAATGAATATTTAAGGTAACTCTAATGTAATAATCATTACTATTTTAGTTTTGTAGAAAAAATATCTTATTATTGTAATTTCGGTACGTATTCGTCCGTCCATCAATGCGTCACAGCAAGTTTTCTCAGGAACTATAGAAGCTAGAGTCATCATATTTTGTGAGCAGCTCAGAAGCTTCCGGTTAATGAAAGTTCTATAGGAAAAAAAATAATCTCAAAAGGAATTTAAAGGGGATCTCCCTCCATAAGAATATGAGCTCGTAAAAAATTGTTTCGCCAAGGATAGTCGAATAGGGTATCAAATGAAATGTCTTGATGAGGTCTTTTAAAGCCTGTTTTTAAAATTGATATATTATTGACGGGTCATCCAAGGGAAGCGGCAAAACATGAAAAACGGTTTCCCCCCTCGCAATTGGACACCTGTTGTCTAAAAAATCTGACAAAAATCAAGAAGGTAGCCCTCTAAACTTCCTTAGTAATAGTATGATTTATCAATTTAAATTTTTTTCTAGAAAATCGTAAGGACACTCCAAAAAATTGTCGATGTTACAATAGCAACAATAAGTAGCTTTTGAGCTTTATATGGTTTTAATCGACTCAAACGTTACGGGCTTGTTAAGATTTATATGAACATTTCAGGAAGGATGTATATCATGCGCATCTTTGAGAATCTGTTCAACAATTGATATCAGTTATCGTAAAACAAAATGGTGGCCGTTTCAGGCAAGAATATTGAGTAAATTTAAGTTATTTTTCCCCAACTTCTGCCCTTAAAGTACAGGCTATTAACTTCTGATGAAAACATACGTTTTAAAGGCGAAAAATTCATGGTGGTAGGTTTTCATGAGTAAATAATAACAAATAGCGTGGTAGGTGCAATTCACTCAATGTATACTGTCAAATGGAATAACACTGAAGCCTCCTCCCCTCAAGATATTTCTAACCTATTTGCCGAATATTTTTCCTCTACTTTTTCCTCTTCTGACATACTACACCCCCCCATAAATTCAATTCAAACTTATCTAGCATCAAGTACATCCTATTCCACTAATCCTTCTGAAGTTGAATCCCTTATTAACTTGCTCGATCCGAATGTTAGTCCTGGTCCCGATGGATGACCTAATATATTTGTAAAGTCACTTTGTTCCTCTTTGTGTTTTCCTCTATCCCTTATATTCAATCTCAGTTTTGGTACTGGCATCTTTCCAACGTACTGGAACGATGCAATTGTTGTTCCTATTTTTAAAAACGGTGACCCATCATCTGCATCAAACTATCGTCCCATATTACTCCTCTCCTGTTTCTCTAAGCTGCTGGAACGACTTATACACAACAGGCTTCTTGAGTCACTGAGTTCATTTGTCACGCCACAGTAACATGGATTCTTGAAGGGTCGTTCAATTTCCTCGAACTTGGCTGAGTTCGAATATTATATTGCAAGAGCTTTATATAAACAGCTTCAAGTAGATGCAATATTCACGGACTTCTCCAAAGCTTTTGATTCCGTAAACCATGTTCTCCTCTGTCAAAAGTTAGCTTTGCTGGGCATATCCGGTTTGTAGCATCACTAGCGTAAAAATAAAAACATATCATAACACACAATTGCAAGTATGCTGGCAACACAGTCACACAAAGTAAAAATAACAGTTACAGTTTCTGCTCCCTCACTTCTTAATGTATTTTGCATCTGCGAATTGGCTGAAACTGGAAAACAGTTTTTCACTGCACAGATTCTCGTGCAGTTGTAATTTTTTTGTTATAGTCGAATTCTTATTGTTAGTTTTTTAGATTTATGTGAAATAACGTAGGAAAAATGTTTCCAAGTGTTTCATTTACAAAATAACAATTTCGTATAGCCGTCGCGATATAGAAAAGTTAAATTGGTGACTCCGATCTGTAGACATGTGTGGAACACAGCACCCGTGAAAAATTTTCCATCACGAAATCCTCAATCATCCACTTTATTTTCCAACACAATTAGAAATAGAAGATATTTGCATAAAGAATATTCCAGATATCAAGTAAAGCATTCATTATTTGTTCATTTTATTGCATTTTTGACAGTGTGTGAACATAACCAACACCGGATAACTTTTCATGCAATAGTAAATCCTATCCAGCCACATTTATTCAAACAATCAATTACACATTAGCAACAAATTCGACAAATATTACACCTGCAGCGCGTTATTTTCATATATTACGAGATGGGAAATCAGACGATGAGCTGGAGAACAAACAGCCAACAGTTAATCCAAGTCAAGGAAAATCATACACCGGCGAAAATTCCACTGACATGTAACAAGTTTCTAAAATTAGATTGCCAGAGATTTTCACAGATAATGTGGACATATGGTTCTGGCAAGTCGAATGCTTATTTCGCGCATGTGGCAGCGTATCGGATACCAAAAAATATAACACAATCATTGGCCGTTTACTGCCAAATGTCATTGCGAAACCATCCGATTTTCGTACAAAGCCGCCAGAAACCGGAGCAATGTACGAAACACTAAAAGCACGCATTGTACGCTAATACGCCGATAGCGAGCAATCGAAAATAGCAAAACTATTAGAGAACATGCCATTAGGAGATCATAGGCCATCGCAACTACTTGCCGAAATGCGCACAAAGGCCGCAGATACCCCTATCAACGAAGATCTGTTGCGTCAATTATGGGTGAGAAACTTGCCCGAAACTATGCGCGTTATTTTGTCTACTGATGGTGGCATTGACTTAAATCAGCAAGCAGCTACAGCTGACCGTATACTCGACGCGATGAAAAGTGGATCTTTCTTGACTGGCCGACAAATTAATACAGTCGGAATGCAGCAAAAAAATAGTGAAACATCGAATGTGGAACTTCAAGAGTTACGAAAAAAAGTCGACAAGTTGTCAAATGACGTGAAACAAATTCTTCGTTCACGAAGTACACAACCTTCTCGTAGCTCTACGCCTGCACGTTCTCTAAATGCAAAGGGAAAGTTTCAAATCCTGGACGAAAATAATTTGACTTTTGCTAGTGGCATCACAAATTTGGATCAACCGCACGTAAATGCAAAGAACCATGCAAATTCAGACAAACGTCATCAAAAAACGAATCGACTGAGCGAATCAGAAAGTCTGTAAGCTCGGCACAGCATCTAAGAGATTATTTATTCATGACATTACATCGAATTAAAAATTGCTTATTGACACCGGGGCTGATGTTTCAATCATTCCTGCCACAGAAACTCAAAAGCAAAAATCAAGCCATTTCAAGCAAATTTATATGCAGCGAATGAAACGCCGATCAATTTTTATGGTAAAAAGACAATTAAACTTGATCTACATTTACGTCGTCAGTTTGTATGGACATTCTTAGTGGCAATTATTGGTCCCGATTCCCTGGCACATTATAACCTCACAGTCGATACAAACAATGCCAAACTCATTGATCAAACAACACAACTTCAAATCAGCTGTGTCATTTCAGAATGTCAAGCACTAACAGCCACAGTGATCAATCAATCAAATAGATACACACAACTTTTAAGAAACTTCAAGGGTATTTTGTTAAATCCAGAAAATAAACCGATAACATCAACATCGATATTTCCCCACATTGTATTCAAAGGCCCACCAGTGAAACAAAAAGCAAGACGTTTATCGCCAAATCGTTACAAGTGCATCAAAGCAGGAATCGATTACTTAGTGAAGAAAGGGATCTGTCGTCCATCAAAGAGTCCGTGGGCTTCGCCATTACACATGGCCAAGAAAAAAACGACATGGCGACCATGCAGGGACTATCGGAAATCAAATCAATAACAATTCCTGATAGTTATCCCATACCACATTTGCACGACTTCACGAATATACTGGCAGGCAAAACGATATTTTCAACGTTGAACTTAAAAAAAGCTTACCACCAAATACCGATAAATCCAGACGACATACCCAAAACTGCCACAATTACCCCGTTTGGCTTATTTGAGCTCATGTTTATGGCATTCGGGTTATGCAACGCCGCACAAACCTTCCATCGCCATATACATCAAGTGCTGCATGGTTTAGATTTCATTATTCCATATCAGGACGATATTTTGGTTGCATCGTCGAATGAAAAAGAACATGAAAAACATTTATGCCTCGTTTTTCAAAGACTACATGACTTTGGCATGACAATCGATACCGAAAAATGCATTTTTGGTCAAACGCAAATCAAATATCTTGGACATTTGATAACCAAAGATTGACTATTGCCACTACCTGAAAATGTAGAAATAGTGAAACAACTTGAAAAACCTACAGTTGTCAAAGATCTACGGAAATTCATTGCTGTTGTGAATTTCTACCGTCGTTTTATACCAAATGCTGCTCAAACTCAAATATTGTTGCAATCGTTAATTCAAGGCAACGTAAAAAATGACAAACGCATTGTTGAATGGACATACGACGCTGAAAAAGCATTTCAAGAATTCAAGGATAAACTGACAAGCGCAACTTTATTAGCTTATCCAATCGAAAACATTAAGTTGCTTCTAGCAGTAGATGCATCGGATAAGTGTATCGGTGGCGCATAGCATCAACTGAACCAAAACGTAATCGAACCCCTTGGATTTTTTCAAAAAAACTCACGAATGCCGAAACTAAATATAGTACATACGACAGAGAACTACTTGCTATTTATCGTGGAATTAAATACTTCAAGTACATGCTGGAAGGAAAACCGTTCACTATTTTGACTGATCGCAAACCACTGTGCAATGCGTTCCATCAAAACAGCCAAAAAGCATCGCCACGTCAGCTTCGACTCTTAGATTTTATCAGCCAATACTCAGCAGATATACAGTTCGTCCAAGGTCGTAAAAATGTCATGCCTGACTATTTGTCAAGAATCAGCGAATTACACCAGCAACAAATCGATTACGAAAGTACTGCCGATGAACAAGAAAAAGACAAAGAAATTTTGCATATCATCGAAGGTAATTCAAAATACTCGATAACGTTACAAAAATGTCCAGTACTCAACAGCAAAAAACAATTGTACTGCCATGTGCATAACAACATCGCACGTCGGTTTATTCCGTCGACAATGCGCAAAAGAATTTTCGATTCTTTTCACAACTTAGCCCACCTTGGGGTGAGATCAACGAACAAACTCATCGCAAAAAAATTCTTATGGCCGCAAATGAACAAGAACATTGCAACTTGGACAAAGCAGTGCGTACCCTGCCAGCGTTCGAAAGTTACACGTCACAATCACGCACCATTGTCCAAATATCAAATGCCCGAGACACGCCTCGAACACCTGAACATCGACATTGTCGGTCCGCTTCCGCCATCAAATGGCCATAGATTTCTATTAACGTGCATCGATCGATTCACCAAATGGCCAGAAGTCATACCACTCATCGATCATACTGCTGAAAACGTATCAATCGCATTAATCGAGCAGTGGATATCCCGTTTTCGTGTGCCAGCCAAAATCACAACCGACCAACGCAGAGAATTCCAATCCGAACTGTTCAGTCAACTAAACAAAACTTTGGGTGTGCAACATTTTCGCACAACGGCCTACCACCTGCAGTCAAATGGATTGATAGAACGCTTTCATAGAACGTTCAAAGCTGCACTCAAATGCAAGCAAAATCCAAATTGGTCAGCCAAATTACCAATGATAATGCTTAGCCTACGTTGTGTTTTTAAATACGACATCAAGGCGACACCCGCAGAAATGGTCTACGGAAAAACACTTCGCCTCCATCGGAATTCTTCGTTGAAAGCAGAACATCAAACACTGCTAATGATTTCATCAAAGATTACAAAAACGTGATGAGCAAGATACGACCAACGCAAACTGCACATCATGGGAACGATGTAAAACATTTCATCCAAAAAGATTTGGAGCATTCAACACACGTTTTCATCCGCAATGATAGAGTTCACCCACCGTTGCAACCTCCGTATGATGGTCCATTTTTGGTGGTTAAAAGAAATCCAAAATCCTACAAAATAAACATCAATGGTCAAAAGAAATGCGTTTCAATCGATCGTCATAAACCAGCCTTTTTGGAAACTTGTCAATCGATGCCAAGTGAATCTACTACAATCGACAACAACCCAACCAATGATACTCCAGCGTACACGACCAGGTCTAGCAGACAAGTCAAATTCCGTCTTAATCTGTAACACTATCATCAAGAAGGGGACTGGTGTAGCATCACTAGCGCATTACGGTCAAACCTTCTTGTAGTTCTAAGTATAAACAACTTACAATAATTTCATTTTTGTCATAATGTCAAAATAAAAATATATCATAACACACAATTGCAAGTATGCTGGCAACACAATCACACAAAGTAAAAATAACAGTTACAGTTTCTGCTCTCTCACTTCTTAATGTATTTTGCATCTGCGAATTGGCTGAAACTGGAAAACAGTTTTTCACTAGACAGATTCTTGTGTGGTTGCAATTATTTTGTTATAGTCGAATTCTTATTGTTAGTTTTTTAGATTAATGTGAAATAAAGTAGGAAAAATATTTCCAAGTGTTTCATTTACAAAATAACAATTTTGTATAGCCGTCGCGATGCATAAAAGTTAAAGGTTCCCTTCATTTTTGAATTCTATCATATCTATCCTCCCGTTCATGTCGTGTTAATCTCTATTGCACAATTTCCTTTCCATTCAATCCTACATCTGGCGTCCCTCAAGGGTCAATCCTTGGACCTCTTCTTTTTGTACTGTTTATCAATGATCTTCTCTCTGCAATTTCCCTTCTTGTCTCCTGTATGCTGATGATTTCAAGGTATTCCGGATAATTAGATTCCTTGAAGATTGTCAGCAACTCCAAATTGATCTTTTTAACCTCTTTAACTGGTGTAACGTAAACTCCCTTCGCATCAATACTTCCAAATGTTTTAAAATGACTTTTAATTTGAAAATTGTTCCTTTAACTTTTAATTACACCCTATGAGATGTTGTTCTTTCTTCTGCAGACTAATGTAAAGATCTTGGTGTAATATTTGACCCCAAGCTTAAATTTGATGTCCACATTTTTAGCTTAATTCCCAAGGTATTAAAAGTTTCGGGTTTTCTTATGCGACATTTGCATAAGTTTGCAAATATTGCTACCGCTGTTCACTTGTTCACATGTCTTGTTGGCCCGCTTCTTGGTACTGCTCAGTAGTGTGGTCTCCTAGACATTTATATCTTGTGAACTCACTAGAAGCTGTTCAGCGTAAGTTTACCCGTATTGTGTTTTTCAAATTCAACTTAGCTTATGAGTCTTATGAGCGTCGTCTATCCATACTTTGTCTCCCTCCTCTGTCGTCCCGTAGAACCTTCTTAGATTAATGTTTTCTTTAGAAGTTGTACCACCAACAAATTGCTTCCACCCCCAGCGCAGACTTGCACTACAGACTGTATCATATTCTCGAGGTTCCGTACGCCCGGACAGATTTATATTTTCACTCAATCATGCCGCGAATCATCAGAATGCATAACAGCCTCGAGCTTGGTTCTCTATCCACGTCCTGCTTTGTTTTTAAAATTAAACTAAAGAGGTTACTTTTTGCGAATATTGATTAATGTTCCTTATCACTCAATTTTTTCAATTTTTCAAACTTTGATCTAGACCCTAGCTTCATTTCTTACTTGTTTTAATTAAGTTTTTCCTGCTTGATTTGTTGAATTAATTTGTCTTACTCTAAATTATATTTAACTATATTTAATTGTCTAAGTCAATTTTGTAAATGGGTTTCTGTCTGTTAAATGGATTTAAATAAATAAATGTTAGGAATAATGCTAAAACAAAAACATCAAACATACCACCAACAAGCGCTAGTGCATCATTTGCTTGCGAAACCTCCAATGCGTCCCGATATAACATCACCCAACAGTAGCAGGTCAGCAACCATCCAACAGCAATCCAATCGGTCATCGACCGCATCGATCAGCAAATTAGAACAGAGAACATTGCCCACAAGATCAACATTGGGGTGAGTGGTTGCATTCTGAAAATCAGCAAATATATGCCACCTAAATGGAATTTGCTGAGCGTGTGGGTGAATGAATGAACTTGTATACCAGAATGAAATGGGAGCTAATGAAATTTTATGTATAAAAATTACTGTAAAAATACACTATTAACAATGGTATGATAACTACTCGTATTGTTTCGGTATACTCGTATATCCATTCAGATAAGTCACGACTATTTTGACGCCTAAATGAATTCAAAGGTTGGCCTAACTGGCGGAATACAGGTGCAGTAAAGAGCGGCGGTTAATGATCACGATTTTTTTGTTAACGTTCTACAAATTATATTAACCGTGTAAATAGTCTCACAGCAAAAACTTGAATATTTCACAAAGTATGAGTAAATCCATCTTGAAGTTTAAATTGAAATCATAATCAGAATATAAATAGTTTAGTTCGCACCTACAAATATCTCTTACTACACGTAATTCAGAAAAAAATTACATGAATTTTAGACTGATGCGTTTACAGCAAAATTTTTTTAAATGGAAACTTTCTATTAGATCATCGTGTTGGTAAATCAATTTAACAAGAAGTGTTTTATCAGACTATTTATAATTGTATTCACATAGTGTCAATTATTAATTGCACTACAAAGCATCTCATCTTTACACGCTAGGAAAAATATACGCACACACAAAAGCAACGCAAATCAATGAAATTATTGCACGATCTTGCTAATTGACTTTACAATTCCAAGTGAGGGACCATCGATCACAACCAAAACAGCAGTAAATGCTGACCAAGTTAGTTGAAAAGTATGGCAAATTTCGCAACTGTACACGGAAAAGCTCTCTAACTTGACGTTCATCCCACGCACATAAAGAGCTCGGTTGATGGGTTCCAAGTACGTGTGCGTTGCTTGGCGCAGTTCTTCCTCGAACCACTTCCAGTCATTACAGGAACAGGTTGTCATAAATATCCAGGGAACGGGTAACCATTTGCAGTGTGAGGATATTTTTGCTCTGTGTAATCCAAACTTTGACGCCGTAGATATAGAGAGTACTGGATCTGCAACGAGTCGCGAGAGCCAAAGCAATAAGCAACCTTCGCTAAAGTTGTGTGAAGTTGAGGTTTGAAGTGATGTGTTTTGGCACTTAACTTCACTTCGAAACACGTTCACGCTTTTAAAGTTGTTGGTTTTAAAGATCGCGTGTACGAAATCAGAACTTTAGTTCTCTTTTTTATTCAAAACTTATCAATTTTCCATCAGCTTCGACACATGGGTTTCTAGCCTCTATGAAATTTTATCAGCTTTGACGAATGAGCTCTCTGTGAGAGAACGTATGTTGTGTTGTAGTTAAACTGTTCAACGCATGATAACGAAGGTGCGATCGTGTGCACGTGAAATGGCATTTTGTAGGTTTGCGCAGGTGTCAGTGAGGAAAGTGATTCTTCTGAAGAGAGGGAAAAAAAGCTCTCGAGAAACAAAGGAGAGGGAAAAGCAGAGGAAATTATGAATTCTCGAGAGTGTAAGATATTTATGTGTAAAACTTGCTTTCCACATGGACGAGCACACAGACTCACGTTGCTAATCCACTTTTTTGTTCGACGCTGTCTTTGCCGGTGGAAATAATAGTCTGTAAGAAAAAATAGTCAGACTACCATTTGAGCTACGTTTGTTGTAAACTAGAGATGAACATTCGCTTCTGCTGACTAACGAACGATTCAGGTGTGGTTTTGGCGAATTGGAGTTTTTCGTCATATTGGAAGATGTTATAGTTGCTCCCTTTAGAAATGTTCTGGTTATTTGCAGACTTTGCCATAGAGCATCCATGAAGGGACATCCTCTTGTTTTGGTTCATCACTTTCTTATTTAATATCTTTTGATTTTTTCACTCCTGTTGTATTTCGCGAAGGTTTTTCGAGCAGATTGCTTACGTGGGCTACTTGATTAAGACAGTGCGTCTATGTTAAACTCCCGGCACTTCTCATATGCCTGTATGATAGTCAACAATTGGTATATCGTCAATCTATCGGCTCTAAAGCCACCTTGATACTTCTAAATAATACTGTTGGTGTATGATGTGATTTAGCTTGCTATGATCTTTGAAAATATTTTGTACGCCTTAAAAATACTGATTTGCCTCGAAAGTTTTCGTACTGTAGCTTGTCACATTTTTTGTGCATAGGGAATATAATTAATTAGCTCCATTTGTTCGGCATATGCGCTTGTTGCCAAATGCGCTGGATGACTTTGTGGATGGCTTTTTGAATACTGCTGTCACAGCATTTCATGAGCTCCACTGGAATCTCATCGATGCCCGGCACTTTATTATTCTTTTGGGCTTTGCTGGTGGATCAAACGTCATCCAAAGTTGGTGGAGTCAATAGAAGCTCTCCAAAAATATATGTAGTTTCCGGTGTTTTGGATTCAGGCGGAGGATTAAATAGGTTCTTGAAATATGATGCCCATTTTTATATAATCCTGTTTTCACTAGCGATAATACTTTTGATGCCATCACAGCACAGCGTGGTCTTGGGCTGATAACGTTGCTTCAAACTTTTCACTACTTTGTACGTCTGGCTTGTCTTATTGCTCACTAGACTTAAATCTTTTTTTAATTCCAATCATTTTATTCGCTATATTTCTGAGATTTGCATAATGTTCTCTCTTTGGAGCCATTGGGCTTTTTCAGGCAGCGTTAAAAGTGAGCGCTAAACAGGTTATATGGGCAAGAAGAGTGAGAGGCATTGAGGGAACCTGGTGGTGAAAACACGACAAAATTTTTTAGGGTGAACGAGCATAACGCACATACAAAACGCATTTGAACAACCGGTGAAAAAGGTAGTCGTCATAAAACGATTGCCTTTCTTTAATTTGCGTGCAAAAATGGATGCGTGGACGCGAGAAGCTACGCGTTACTTAATAAATTTATAAAAGCGGAGGCCATGTTTAATTTCAGGAAATAACACGACGAATATCACGATTTCAATAAAGTTTAATTGCCTATTTGTAAATCCATAGAAAATTAACAGTACGCATAATCTTCATAGAATCACATAATAATAAGCCAGTTGACAACACATCAAGAAAAATATGCGACTAAAAAAGATAGGCACATTTGGAATATATTTTTCAGAAAGCGGAAAAACACGGAAGATTCAAATAAATCCAATAGAAGTTTGAATTGACAAACTTTAACAATCATAAAATACATTTTTCATTCCAGTTTTTATTACCTCGTGCACAATTCAAGGCTTAAACATCAATTCTCAATCGCTTATCTCTCTGTCTTCGCTCTCATGTTGTCCGCACGATGTGATCAAATGATCCTTTGGACACATACACTCGCAAGACGTGTATCGTAAACAAGAATAGCTTGGCTGAACTATGCAACATGTAAACATAAAAGCGTAAGCGCAAAGCCTGTTCGACTATGGGTGCGTACCATTACCGTATGAAAAAGCCCATTAAGAACCTCATGATCAACAAAATGAACGTACTCAGAACCATAAGAACCCACCAAGCATGATCAACATCTGAAAGTGACGTCACTACCCCATTCATTAAGCTGCTCGAATATTCCAAGTAGTTCGCCAATGTACGAGAAATGGATTGAATGACTAGAGACCCTATATAAAGGCAAGCTGAATGAATGGGAGATTATTATAACCGCGATAGCAAACTTTCGATATAGTGGAGCACGAAGAAAAATCGATATTGAGTGAAAGATTATGAAGTGATTTTTAGTTGACAGTTGAGTTAAAAATTTATAGACAAAATGAAAAGTAAAGTTGGTGAAATTGTTAAATGGATGATTGTGCATTTTTAGTAAATAAACTGTTTTAACTTAAATTAAAAGACAGTGCGTTTTCACTTTCCCGGAACGTTAAAACTATTGGCCGCGAACCATAACACGCGACAATATATAACACCACCGCAGACGGTCCCAAGCCCGTTTGAGAAAGGAGGAGGAAGCCCTTGTTTCCCCAACTACAGCTTGCTTGGCTCTTTACTCGAAACCCACCAATTAAATTTTAGTAAAACTTCTCGGGGCCGCACATTGGGTCTACTGGCTCCCCAATGATGGGACATTAAATTCCGAAAAATGCCAATAACTCTAAATACACCTGCAGATTTGCTACTAAATCCTACAAACGACCCCTTTGTGGGGACGTAAGAGGGTGAAAGCGAGTCCTCCGTCCCTGGTAATGGAGTCAAAGTAATAACTATGCCATCGGAATGGAGGTTGGGCAAGGGGCTAACTCCCCGTCCCTGGAAAACATTAAAATGTTTGAAAACCTGCAGACGGGCCTCGAAATGGATGGAATTCATGGCAGCGACCTCGCAAACATAAGATTGCATACAATATTCAAAAGTGGGAGGCCCACTAGAAAACGAGAATTCGGTGTGGTCTTCATTGTGGGTAAGGAGTTCAAGTCGTACGTTATTGATTTTGAAGCAGTTAATGAATGGTTCTGTGTGATCCGTATAAAAGCAAAATTTTTCAATATTTAGCTGATAAATGGACACGCTCCGATTGAAGACAAGGATGAAGAAATTAAAGAAACGTGCCACAAGCACCTGGAAAAACTAGTTGACTCATTGCCTACAAACGACACAAAAATAATTCTGGGTGATTTCCACTCTAAGGTTGGCAATAAGGTATCACATCGTGGAATGACTGGAGGATATAGCCTCCACGATGAAACAAATGACAATGGCCAGTGCCTGATTGCCTTTACATAAAATGACCTAGATATCACCGAACAGCAATATACGAAACAAGATTGATCATGTTCTGATTCCAAAACGTTGGGCCTCGAGGGTCCGTACATACCGAGGAGCCAATTTTAACGCGGATCATTACTTGATCAAATGAACATATTGATGTCATGTGACAAAGGTATATTCGGTGAAGACCAGCCCGCTACAAAAATTTGACATCAAAATGCTTCAACCGCATCTGTGTCCAAAACTTTCACGGGAACCCTCGACAAGCAGCTGGCTTCCATCTTATCAGACGCATCACTGAAAACAAGCAAAGAGCTCTTAATAGAAGTGAAAGCGGCTATTAAGACCATGGCAGAACATCCGATCCGACATCAAGCCCGGCGCAAGAGAAATGATTGGTTTGATGATGAGTGCCAGAATGCGTTAAAAAAAGAATCAGGCGTACAAAGACTACGTAGGTAGGAAAACCTGGACAAAGAGAGAACACGATGAAAATCTCAGAATAGTAAATAATAAGATAATTAGAACTAAGAGAAGAAAATACTTTGGCAACCAGTTTAGAAGTACGGATGCAAGTTTAGCGAGCAACAACACAAAACAATCGTACAAAGTAGTGAAAAGCCTGACGTGGTCTAAAACAATGTTCCCTCTAATGACATTGTCAATATCATCGCTGACGAAACAAAGATTAAGGAAAGATGGGCATCATATTTTAACAACTTCCTTAGTCCTCCACATATCTGCAATACATTAGAGCCATGAGATGATTCCGGAGAGCTTCCATTGGCCCCACTAACTCTGGATGAAGTTTGTTCCGTCATCAAAGCCCAAACGAATAATGAAGCGCCGGGCGTTGATGAGATTCCAGTGGAGCTCATCAAATATGGTAGCAGTAGTGTTCACTAAGCTATTCACAAGGACATCCAGTACATTTGGAAATAAGAACATATGCCGAAAGAGTGGAGCCAATCAATTATATTCCCTATCCACAAAAATGGTGACAACCTACAGTGCGAAAGTTATAGAGGCATATCACTACTTTGTACGGCGTATAAAATACGTTCTAAAATCTAAGAAAATAAAATCGGGTCATACGCCAACAGTATTATTGGCGAGTATCAAGGTGGTTTTAGGGCAGGTAGATCAACAACAGACCAACTGTTCACAGTCAAGCAGGTACTTGAAAAATGCTGGGAGTTCAACATAAACGTACACCAAATTTTCATTGACTTCAAGCAAGCATACGACAGTTTTGATCGTAACGTACTGTACCAAATAATGCTTAGTTTTGGCATCCCAGCCAAATTAGTCCGTCTTATCAAAATGACAATGACGTCGACAATCTCCCAAGTCCGCATCAATAACCAACTCACCGACGCTAGTAGGGCTACAAATTAACGAAGATAAAACATGACGCAGCCGAGGAAAAATACCCCAAATACACAAAATATCACACTTGTCGAATACAGTATCGAAAATGTTAGCAAATTTGTGTATTTAGGCACTAATATAACGAAAACGGGCAATGAAAGAGACGAAATACGCCGAAGAATATAGCTCGCAAATAAAATATTTTATTCAGTATTGACGATCTTGAAGACCAGCTGCATACACAGGAAAACAAAGCCCCAAGTATACAAATCTGTGATAAGACCCTAACCCAAGCATCCGCAAATATATTGAACGCCTTTGAGCGATGGGTCCTGAAGCCAATAATCGGAGCGAAACTAGACGGGGACCAATGGTGAATTCGATGCAACCATGAGTTGTATGAAATTTTTGACGAACCAAAGGTCCCAAGGATTTTAACACTGTGGAAGCTGCAATGGGCTGGGCACATGAATCGTATGGAAGAACAACGGATACCCAAGAAGGTATTCGTTGGGAGAACTGAAGGCCGGCGGCCAGTGGGGAAACCGAGGAAACGCTGGTCTGACTTGGTCAACGAAGGCAGTTCATCGCTGTTCGGATTTTGGAATTGGATGATGCGGTCAAAGGACCGAGACAGTTGAATATTCAGGTTGGTTCCAACATTAATGAAACTATCCACACTATTCAGGCTAAAGTCTCTTATTGTCAGGTTTTGCCGTAGTGCAATTTTCTTCCTCCGTTGAGTCATGAATTTAGATTTCATTTCACTAACTCATACTTCAAATCGGTTTGCTTCAGATTTTAGAGTCAGAAATGCCTTTTTGGCATCTGGGATCGACCACGACATAATGTCAATGTCAACAGTATATGCTACCAACTGTGTGAACTTGATCAATAGTGTGACAGAGGTTTCAGCTATTGTCTTCCCAATGTCGTGTTGCATTGTAATATTTAAGAGCATTTGGGCTAGTCCATCCCCTTGTTTTAAGCCTAATTTCATTATGAAGCTGTCCATTAGTTCACCGTTTAACTCTGACCTGAAACTCTGTGTTAAGCATTGTGACTCGGAGTCAAGTATTATTTTGTACAGTGTATTTCTATCCTTGCTTGAAGTCTACAAAGAGTTGATGCACATCGATGTTATATTCCTAGTATGTTTCAAGCACCAGCTTAACTGAAAATATTTGGTCAATTGCAAGCTGTCCGCTTTGAAAGCCTCCCTGATACTCTCCTTTCGGAGATACTTTGTAAGAGGTACATAGTAAAATAGTGCCTCTATAATTTTCACACCTTAACTTGTCTCTTTTTCGTGTTCAGGACATATTATAATTTTTTGTTAGTCCAGATGGAGACCCCAGTCTAGAACAGTTCTGCTGGTCTTCCATCTATTCTAAGAGTCTTATTTTTTCTGAGGTCACGTACTGCTGCCTGTTCTTCATCTCTGGTAAGTGGTGAAATTACGACCTCTTGCTCTGCTTCTGAAATGCTCACAGCTTCAGTCATTGCTGGGAGTGCTGTGAATAACTTTTGGACATATTACAACCATGTGTTTACATACAACAAAAAATACTCATTTACCTGGCTGAAATAACGATTGACTCCAAACAATAAGATCAACATAAAATACCATAGATTTCATTCCGATAGTGAATGCTGTAGCTGAAGAGGGTGCTGAATTTTTCTAGTCTTTCTAACGGATTTCATTTATTCAAAAATTAGGGAAAATTTTTCACCAAATTTTGGTTCACGTGAAATTTGCCTGACAATGCCATTTAGGTATCTTACAACATAATGCTTAATATTTTTGACTTTTTGGCAGGCGCGTCTCCCTGCTTACTTAGATCTAAAATAAATAAGTACAGAAATAAAATGCTTTCGTTGATATTTGATTCTTTAAGCTTTCTAATAATGCATCCCTAGTGTATTGATGAGTAAAGTAATGAAAACGTTAAACAAAGGACATGACTATAAACAGGTGAACGGAAAAACCAACATTCACCTTCGATAGACATCCTTCTACATTGAATGATAGTGTAAATAACAAGGCTTAATCTAGAATAGTTGAGGCGTGCGATATCCGTGCAAACTCAAGGTGATAACATCCCCATAACTCCATTCTTCACTTGCATTGTCTGGTTTCATTGTGACTTTCACTGAAAATTGGGTTACTAAAACATGCTCCACCATTGTATCATGCCAAGTGATGGCCAACGCGGTGGGGGTGGGTATGCAGCGTGTACAACAATATCATTGAAAGGATACGTAACAATTTGCGGAGAACAACATGCACAACACTGCACTGCATTGCAAGGGGATGTTTCTGGGTGGTACACTGCAGGGGATGATGGATGTGGTGGCGGATTCAGTGAGTACTGAGTAACCGAGCGGCTGAGTGAATGAGTGCAACCTAACATTAAGGAGCAAATAAAGGCCAACTAAACGCTGCTAACATATCAAATGTGACGTGTGCTTATTAGAGATGGCACGAGGATACAGGATACGACATAATGGTACTTTTAGAATTACATTGTTTAGCACACGCTTTTGTTTTATGTTTTTTTTCCGCTGTACCCTCCTTTTATATCGCTTGGCGTGTTGTATGTACACGTTGGCTTTTGGACCGAGCGCGCCGTTTGTGTTCATCATATTGTTCATAATCATGATGATGGTGACGATAAAGGAACAGACGCATTGTCCTTTGTTTTGTCGGTTAGAAATCCTGCACTGGCGTTATATTTTTGTTCTTATAATAGAAATTAACCAAGGTCAGGATTTAAACAAACGGATTCATTTCAATATACTAGGTACGTTTGTTGAGTGAATTTAATGAATAGAAATCCGGGCTGAATTCAAACTTGAAATTGATTGTTCAATTTTGACGAATTTACAGTAGTACTGATAGCTGTGTGAGGCTTACGATTAGGATTTAAACTGGAAATCGTCAGGTGGCAGCCAATGAAGTTATATTTTTGTGAATATTGACCTAAAAATATGTTCGGGGACGAGTTTCACGACGAAGAATCAACATATTTTTACATAGTTCGGCCTACAATACGGAATGGTAAAGTGGAATGAAATTTCCAGGATTGATGGCCCAGGCAGCACACTAAGCGTATTAGTACTGCTGAGTTGTAAAGGGTGGTCTAACTATAATGCACGATGTTAATTGTGAGTCACACCTTAACGTCGAGTTTTTCGTCCAACTTAATCCGACATTTTTTCGTTCCAGTGTTTGACAAATTCAACCATGGAAAGGTACACAATTGATCAGTGCGTTAAGGTTGTTGAAGGCTTTTAAGAAGATGGGCGTTCAAATCAAAATGGATTTCGTGCACTTCGTGATTTTTTGGTCAGCATAATTGACCAAATGTGACCACAATCGGGAAAATTGTGCGCAAATTTCAGCAAACGGGATCTGTAGCAAATGTGAAATCACCTGTGCATGCTCGTCCATTTCTTTCTGCGAAATACATTGCTGTTGTTCGTGATAGTGTGGCAGAAGAGCCGTCAACCTCGACTCGTCATCGTGCCCAACAATTGAACATCTCACGAACACCACTGATGCAAATTTTGAATAAAGATTTGAATTTAACACACTTACAAGGTTCAATTGACCCAAGACCTGAAGCCTACTGACCATTTCAAGCGTCGACAATTCACCGGATGGTTTGGTTGAACAGACAGAAGAGAATGGTGACTTTACAAAGAAAATCATCTTCAGCGACGAACCACACTTTCACCTCAGTGGATTTGGTAACCAGTAGAATTACCACATTTGAGCGAAAAGAATCCAGGAGTGATTGTTGAAAAGCCAAAGAGCGACTGTTCTCTGTCAAGAGATGATAACGGACTTCTTGTGGTTCTTGAGATTATAGACCTGGACGATATGTGGTTTCAACAGGTTGGTGCCACTTGCCACACAGCGAACGATACGATGGCCCTTTTGCGCGAGAAATTTAATGGCCGTGTTATCTCACGTTGTGGCGATGTTAATTGGCCGCCACGATCATGTGATTTGACACCGTTGGACTTCTTTCTCTGGGGATATTTAAAGGAAAAAGTGTACGTCAATAAGCCGAGAGCAATTCAAGAGCTAAAGGATGAGATAATTCAGCACATTAACGACATTGAACCTCAATTATGTCTCAGAGTCATTGGAAATATGGACCATCAGATAGAAGTACGCTGCCTTAGCCATGGCGAGCATTAGGGCAATATTTGTTTTACGCATAATTGTCATAGATCCTTCTATTAAAATTAAAAAATATTAGCATATTTCACTGAAAACTTATTGTATTGTTTACAATTAAAATGGTGCGTTTTGGTTGGACCACTTTTTATATCTTCGTAGCTAATTTATGCGGTATACATACGTTTGACAGCCACAAAGAGGAAAAAATGACATATACCTGTAACTCTTGTTGCGAATTCCGGCGTACCAACTTTCTCCCATTCGCAACTTCAAAATTGCCGCCGTAACATTTTCACCTTCCTTTGGGCACTCTTACCTTTTCCTCTGTGTATTTATTTATTTTTTTTAAACATTTTTCCAATTTCCCTTTAATTTTTATTTCCACATCATCACAATCCTACCCTCTTCCCTGATTTCCAATTACAACAAACTAGTAATATAATAAGAAGTTTTATCTTCCCACTAACAGCACTCCCTACATTAATTCCCACTAACAAAATTTTATTCTATTCATTTTTCCTAACAAAATCTCATTCCTTCCTTCTACTAATAAATTCTATTCACTAATTCCAACTAACAAATTTTATTTTTTTAACTAACGAAAATTAATTCACGTTTCCCTACTAACAAAATTCAATCTCATGCCCAGATGCATCGTTGAAGTTGCTAATCTGATGAATGGGAGATCGATAAGGCATAGCTCCATTGGTTACGTCGCGAGTTCTCGACCGGGGATCTGCTGGAACCCTGAGTTCAAGTTCCCCCGGGCACAGGAAAGCACTCTTTTTGGGGTATCCGCAAAACCAATAGCTTCCGTAATGTTTATGTGTTACTTTGCATTCAATCAAGCGCTACTTGGATTGTGCGAATTGCCATATGTAAAACAATGGATACTATTAAGTTTGTCGATATGGAACAAAAGATGTGTGGGTAGCAGAATCGAAGTGCAATGAACTTCGATTACGTTACCCAGATGCGGCAGCGGTAATTTGAAAATGAAAAGGATTGCGGGGTCAAATTGGATGAAGGTGAAATGTGGAATTAAGTGGTTAGAATTGGGGCAGTTGGGATTTGACTGGAGTCAATATTGGACTTTGGAGATGAAAAGCAGATTTTGGCTTGTGAAGGAGAATAAAATTAGTTTGAGTTCTCGAGGAAAGTTTTGGAGTGAAACTGGTGCTAAAAAAATCTTGATTTTAAGATTCGGGAAGTAAATTTTCAATTCAGAATATAGAAGTTTTGATTTCGGAGTTTGAGATAGGAGTTTTCTGAGTTTTTGGTCAATTTTTGTCTGTGAGGGAAGTGGTGAGTAACGAAGAGGAGATGTAGAAATGTGTAAAAGACGATGAAATATAGTGAAAAAGCGAAATATAAATAAATTGAATTCCAAACGAATAAAGTGGAGAAGGGAATAGTGTGAGACGGTTTAAGGCAATTGAAGTGAAAAGAAAAAAGTGTGATTTGTGGTCGTGCAAAAGAACCTCATTCTATGCTTTTATATGTGATCAGACGAACCGTTTCTTTTGGTTGTGAATTATCATTGAAAGTGACAGTAATATATTTTAAGACCAAAAAACTAGTAACCTTGGATTATGCTACAAGATTTAGAAGCTGACACGCGGATTGATGGCCGTTTGTTCTTTTTTTTTATTTAATATTTCATTAGTTATGCAAAAGAAAGAGTAGTTGGTTTTTTTCATAATTTTTTTATCAGTCCCCCGTTCCAGTTGCAGAGCGCTCCGCAGCTTCAAACGAAAGGGTGAGTAATTATAGTTTCATTTAAGAAAATGAATTTTGTTTTCTCTTTTGACGATTTTTTTATAATTGGTTTTTAACTAAATTTTCCTGAATTAGTTTCACCGAAGAGGGAGTTTGAATTAATTAAAAAAAAAACAAAAAAGTTAATGTGTGTTCATTAATAATTTTTTTTATTGTAGAGGTAATATTGTTTATGCACGATTAAAATTTGTAAATAAAAAAAAGAGCCATGAAACAATAGTAATATTAGATTTTCATTTCTCAAGATGACCTCCCCCTTTCCCGCCGTGTTAGTATTTGTATGTAAGGTGGCTCAGCACGAGCAGAGGGTGTCCCGGAAGTCCCACGACACGACTGAGCGCTATCCGGCCTCGGTATACCACTCCGAGCTACGCACCCCTCTGCTAATACTTAATGTCTGCAACTGCGGTGACTTCCGCGGATGCAATACTCTTCGAAATTCAGTCATGTCTCATATGTAATCTTTTAAGTACAATTGTTGTAATCGAGCAGTCCGCCTAGGCAAACTGCTTGGACAAGGAAGTATGCTATGTGATGCGTTCCAGTTGTGCAATCGATCCGTCATGAAAATAACACAAACACCTTACCGTTGAAAAAATTAATCAGTCATGTACAACAGGAAAAATTTACCATTGAAACCGTTTTTCCTTTGCAATTTGAAATTAATTCAAAAATTTGGATTATAACGCAACTAGTGAAATGTGCTTAAAGTCACAGAAAAGATACAAGTCACCTATTACAAGAGAAAAAGATAAAAAAAATAGCTACAGACAAGTAAATAATGAAACGAGTTTCACAATCCTTAGCCATCTTATGCTTTATATATAGGGTTATCCATTTTACACTTGGGAAAGCAAAGCTAAAGAAAAGACATAAAATATTCAGATAAAAACAACGTTTTTTATTCAATATAAAGATTGAACCTTGTCATTATATGTGAAATACAACATAATTCAGATATCTTCCACGGGGCCTTTTACAGGTCTCAATCCTTTTGAGGTGATTTTCAATGACTTTTCGGCACATTCCCGGCAATATCTCGGCCATAACTTCTCGAATATTGGTTTTCAATTGCTCAAAATCTTGAGGGTTGTTCGCGTAAACACGATGTTTTGCCTGGCCCCATAAAAATAGTCCAAAGGTGTTAGGCCGCTGGATCTTGCGGGCCAATTGACATCACTCAATCTCGAAATTTCGCGTCCTGGAAATTTCTCTTGCAAAAGTGCTCGATTAGCCTGTGTTGTGTGGCTTGTTACTCCATCCTGTTGGAACCACATGTTCTCCAGATCATGATCTTCAATTTCTCTCCAAAAATAATCGGTTAACATCCGTCCATAGCGGCCAGAATTGACTGTAATGGCTCCTGCTTGATCGTTTTCAAAAAATACGGGCCAATATCACCCCCAGACCATAATGCATACCAAACGGTCACTTTTTCCAGATGCAAAGGCCTTTCTTTTTTCCAGATGCAAAGGCCTTTCTGCGATCACTTGAGGATTTTGAAAGCCCCATATGTGTCAATTCTGTTTATTTACGTAACCACTGAGCGAAAAATAAGCCTCATCACTAAAGAAAATTTTGTTTGAATAATGGTTATCAATGGCTTGTTGTTCAATCACCCAATTCGCATACATTCTGCGTTGTGTATGGTCTTGAGGCTTAAGTTCTTGCGTGAGTTGGATTTTGTCCTGATGGAGATACAAATCCAAATGCGAAATCCACCACAATGAGCCGTAAGACAAACCCAAATGTTGAGCACGTCGAGGAATCAACAAATTCGGGTCTTCTTCCACACTTTGAGCAATGACAGCAATATTTTCAGCAGAACGAATGTTGCGATGATGCACAGACCTTGCAATATCAATAACCAATCCAGTCTCTTCAAATTTTCTCACTGTGTTCGAAATTGTTTGCTGTGTAGGTCGATTATGTCGACCGTAATCGGCTCGCAAAGCCCTGAATATTGATACAGCAGAATCACCATTTTTATCATAAAATTTAATAATTTGAACGCATTTTTGGACTATTAAACGATCCATATTTCTAAATGGTAAACCTTCAACTAAAAAAAACACTTTGGATGACATTTAATTCTGACAGATGTCAAATGGCAGGACTATACTTTCCCAATCACGAAATGGATAACCCTGTAGAAAGATTCTTACATCCGGTTAATTGACATTAATTTTATTAAAGTAATATTATATGGATAAGTTTAAAGCGTATTGCCTTTTCCGTCATATTTCAATTGAATATTTTTTTATTGTTTAAAATGGATTTTACTCAAGTATATATTGTTCATTTTTATCTATGACCTTTTGCAATTTTTTCGGTAGAGCCATTATTCCATCTTTGTAGAACTTCTGTGGTTTATCGGCGAAAAACTTGGCCAAGTGATTTTCACAGTCCCTTTTTGAAGTGGATTTATTTTCATTAAGGTAGTTTTGCAGAGACTGAAACAAATAGTAGTCTGATGGTGAAAGGTGTGGACTATACGGTGGATGCATATAAATTTCCCAACCAAGCTCTTCCAATTTTTGCCGGGTTATCAAAGATGTGTCTGGTCCGGCATCGTCATGATGGAAGACAACGCCCTTTATATTGATCAATCCTGGCCGGTTTTTTTCAATTGCTTGTTGCAATCTGGTAAATTGCTGACAGTACAGAGCCGAATTGTGTGTTTGGCCAGGTTCTAGCAGGTCATGATAAACAATTCCATAACCTTATTTGATGTCAGTCGTGTGTGATGATTCACCTTTTTTTGACCATGATCTTTTTCAAACGACATGCTCATATCTTACCTATTTTTTACCTCCCGTAATCATTTGCTTTGAAAATGGCTCGGTTTTGTTACGTTTTATTAGCATTTCGCAAATGGAAATACGGTCGATCAATTTTTTGTGTTAATTCATGCGGCACCCAAACTTTGAGCTTCTTTGTGTATCTAGCCTTACGCAAATGGCTTAAAACTGTTTGATGGTGGATGTACAGTTCCTTAGCAATGTCATGGCTGCTTATGTGTCGGTTTTCTTCAATTTTTTGTAAGACTTCATCGACTTTTCCAGTGATTGGTCGACCTGAGCGAGGTGCATCTTTGACATCACAATTTCCAGCACGGATGTGAGCGAACCATCTCTTGGCTGTGGCTTTTGATAAAGATTGTGGACCGTAGACGTCACAAATTTTTCACGAGCCTGCTATGGATTCTCACCTTGATCGTAGTGATATTGTAAAATATAACGATTTTTTCAGAAATTCCACCCATTTTTAAATGAATACAACTTTTGACACGAATGACAAAATACAAAACTGTCCGTATAAAAATTGTAGACTGGAATGTTACCTTTCAAACGCATGTCAGTTTGACTCAATCTGATTAGTATTGCTCGAACGAACACAAAAACTACCAACATTTAAGGTTGAGATTTCCTATAAAGATTATTAGTTCATATGTTTCCAATATGTATTTCAAACTGAAGCTATTTGTTTGATCTAATTTTCAATTTAATGTTAAAATCTCTGAAACACTCATTAAAATAGAAAAATAAAAATAAACACAGGAACACGTAGGTTACGATAAAAGTGAAATTAAAACAGATATGGAAAACCAAAAGTATAATTATTTTCTTACCAATCTATATGTACATGCATATTTATAAAATAAACGTACACAATGGAGTTTGGCGACAGATCAATATATACAATTTTCATAACTTTACCAATATCCCATCATAAAAATAATTAATTAACGGACATAATCTAAGACTTGAAAGAAAACATTTATGATGGTTCCGTGCTAATATAGGACTTAAGTTTCAATTTTTTTACAATCTTACTTCTACGAGTATTTCATCTTATTTCTACTTCCCCATATTATAAAATTGTAGCTAAAATTGTAGAGTTTTAAGTGTTATGGAAATCAAACAAATTTCGATAAAATAATGGAGGCGTTCTCAGATAGTATAACTCAAAATAATGTGCCGAAGTGTCTAAGTTTCGATTGCTTGAATAATTCATTCAATGTATAAATTCAGAAAACATGAAAACTTTTCATAGAGTCGTGAAAAGACGAAATGAACCTTTGCTAAACCAAATTCTTGGCAGAAATTGCAGTCGAGGTAGTTTAAATAGTTCCATCAATTCCAGCCAATGGGAGAACCGCTGAATGCAAGCAGACTTATTGAGGCTTCAGCTAGGATAACTTAGCTGAAGGAAGTAATCGCAGATCAGCATACAGTTTGATGGAACATAGAAATTATGCACAATAGCAATACGTCAGCACTAAAGCCGCAGTGTGAATTCTCGTCGAACAAATCCATTTTTTTGTAGTTGGGAGGCGAATGTCATTTACGGATAGAGTGTAGGACTTCCATGCCTCCAAGTGACTGGACTATGCACTAAATACCTCCCCTATAAATCCGAGAACCGTTTGATACATTATTTCGGGCCAGGTCTCATTTGATTACGCCGTGAGGGGCCTTCAATCTGGGGGATCCCTAATCTTGTAGAAGCAAGTAGACAAGTGATCCTCCAGCCACAACGTCCCCGAACGCTGTGAGTCCCTTTTATTTTTTAGAATTGTCCAAACATTATAAGCCACCTGGCTCCGTTCGCCAATCGATTTGATCATCACTGCGACTACATGATCTTGAGTGAAATCTCCTATCTCTCTGTAGAGGTCCTGTCGCCGCCTGTCCCATGCAAAAAATGTGTGGCAAGCATTGTCTTCCTTTCCTGGGCAGAACCAATAATCGGGAGACCGTGACCTACCAATCTTGTGCAGGTAAGACTGAAAACATGGTACCATGCCTGCAATATCTCTCACCGCCATATCAGAGACTGTTGAATACGAAGATGCAATCCTCAGTGTTCTTCTACTCTGTACCTGTGACAGGTGTTTTCGGTATACCTCCTTACTTAGAGCGTCGCCCCATATTTCTGTTCCGTGTAGTAGCACTGACCCTACAACGCTCATCAAGAGGCATCTTTTCGATGGGTAGGGTCCCCCTACGTTGGCTTCGATTTGATTGATACCTCTTCAAAACTGATCATCTCTAGGGATTCTCTTTTTTGTCAAGATGACCATTTCGCTTTTCTTCAGTGCTAAACTGAACCCATGAGCAGGCATCCAGTTTCTCACTTGGCGCATTAGCATACCTGGCCTAAGTTCCGTTTGTTCAACAGATCGTCCAGTGACCAGAGCCGCAACATCATCCGCATAGCCAATAAAGCGCGACTCATCTGGCATCTTCAGTCGCAGGTCCGGACCAAGGATAGATCCCAAAGCAACACATGATGTAACTTACAACCTTCATTGGCCCTGTGTCGTATCATAAAGCAAGCTTTGGTCCTCCAGGTAGTTTTTTTCCAGCGTATCCCAAATATCCACCCATCTAGCGGAGTTGAAGGCGTTCCCAACGTCAAGTACCACTAACAGGACAATCCGGTAGTTGATGCAGCTATATGCCTCTGTCTTTTTGACCGTGGTCACCATGTCTGCAATTGCATCAATGGTGAAGCGTCCTGCTCTAAAGCCGTACAACGCCGAGATAGGTTCCCAGCAACACGAATCGTGACAGTGAGTCTTCCCTTGATGAGTTTCTCTAACACTTTGCCTGCAGTGTCTAGCATGCATAATGGGCGGTATGCAGATGATGATCTAAGATTTCCTTCCCCTTTCTAATCAGCACGAATCTCGCCACTTTCTATTTTACAGGGAAATCCCCATCCCATAGGCAAGCGTTGAATGTGCTGAGCAGCAAGTAAGGACGATAGTGATAGACAAGTTGCAACACCTCAGCTGAAACTTCATCTGGACCAGCAGCCTTCCTCGCTTTCAGTGAAAAGACTGCCTCCTCCAGTTCTAGCTGTGTGAAGAACGGACACTCGACTCCTGTTTCACCATGGACAGTGTCAACACGAACGTGATGCGGAGGAAGAGTACCCACACTACCTTGTCCTTCTGTAGTGCATCAATTTCCGCATAGCTAGCTTGTAGCCAAGGCCCCACAGATCCATGTTCACATTGTCCACTAGATCTTGCCAGCAGCAAGCCTTGCTGTTAATCCAGTCGCGTAACTTTTTAAAGTTCTGCTTAAAATCCATTAAAGTGAGACAACTAAAGACCATAATACAATTTCAAGTTAATCGTTGAGTTTTTCAACACAGCTTAAACCAAAAGATGTCGATCAATTTTAGAACGCATCCTTTGGCTTCTACCTTTTTTGTCGCGGTACGTTAGCAGTGCGGGTGAGCATTGACGATCGGGGAATTCCCTCATTTCGTCAACACGAAAGTATTTTTTCGTGCCGCTGCCGCTGGGGCGAGCTAGCAACACTATGTTAGGGGAATCCTGGATTTGCTATTTTTATGAGGGCTTTACTGATTGCGTATTGTTTGTGCGATTGTTTTGACAATTGTTCATTTGTATCTTTGATTTTTCGTACTTTTTGTTTTATTGAATCTGCAAATGGTGGCAAAGTGAAGTTGATTGTGAAAGTTAGATGTAAAAATGGCTGGTTGCAGAAAATATTTAAGTGGGAGCGAAAAACGAAAGAGAAAGAGAGAGACTGAAGAAAAAAATAAAAAGCCACCTAAAATTAGTCAGTACTTGAAGAATGATGACTTTAACAATGAAAACTCGTGTGAACAGTGCTTCAAAAGTGAAGAATTTGACCTTGCTAAAAGTAGACCAGAAGTATCAGATGCAGCACCTAACAACAATCTCTATCCAGATCCATAACAACCACAACCAGGTACTAGCAAAAATCAGAGAGAATTATATTTTAGCGTGTACAATATTGTATCTTCGCCATATGTTACTGATAAGGGTAATTTTAAAGAGCTAACTGATCAAGCGAAAAGGTTTGTGATTGAAAACAGACATTGCAAACCTAAGAGCTCTTTCTTAAAAGAAAGTGACAATAGATCTTTTCGAGAAAAACGTTACTATATTGTTTCGAGGTCTGGCGTGAATCTTGAACGTATATTGCTATCCTATACTTCAATACTTCAGAAGGCGAATTGTGAACCATGTTGGTTATTCCTAAATCAGGCATCTAAAAAAATACAAAATGCTTGTCTAACGTATCAATAGTGCCGGTTACATGGAATACTCGATGAAGAGCAAGAGTCCATGATCAAAAAAGAAAAATTTTTTTGGCGCCAAATGCTTTCTAGACCCCTTGATGTTCTTCTTCTTCTTTGTAGCCCTACAGCCCCTTTCGGGCCTTCGCTTAGAGATGGTTAGAGTATCTCATTGTCATGATCGAATTTATCGGTATTCCACAAGGTGATATGATCATTATCACGCTTTGGCCGTGTGTCCGTCCACCCAGCTGCGATACGTTCTGATTTTGAAACCAGACCGTATCATAACTGAACAGGCTTATAGTCCGTCCGAAAAAACCACTCGATCTAAATCTCGTTGGCGCCAACGAGACTTGAACCAGAAACCTTCGGCTTACGGACTTAGTGCTCAAACTACTAAGCCACGCGGACTACTGACTTTGATGTTACTCTGACATTTTCAACGTGTAATTTTGCCTTTCGTGGCCACAGAAAAAACGCAGATAGCAGTGATCCAAGCTCCAAAGAAAACTTCTTAAGTATTGTTGAGTTATTAGGTAAATACGACCCGATTTTATAGGAATCCTTAAGTAAACCAAAGGGCCAGATAAAATACTTGAGTTCAAAAATACAAAATGAGCTCATTTCTGGCCTAGTTCTAAAAGTAGGTAATGCACTCATAAATGTAATAAATGCCACACCATCCTACTCAATCATATTCGATACACCTCAAGACATTTTAAAAATTGATCAAATTTATGAATTTGACCATTATTGTATGATAGGAAAAAATGGTAATGGAATCACAAAGGCACCTGTCATAAAAGATACATTCTTAAAAGTTCATGAAGTTAAGGAGGTAACTGCCTTAGCAATATCTAAGCAAATTGTTAAATCCATAAATGAAAAAAATATTCCTCTAAATAAGTGCCGAGTACAAGGATATGATGGTGCTTACACAATGTAAGGGACTTTTGGTGGAGTTCAAAAACTCATAAAGGAAGTCGAGCCAAATGGCGTATATGCTCACTTTGTTGATCATAACTTAAATCTTTACTGTTTTTTGCTTTAAAAGTTTGGTTTGTTGAAGTCCAAAAAGCGCTAACGAAAACAATTCTGTTAAATTGCTAATCAGATGAAAGAAATGAAGCTGTTTCACTCATGAAGAAGATCGAAAACTACAATTTTATTATGTTATTTATTTTCCATTGCAAAATTCTACAAACTACCAATGAAGCCTCTTAAGCACTTCAATCCAAAGGGCACCGATCTTTCTATGGCCTTAAAATTTTTGAAAATTTGACTAAAAGAATTGGAAAGGTATCGACATGAATTTGTAAATTTAAAAATGATGCAAATAGTGTAGCAGGAAAATGGTCCATCACCCTTGAATTTTCTAAAACTCGTCAGAGGAAGGTAAAATGCTATTTTGATGAGCTTTGCGAAGATGAGCATCTCCAAGATGCGGAAAGTTTGTTCAGAGTGAACATATTTTATCGAATATTGAACATCATTATTAATCAGCTGAACTCGCGTTCCCTTCCGATGAATAAAATTGTTTCAAACTTCAGTATTGTGCAGCCTTCAACTTTATAAGTTTTAAATGGCACTGATCTGTTGAAAAAAGCTCTAGGATTTGTTGATATTTATAAAAAAGACAAACCTGAATCGTTTGCCAGGGAAATTCTCAGTTTTTGGTCCACTTTCGGAGATGCAATAGAAAAGTCTTCCTTATTAGAGACCTTGTTGATTTATTAATAATAAAGAATCATTTTATGTCCTGCAGCTTTTTTGAAATATGCACTGCATTAATGTTATTTGTTACAATTCCTGTGAATACAGCTAGTGCTGAATGATCATTTTCAAAACTAAAAGTAATAGAAACCTATTTAAGAAACTCTATGGGACGAGACAGGTTATGTAACTTGGCTATTTTGTCTATTGAAAATTATAAGGCCCGATCTTTAAACTTTGATGATGTTATAGACACTTTAGCGAAACAGAAACCTCGAAGAAAAGATTTTTCTTAATGAATATCTTATTCAAATTAAATTGTTATTTTCATTTAATTGTAAATATATGGAAGTTTCCTCACGATATTGTTCCTTCACTGAAAAGCTAGCGAATGGAAGATAAATGCGAAGTCTCCAATCTGCATTGGGCTAGCGTGGGGACTAAAACCTATTCCCTCTCGCCTAGAGGAGGCCGCCTATGCCCAGCAGTGGGACGTATATAGGCTGGTGTATATGAATGAATGTAAATGTATAAACCCATGCTCTTGAAAATAAAATTGTTATTAGGGTTGGATAACTACTTAAGTGATTTGTTGAAATTAAACTAAGTACAACGTGATGAACCAAAAGAATTTGCCACGGGCCGGAGATGGTATAGTTACACCACTATGTTAATCAATTTGCGAAGACATTTCCTAGCCAATTTATATGCTGCTACCCGGTTGCATACCTCGTCGCGGTTAGTGCTCATTGAGTCTCACGCTAAAGGTTGTGACACTCCCTTCGCTTTTCAGCGATTTCAGTCGACCACCAGTTCACTGAGGGCTTGGCCTGCCGGGGTTTTCGACGGATCGTAGTAGTGTTGCAAGCATTCATGATTATGCTCATAGTTGAGTTCACCTCGCCTTGAGCTGCCAATTCTTCGTTACCTGCGAATCTTCTCGCAGTAGCAAAACACCTCAATGAATCTCTTAACCTCCATCCTTCCGATTTTCCACCCAATTGTAGAAAGTCGATAGCATGAACGTTGGCAGACAAAATCAGTGATGTCAAAAAGAATCCACTGATGATCACTGGCTGAACTGTCCTCTAATACTCTGCAATTGTGTACCGTCCATACTAAGGACTCCGTGGCAAGTGTCACGTCCGGTATGGTTCCTTCACAGCCAATACGGCGGAAAGTCAGTGTGTTACCGGTGTTTAGTATGACAAGTGCTATCTCTAGGATTTATTTTCCCCGCGGATCTGTTTGAGGCATGCCCATTTGATTGTTTTACCGTTGAAGTCTCCCCGATCAAGCTGCGTTCGGGAAAGCATCCTCCAAAACATTGAGCTTGGCTTGGAAATATCATATCGATTCGTTTGGTGTTAGGCATACACTAAAAAAGGTGGTTCTTGAGTACCGAACTCACATGAAACACAGCCCTCTGCCTGAAAATCACTGTTCTGAGCCCAGGTGGTGGCAGTATCAGTTTTACAAGGACACCATAACGCTGAACATTTTTTAATAGTGTCACTCACTCAGTAGCATAAAGTTGGCTTTCATGTCCATCGCAAATTGCTCACGCAGATTTTGGGCGGTGGACCTGCGGTGCAGGCTTAACTGCCGAATATGGGTCATCGCAGTTCTGATTTTATCTTCGCTAGGGATTCCTGAAGATCATGATATTTTTCTGATCCCAAGATGTGACCAACATCCGGTCTTGGATCAGCATTCTAGCAGAGAATACAGTGTACTTCTTATGTACACTCTTTTCTTTTAGGTCCCATTTCACTACATTTGTAACATAGGGAACTCTTATAGGATTCTTTGCAGTTTAAGGATGAAACGGTCAGGACGCACGTAACATTTATGTTACTTCTGCTCATTTGTCGACTGCTGACAATGAAATGGACTCAGTGATACACATAGATTGAAAATATGTGTATAGTATACAAAATGAGCATGGGGGTAATGTTGGACTATGTAGACCACAGACAGGATTCAGCTAACCTGAATGGTGAAATAGGTCGCAATCCTATTTATAACTAGATCCAACCTGGCCCAATCATTGAATCAACGTTTTCTCTCCTAGTGGGCCAATGTTGCCCTCGTATCCTCGTTTCATCACAGTTATATAATATAGCACTCTCTGGCAAGGAGGGCTATAGGTATCAAACCTCCAAAAATATGCAAATGTAATCCTCAGTGCTCCTTTTTTCTGAATCTATTCGAAGGTTTTTCAATACAGCTCCTTGCTGAGAGCATCACCCCATATTTCTGCTCAATACAATGATTTGACTTTACAACTTTCATCAAAAGTCGCCTCTTTTATGGGTTGAGTCCTCCTACGATGTCTATAAGTCGATTCTGAGCCTATGCGCTTGGAGCAGCCTTATCAGCTGCTGCCCTGATTTGTTCAGAGAAACTCATCTTTGAGTCAATCAGCAACCCCAGGTACTTTACTGCTGGTTAGATAGCTTGTCTTAATTAAGTCTTATCTAGGAAAAAAGTGTCTAGGCCAAGTTTCCGTGTGTCTTTAAAGTTAGTTAGCATGGGCTGAGGATAATATGATGGAATTTAATATGTATGTACATTGTACATTGTTTTACGTGATTCACAGCAAATTGATGTGGACTTTAATTGAAATATCCTCAAATTTCAATACATACAGCAGCTGTGATTTTTTTATGAAGCAGTCCCACTTCTCCTTCATCTATTGTGATAATCTTGCCATAAGGATAGGATACTCTGTTTTCCACCGAAATTTTAAAGAACGGAAACGATCCGTACATTGTTTGCAAATGAATCAAAGCTTCTTCTGAGTGGTCTGGCCTCTTCAACATCTCGAAATCCATTCTTTGAATCATCATTCAATTCAACATTATTTACGTTTACGCTTCTCTGATTACCATCCCCCCCCATTTCGAAAATTTCACAATCTTTTTTATTGATACCGCAAACTCGCTCGTTGACTTCAACAAACATTAGCTTACGAGTATTGGCATCAAATTCAACTTATTAACCGATAAAAATCGCATTAAAATGACAAATTATCAGTCAACGATCACGCGACGGCAAGAACAAGGTGCGACCCAGAGTAGATATTAAAAATGTTAATAGAATAATGCTGAAAGTGCACGGCAAAACTATTAAATTAGATGAGCATCATTGGATGGAATGTGATCGTTAATTTTCTAACCACATTCCCAACACTCCAGTTTAGCGCTCTTAATGGTATAGTTATGGTTTTATAGCACTTTCAGAAAACGAAAAACAGCAGCAGCATCACTCTGCGAAGCGCGATGTACAACTACTCGATACACTCCGCAGCTCTTTAAGATTCCCAATTTCACTAAGCTTGGGGCAATGTATTCCACGTTTTTGCTTTTATGCAATATCTGCCGGCGAAATGAACGTTTATCTTATTGCACTGGCAATTACCACGTTGAGTCAAACGACAGACGAACGATTACCGCCCGCTATCTCGACGAGAACAAAACAAAAATGCACTCAAAAGATACTCGAAACCGGTTACGCGTCACTGTTCGCGCTATCACCTCACGAATTCTTTTCGGCTTGCACGTTTGCTTTGCACTTTAAGACTTGCACCGGGGAGTCTACTTCAGATCGTCAAGCAGCGAGGTTCGGTTCGAGAAAAACAAGGCAGATGGAACGAGCGGGAGCTATCATGCAAAGTTAAATGGAATGTGAAACGCGAAGAATTCCTGCATCTCGTACGCGACCGTTTGAATTTCATCAGAATGCGACGCGGTACCAGTTTTTCGATTTGAATCCCATTGTTTGTGTTGCAAGCAAAAAGTTTGTACTTGATTTTCCTAACTTTGGCGTGGATAATTCTCCCTTATTGTGCGTTTTTGCCGTAACTCCCTCGATCTGTTGCCATTTCGCCGATATTCCGTCTTTACAGTGCCCTGCAGCCTAATGAACACGCGGTTGCGAATGAAAAATTGCGGGCATTCTGAGACTCGAACTGAGCGGTTGATGGATACATTGGAAGTACATCGTGTTTAAAGGAACAGGAACTCTGAAAGAACATTGGATTTTACAAACTGATTTTGATGCATATTCTTACGATATATATGATAAGTCATTTAGTGACTCACGCGCATTAATAGAACATTGTGCAATTGTTCTGTACGCGCCACTTTGACCCGAGTAATATACCGTAACTTCTTGTTTGCCCTGTTTTGTGTTAAAAATAAACAAAATTAATCGACTCTAACGAATTTACTTCCTATATGCAAATTAAGGATCGAATGCGTGCAAAGACCGTGTAGAGTGCTGATATATAATGTTGTGGTTCTGGAAAAAGGATTATTTGATTGGGTTCGAGTGCAATTATTGCTACAAGTGCACTTCATCGCGGCGATAAGAAAGGAAGAAGAAAACTCGTTTGCGATTGTTTCCTTTTTCATGTGTTTGGGACGTGTTATTTGTGGAATCTTTGCGGTTTACCGTTACTTTGGTTGCTTCTCAGTTGACATAACTCGCAACTCGCTTCCAGACGGACCTGTAATTAATGTTATTCTGGCAATTGGAACATCGATTCTATGGGAAAAATTTTCGCTGACTTGGCATATTTTATTGTGTTGTGTGGACCGTTACTTGCGAAAATTGACTTCACGGAATATTTTGATGTCAATACTGTTTCGTTAGCAACATATGCTCATAATTGTTTAGTGACCGTATCTGGTGATTATGATTTAACTTGCTCTGCCAATAATTGTAACGTAGAGGATTATCATAATTTTTTTGTGAGTGTCCCAAGCCCAGTTCTTAATTAATATATCTGTAAATTTTCAGTTTGAAAGCCAAGACTTACGCACCCCACCTCGTCAACGAGCGCTCGTCGTCGGAAAGGCTGGGTAAGTACTCTTTTGAATGATTTAAAATTTTTTTGACAGACGTTTCCAATTTTTTATATACATGTAATGTTTTTATACATATTTCAAATTTTATATGCACTTTACTTTACTTCTACATACAATAATGGGCTTTGGAAACACAACTAAATTCATAGGGATGGGGTGTGACATACTTTATGAATAAAGGAAATGAATCTCTTACAACGACATTAATAGAATCACACTTCTGTTCCCTTGTTCCCCTTTAATTCTTTACATCGATGTTTAAATAGTAACAGAAAAAGATTAGATTTATTAGTAGTGTAAATCATTACGATCGAGTTCAAACTTGATATTGCTTGTGCTTGAGAATTTTTGTATCGATCTTCAATCTTGAAATTATTGCGTGAATAAAAATACAAATGAATTTGTAACTTACAAATGAAATCGGTCTTTCCTTTCCGATAACTCTGACCGGGTATAGGACCCGGTACGGTGGCAGGCTGCCCCCTAAAGAAATGAGCCACCCACCGGGTACAATTTAATCTTTTTTTTCTTTGTTTCAGGTGACATCGCGGGTTGAGTGGCCCAAGGAGAGTGCCTCTTTATGGCATAGCGTTATGCAATCGAATTGTATAATTCTATGGCATAAATTGGTCACCGGGGTACTCCCCTTCTGATGGAAAAGTTTATACAAGTCAAGTTGTATGAGTTTTCCACTCAGAAGAGGAATACCTGGCCACTGCAAAAAAATATGGATTTAATTTCGGTTGGGTGGGTGCGAAGGGGCTCCATCACCACCCGGTAGCCCTTCTTTCATTTGTGGGCCATGAGCTTCGTTGGGCAACAACAAGGTTACCCCAAGTCCGCCTTTTTTTTCAGGTTCCACTTGTTCTCGGAACAAGTATTTTCTCTCTCGGTGTAGTTATCTACACTTCTTGCGACTTCGGTCGCCTCGTGATAGACTGACCACAAAAATTCGTGAGTGCGAAATTTTTTGTAGTGGGTCCTCGTGCTGGGGAAATGAACCCGCCCCACGACACCACAATGCTAGCCTGCCAGCGCATTCACGCGTCCCCAGACGAGGGCATTCTCGGCAGATATTTTCATCTTCTTCTCCCGAGGCAGCAGAACATCGCTGCAGTCCTTTACGGACTTTTGAAACTTCCTATATTCACTACAACATTATCTTAAATTCCATCTTATTATATTATAATTATTTGCATTAGAATGTATTTAGATTTGTGTGAGTACGATGCCTTGATTTCAGAAATTGAACATACATATACACATTCGTTGCGAGTTAATCTATCTTTGGGTATCTCCGATGCTAGGAATTACTTAAAAATTTGATAATCGTCATACTACTAATCTGCTTCAAACAGTCGTGGAGGATGGTGGCTTTAAAATACGCCCATATCCATTCCATCATATTGTATATTATTAGACATTCATCTATGCTACCATTATGTAGGCAGTAGTTCGCGTGGTGTAGTGGTTGAAGCACTCACCTCGTAATCTGAAGGTCCCTGGTTTGTGTCTCGTTGGCGGCAATGAAATTTAAATCGACTATAAGCCCATTCAGTTATGTGACGGGCATGGGGTATTTACCATGTCAGTTTCCCGATTTGGTGATACATTCGATCAAGATAATGAGATACTCTAACTACCTCTAAGCGAAGGCTGGAGTAAGGCTGTGATGCTAAAGGGAAGTGACTTCAATGCGAAGCATTCCTCGTGGGGAAACATAGCATCCAATGGCTATGGAACAGCTATCTCCTCTAAAAGAGCCCGAAGTTCGTCTATTATTGATTTCTTCATCGTTTCTACCAATCTAGTAAATCCTTCCCACAGTTGGAAGAATTTTGCTTGTGGAGTGATTGACGTGATCCGACCATATTTTAGTTTAGCTGACTTTAAGAGTGAAAAAGGGGTGTGGAACTTGAGGTTGCAGAACCTTGACTTGCAGAATCTTAACTTTTCATTCCATACAAGTAAATTGATTGTGCAGCAGTTAGTGCTGACTTTGACGAAAAATTTATAGAAATTTCAATAAGTAGATCGAAAAGTCTTTGTATTCCTGAAATTGATGAGGTAGTTGCATGTATAAATTCAAGCATGGATACGGTTATCTCAAATATCTTCATTAAGAAGCCCTCGACAAATTATCTTTATCGTGATTTATCTTGGAGTTTCACCATGGATGTAGTCGGTTTAGAAAGCTACTTGCAAGGATTTACGATTTAAACAGGCCTTCGAAAATATCAAACCAGGTCCTTGTATGTTTCCTCATATCAACAGAATAACTGGCAGAAAAAGGCTGACCGGGGTCCTCACTTATGATGAGTCTATGCTCATGAATGACAAAACTATCGCTGACTCTATCGCAAAACATTTTGCGAAAGTTCTTCAGGGAGAGAAAGCAAGTGAGAGCTCTTCAATTGCTTCGTTAGTGAGCAGCACCACAACGAATTTCAACAAGGACCATAAGCACTTGTGCTTGACCAGGTTCTCTGATTCAAATCCCTCTGACGCATCTACTGGCTATGGTCTGTTTATCAGTTCTGAGAGACTCACTTTGTTGGCACTGGACAAAAATTCTAAAAATCAGCAGGAACTGCGCTGCGCCATGTTTTCTTTGTCTTACCTCAGCAATGGAAACGTGTAAAAATGTTTGCAATACCCAAGAATTCGGGCAGTACTGATTTACTCGATACTTGTCCAGTTTCGCTGCTTTCAAATATTGGCAAGCAAACTGCTTGAAAGGGATATATACACTTGTGGGCATCATACAATGTGTGGGTAAAACAATTTGGCTTCAAAAAATAGGATTAGTGGAGCGAAAAATTCTTCGGGCTTGCCTATACAGGCGGAAGGATGGACAGTGTTACCCCTAACAGGCACTGTACGATGATGGTGATGCAGCGAACCAAATCGTATGCGAGAAAGTAAGTGGAATCAGAAATTAGGAGAGTTGTGGAACACAAGGCGGAAGTAGTCAGGGCAGCAACGGATAATCGTTCAATGGATGCAGCGATCGAGTAGTTTTAAGGTAGTCTTAAGCAAATAATTTACTTTATTCTAAGAAACTCTGTTTTATAAACTGCATTTGTTAAAGTTAATAAATTTCACCCTTAATTTCTTTTATAATCTATTAATGTTTTGTTTTATTGAAAATTTAATATTGTTAACTAAGTAAACTAAAAACTATTGTACTCCGGGAGAAGCACCAAGGCTAGGCAAAGTTATTTATGAATTATATATATGTTAAAATTAGAAAAACATCGCGCGATAAAGATCCTGAATCTTGAAAACAGCACCCAAAAAGAATTTTAAGAGGGGAGGCTGAATGAGTGTTTTTAGAACGTTTTAAAGCTTGCAACTACTTTAAAGATCTGTTGCATTCGTTATATTTATAGAGGTTCCAATTTACATGCAACTAATGATGCTCTCCCAGATTAGTTTGTCTAGCAAAGGAGTTTTCGCAAATTTTGCATTCATATAAGTCAGGATTCGAATTAAATTTTAAATGTAATTTCAAAGCCAAAGGTTCTTTATAAAATTTACCACATTCCACGCATTTGTATAGATTAGGGTTTAAATGTAACAATTTTTGGTTTTTATAAGTATCTAGTCGATTAAAAAACTTTCTACGTTCGGCACATTTATATGAGTCAAGTGTAAAAGTTTATGTTCCTCCAAAATTTTCCACCTAGCAAATGTCTTACTTCATTCTTCACATTTGCCAAGTCGGGATTCAAGTGCAGTTGCTTATGTGTTTCAATGTTTCATCGATATTTGAATGATTTACCGCATTCTTTATAATTAAAAAAGATCTGATTGGAATGTGTTTTTTGATATTTTAAAGTCTGGAGTTGATTAAAGGACTGTTGCACTGATCGCATTTATATATTTTGGGATTTATATGCAAAGATCTATGTTCATCCAAAAAACATGCCTAGTAAAACGCCTTCCACAAATTTTTATAATTCAGATGCTATTGTTTATAAACCTTTGAACACGTTTCCACGAATTGCGTGTCAATGATGGCTTGAATTTATGTTTTAATCGTCGGCTACATATGATATTGCCCGGCATGCGTCGGCTGATATTTGTGGATCACAATTAATGGAGAAAGTGGTTGGATTTTAGATAAATTTCTTGAAAGAAATTTACTTTATATATATTATAATACAATAAACTTGTCCAATATAGTAAAACAAGCTACTTTAACCAGAATATAAAATATTGAAAAAAAAAACCAGATTGGTGCTTACTTCTTTGCTTGCAAAATACTGAGCACCGAGTGAAATACAAAAAAAAGAAGCGTGGAGCCACTGGAAATTAAAATTTAAAAAAAAAAAAGAATGCAATGGCCACTTTCAACACTCCGATCCATCATTCTCGCGTAATTGAAGAAAAATTCAATGTCCGGCACTTTACCCTCTCTACAAACCAACAAAGCAGTTTTATTATGAGCAATCAATTTTTGCACTTGTTTCATTTTTTTAATATCATTTAATAAGTTACACCCAAACTCGCACTAATTTAATCTTTCCCAACGTGCTGCTTTCCCACTTTGCTGCAGCTTATACTATCAGCGTCACGGATAAGGAAAATTCACTTCCTAAGACACTACAATTTCACGTCTAATTGCTATAGATAAATTACTAAAATCTGCTCTACAACACTTTTCTTGAATTTTCTGGTTTTTTCTTATTTATTTATTTTTTTTTTGTACCACCAATCACTATTCACAGGTGAATTTTTACATTATCCCCGGCATTTCGAACAACACTACACCACAATTGCAACAGAAAAATTCCAATGTCCTCCCCAAAGTCAAGAGGTTTTTCAAATTAAAACTTTTTCTCGACACCGCAAAAGGAGTCCTTCTTATCTGAAAGCCAAAAACACAGATTAACTCACTCAAAAAAACAAATTCCGGAATCCTTTCTTTTCCCAATTTCCGCTGCCCTACCGAGGTAATGTAATCGAAGCTCAATACACTTCGATTCCGTAACCCACACATCTTTTCCACATCGACAAATGCAACAATTTCCATTTTGCAAACACGGTGTTTTGAATAACCATGCTAGCGTTTGGTTACATGCAAATCATCATATACATGGAAATAATTGCTTTTACTGATATCCGAAAAGAGTTTCCCTGCACTCGGGGGAACTTGAGCCCTGGGTCCCAGTGGGCCCCCGGGTGACAGTCCACGACACTACCAACGGATCTACCTTCTGATGATCTCCCATCTATCCAATTCGCAACTTCAACTGTGCAACTTCTCTTAATGGGCATTGGTATGAAATTTGTTAGTGGTGGAAAATAATGAATAGAATTAGTTAGAACGAGGAAAGGAATAAGGTTTTGTTAGGGAAAAGGTATAGAATCAAACTTTGTTAATGGGAAGTAATAAATGAAATCTTGTTAGCGGCGAAGATAAGATTACTATTCTTTTTTTTTTTTTAAGTTGAAATAGAGTAAAAAAGGTAGAATTAATATAACGGGGAAATAAAAATTAAAAGTAATTGGTTAAATGGAAAAAAAAGAGTATACAAAGAAAAAGGTATGTGTGCCCAAAAGAAGATGAAGATGATATGGAAGCAACTTGAAGTTGCGACATTCACATCAATATATATATATATATGTATATATATATATATATATATATATATATATATATATATATATATATATATATATATATATATATATATATATATATATATATATAACGGAATTTGTGACTTTGATCCCATTTCATCAAATTTTCAGCCGCTCAAAGGTCGAAAAACGTGCAAAAATTTGTTGTTGTAGTTATAACCAAACTTTTGAGCCGGTATTAATTCAATTCGGCAGTTTGGTAAAAAATTTAAGTATCTGAAAAACTATGTAAGAAAGTTAGAGGTCAGATCTCAAAGACAAAATAGTGGCTAGTTGAAGCTCGAAATTTCAAAGGCTTCTAAAAGTCGCAACTTTGATCTCATGTATACGAAACTTAGCTTCAAGATAAACAAGTTGAGTAAGCAGGAGAGTATTCCTACCAGAACGTCTTTGTTAACATCGTAGGGTTAGAAACAAGTTTTCTAATGGCGTGAATCGATAACTTGAACCATTCATCCAATACTTGAAAATAAAATCGTTCAAATTAACGCAAAAGATGCAAAATTTCTGTCATAAGCACAGTGCAGCGGCCATTTTGATCTAGCTTAAATGATTTTTCTGAATGCTCGGCTGATTGAACATATTCATGTTCAACACTTTTCCCTAAATTTTCATGAAAATTGAAAGGTGGGGGGACACAAATTTTTGGTAAATTTTGCCTTCCCCTGGACCCCCTAATTCATAAAATGACTTTTTTATTTCAGATTCTTAAAAGTTCTAATCAAGACCTTTCATTTGATACTCCACTCGACTACCTTTGACTAAATGAAAATTTTAAGGGCTACTTCGTTATTAGGGGGGGGGACCCCCCTAAAAAAATTTTAAATTTGTGATAAGACCTTACGTTTTGAGAGACCACCTTTTCTGAACTTTTCACAAAGTTTGAACTTCTATAGTTTCTGAGGAAACTATTTGTGACGCACGGACAGATGGACGGACAGATGTACAGACGGACAGGCAGACGGACAGGTGGACGGACAGACGGATGGACAGACGGATGGACAGACGAACAGACAGGTCGTGAAACTGGAAGGACTTTGTGAAATAAATTTTACAAAGACCTAAAAATAGTTAGATATAAAGATTTTGTAATTTTGGTGATCGTGTATGAGCAAGTTTAAAAATGGTGGCGGTTCAAATATGCAATTTTTCCAGATTGTTGTGGTCCTAAAATGGACACATTTTTCAACAAACTTTGATGAAACTTGACGTTTCGGACAAGTGTATTGTGAAAAAAATTATTAAGATCAGATAAAAAATTTTAAAGCCTAATATTTGAGCTGCTGTTTTTGCTAAAAATTTAAGAATTTTGCCCTGTCTAGAGTGAAACTCCGATTTGATGAGACCCGAAGACGCAAATATTTTAAAAATTCTCAAATTAAATGTGTGCATTCAGTATGGCAGCACCCAGAGGTCGAAACGTAAGCGCAATTCGCTATTTTAGTAGCAACTGAAATAATGAATATTTTTCTTGAAAACAATTTTAATGGCTTAACTTGAAAGTAGTTGTACATCAGATTTTTTTAGGGTATTGTAAAATATTTTTACAATACTCTGCTGAAATCGCGACCCGTCCGTACATCCGGCCGTCTGTCCGTCCGTTCATCTATCCGTCCATGTGACAGAGCAAGTTTTCTCACAAACCACATCAACTAGAGCGATGAATTTTTCGATGTAGGTCAAAAGTAGTGCCCTCTCAAAAGTTGTAGTCTAACCTCTTACACAGCGGGTGACTCTTAGACATTTTTTTACCAAAGGTAGCTTAACCTATATGGGTGTCAACTAAAAGGTTTTGGCGAAAACTTTTCAAAACAGGTCCTAAGCAAGAGATATTTGCAAAGAAGGGTGTTAGGAGAGGAGAAATGTGCAAAAAAAATCTGAAAAAATCATAAAAGTATGACTTTATGAGTGCAAGGCCAACAAATACCTCAGAAGTTCAAATTCTATCAACTTTTTTAATAATGGTATATTATATGAATTTTTCTTTTTCATCCATAAAATCGAAGGATGACCCTTAAATTTTCCAAAAAATTTTATCTAAGTTTTCTCATGCAAAGCGCTTTCCGGACTTTTCACAAAAATCAAGCCGTAAACAGCTAAACTATAGACGATCGAAAGTTATCTATTAAAACAACAATTACACGTGATACTCTGCAAATACAATTAAGTAAAGGAGATTAATAATAAAAATTTTTGATTTGAGAATACTTAAAAATTTAAATTTTATTGGCCTTAAATGTAAAAAAAAAACACTTTGTACCAAAATCATTTTACAATTTATCACACATACATATAAAAGTCCAGGATAACTATTTGCGATAGAATTTTGTCGTATGTGTGTAAAATATTTGTATTATTTTTTTAAACAGTTCAATAATGAACTACAAAGGTTATTCCATGGTTATAGTCAATCAAAACAAAAACAGTTAATTTTAAAAGTGTTATTTTTAGGGAAGTTTTAATTGAACTCATTACCACAATTAAGCAACTATTATTTGGAAGTCATCGTAAAATAGGACATAATGCAAATTGGTCGCATTTGAATGACTACGTATACAAAATATTTTCTTCCGTAGATCTAGTCTGGAAGTGTCTTCATTCATTGAATCTTTTCTCATAAATTTGCTTTTGCCGCGAGTGAAGATTCAATATACTGAAGAAAGGTGACTGAACAACTGATGAGTCTGCAGTTTGACTATATAGCCTAAATTTAAAGAACCTTCACAACAGACCCAAATACTATAGATGTTTAACCCGGCATCTGCCACGTTGGGTGTCAACAGCACCCCATGCTATATTTTCTCCATATATTTCATATTTAAGGTTGGCAACAGTGTCAAGCTTCACCTTACCTTTCAATTATTTTATCCACTATAAATTTATTTGTGTTTTGAGATTGGTGTTGGTTGTCATTGCTTGTAACGTCGCTTTATCTTGTGAAATAACTATTGGGGTGCCCACAGATCCCCAAGTAGCAGTTAAAGTTTTTAAATTTTCCGATAAACAGGCTAGTATTTGAGTTATTTTTTAGCATAACTTTGTTGTAATTCTTTGTATTAGATTATCAATTTACTCATGGATTGGTACGAACGAAAGCAAAATCGTCTGTGACGGCTTCTCGAAGAGTTTGATGAAGATGATGATACAGGAGTGATTGATGAATCATCGGACTCTGAAGTTGACTCTTGCCACTTGAGTTATCATGATTTTGAATCGGAAAGCTCAGCGGAACCTGACACTGAAGATGATTTGACGAATCCTACAAATGTAAGTACTTTTTTGGAAAATATGGAACAACTAGATGGAGAACTACACCACCTAACAGAAACGTTCGCACCCGTGCTCAAAACATTGTTGTCCATTTGCCTGCGGTACAGCCACATGCAAAAAATTGCAAGTTAGTTTTGGAATTTTGGGATTTATTCATAAACGTAAATATGATACAAATCATCGTAAATTCTACCAACAAAAAACTCCTGAAACAAGCAAATAATAAGCATAGTTATCCAACAAGCATTGCTGAAGTAAGAGCATTATTTGGATTGCTGTACATTGCCGGATCTATTCGATCTAGACGGCAAAATATGGAAGATTTGTGGTCGGAAGGAAGATTGGGTAAAGAAATCTTTAGAACAACAATGTGCCTCCATACGTATTTTATGTTACTAAAGTGTATTCGATTTGATGACATAGACACGCGGAGTGAACGACGTCAAATATATAAACTTGCTCCTATCCGAGAAGTTTTTCAAATTTTTCAAGATAATTGTTTAAAGATGTACTCAATATCTGAATATTGTACGGTAGATGAGCAATTGGTTGCATTTAGAGGGCGCTGTTCATTTACCAAGTAAGCCAGTTAAATATGGTATAAAAATATTTAGCATTGCAGATGCTAAAACTTGGTACTCCTTCACATTCGACATCTATGTAGGCCAACAGCCTGAAGAGCCATATGCACAATCAAACAGTGCAAATAGCATTGTCATGCGGCTAGCTCAGCCTATTTTGGGCTCTGGTCGAAATATAACCGGCGATAACTGGTTTTCCAGCATTCCACTTACGTTAGAGTTACTACAAAATAAATTAACGTATGTGGGAACCATGCGCAAAAATAAAAGGGAGCTACCAAAAAACTTAATACAAACGAAAGGCAGGGCTGCTAAAAGTTCAGAATTTGGATTCACAGACAACATGACTATATTATCTTATGTGCCCAAACGAAATAAAAACGTAGTGATGGTATCCTCAATGCATTTAGAAGACAATTCAATTGATGATACCGCAGGAGATAAGAGTCTTCCAAATATAATTACCTTTTATAACTTAACCAAGTCCGGAGTTGACAAAGTTGATGAGCTTTGTAGCTCATACTCCACAGCCTGAGCATGCAGAAGATGGCCATTAGTTGTGTTCTACAGAATATTGGACATCGCTGGAATCAACAGCTATACTATTCACACTGCAAATAACAACCAAAGTAAACAAATTCAACGGAGAAAGTACCTACAAGACTTGGGATTTGAGCTTGTGAAGGACTGGCTAAGAAACAAAGGAGCAAACTCCCGGATATCACGTGCAATACACGATAGAATCAAAAATTATATTGAAGTTTATAATGAAACTAGTGAGGCAAAAGAGCCACCAACCAAAAAAGCAAGGTGCTTAGTTTGTCCAAGAAAGGGTGATAAAAAAACTAAATTTTTTTGTGAAAAATGCTATAACCACCAGTGTCTCAATCATATGAAGCATATTTGTGAAAAATGTTTTCATGATCCAGAATCTGAGGAAAACTGCTAGAAACTCTGACATTTAAATGCAACTGTTTCCACAACGTCTTATAAGAGATGTATTTTTTAACTCTGAAATATAATTATAGTTCAAACTATGCGTTGTTTTTATGTTTTTAAGTCTTTAGTACTGTTTTTCATATTTCACAACCTGCCTCAATAGGAAAATGCTATAAAAGTTGCGTAAAATCCTTAAAGTAGGTTGGGGATCTGTCAGACCCCCATGTGGCATGTAACATTTTAAAAAGCTACGTGGCAGGTGCCGGGTTAAGAGTTTTGATGAAAATTTCAAAAATATTTTAAAACATTGATATGTTATCATGACTACTCAAACATTGAGGTCAACAGACTGAAAATAAAATGGGGGCAAATTAAAATACATAATAACCATGTATTATTGTTTTTTAGTTATTTATTTTGCCAAATAAGACAAGACATATCCTTATAATATAAAATTACTACACAAAAAAAACCTTGTGAACAATACATTTTCATGATACATTAATTTTTACGCACAATTATACAAATTATATTGAGGAATGAAAGGATTTTAGGATATTAGTTTTATATGAGGTTTTGGAAATGGACGGGGAGTAATATTTACTAAACTTGTTGAATGCCTCACAACATCTGTTTATTGGCTCATTGTCCGCATAAGTAGTGTGATGGCGACCTACGGTAAGCATTGGTGAAAGTCTTGTGATTCTTAGGGGTTTATTCAGAGTAATTTTTTTTGTTATATACTGAAGCTTAATATTGTCTCTGAGGACATCGAATGCTAGACATGCAGACATCATCATTCTCCTAGAATCTAGTGATGCCATATTTAGCAGATCGAGCCGATAGTTATATGATGGTAGGCTGTTGAAGTTCCTAGAGTCGTAAAGAGATCTGAGGGCAAAAAGAAGAAATGGTTTCTGGACCGATTCTAACCTGTCAGCGTGAATATCAAAAACAGGGCTCCAAATCAGGCTGGCATATTTAAGAATAGGGCATACTAATGAGACGTATAGTGATTTAGTAACCCAAATATACATGAATTCTTCAGCTCTTCGTTTGATGAATCCTAGCATTTTATTAGCCCTGGATACTACTCCGAGTTTAATTCATGTGAGCCAAGTTTTGATACTCAGAATACGTTGTTTGACATACTAATTTTTTCACAATACCCTTCTGGCGCAAGGAATCTACTGCTACTTTTACTTGCCCTTAAACAGTAATTGAATAGTCCATGTGATGTAGTAGTTAGAGCACTCATCTCGTAAGTCGAAGATTCCTGGTTCGACTCTCGTTGCCGGCAATGAGTTTTAGTTTAAGTGATTCTTCGGACGGACTATAACATAAGCCCGTTCAATCCCTGTTCAAAAGTTATGCGTGATCATGCATAAAAGAAGCAACAAAAAGTAAATAAATATATTGGTCAAACTGATCACCTTCTATCCTTTGGAAGTCGAGTAAAAATAAATATTTTATTATTTTTATTTCAAATTTGATAGTTGCAAACACCTGAATCATAAGATGAGGAAAAATTATTTATTTTTCAGAATGTCATAGTTAACATATATGGAAGATGATATTGGCGTAGCTTTATTTAATGATAAAAACACAAGCAGTTTAAAGAAAAGAACGTAAGTTATTTGATTTTAATAAAATTAACTTATTTTCTTTTGTTTCTTGAAAACCCGTCGGGCCTTGCTTTGTACGTTTAGCAGACACCTTCCGACATTTTTGAGTCATCTTCAGTGTTTAAAAGATTTGTAGAAGGAAATTACTTTATTTTATATTTTCTTTTAAAATATTTGAAAACAATCATGATCGTACGATCACGATGACCGTTTTTGGCGACGCTTATTCTTGATGACCAATTTTAATCCGCTTTTTTGTCGTTAAACATCCTAAATGAGCTAATACTCTTCTTCTTTTGCAAAACGAATTAAGGAATAAAATAAATTCGAATATTTCGCAGCATTAGTCAAAGGCGGTTCTATTCATGAAAATTAACCGGAGAATACTGAAATGACAAAATTTGGAAGCTTATTTTAGAGTTCGTCCTTAACTATATTATACCTAGAAAAGAATCCTCCTTACCGTAAATTATAGATGGCTTGACTATATTTCTATGATTTCCACTTTTAAATAAGTGTCATTCCCGATATTGAGCTTGCTCAGCTACTTCATCAACTTATTGCACACTGTGCTGGTAACGTATTACTTGACAAAGTTTTAGTCTCTGATATTAAGGGATTGAAAAAGAAACAGCAATCTCCTGTAGTCAAATAATTTTTTTTATTATTTCTTTTACTTACATCAATTTTCTTGTCATTATTTTTGCATGAGTGTGTTTGTGTTTTAGTATCCATTTAAGTTATTCCACAAAAACTGTGAATTTTTTTAAATATATTTAAATCTTAGCCTCACCATTTCCACTGTTCACTTCATTTCAATTTAATTTCACGGAATTATATTTTCTTGCAATCATTTCTTTTTCTCTATTCATTTATAAAGATAACTATCAATTATATATAAACATTTTTTAACTGTATCCATAGTTTGAAGATTCTTTTTTTTATGTTTCCATCCGGATTATGTTGACAGAGGTAAATACAATAACTTTTTATAAATAAAAAAGTTAGTATTATCTCTTTATTGATGATTAATTTTTGATGCTTCAGTACGTTTTGTTTTTATCAAGAATGTGTTTATGTAATTTCATACATTTTGATTGTTTTGGGCTTTAATATTTTGGATTTTTCTCACTTTTTTATGGTGATTTCATATTCATTTTATTCTGTGTATGCTGGTTGATTTTATATGTTTGATTTTCTTATCAGTTTGCTTGTCCTCCAACGTATAAATAGTACGAACATAAAATAAAAAAATGTCGTCTATAAAAAATGTTTTATATGTAACAACGTCACTTATAATTAATTATTTCATGTGATTTTTTTCTCTTTTGTTTTTAATTTTTTTACTGATATCGACGAATAATAAATATTACATAGTTTCAATTACATTATTTAGTTTATTTATTAAATTTACAGCACATACTCTCAAAATAATTCTTACCTTATTTTGAAGATGAAATTTAGTTTTGTTTTAATTTTTGGGTTTTTATTTTAATCCTAGTTTTGAATTTAAATTTTTTCTATATACAATGCCATTTTCATGCTGAAGCCATTGGAGGTGGAATGAAATGAACATTGAAATCAAATATATAATAACTAGTCTTTTTTCAGAACAGAATTTAATTATCATACTACAAAAATAATAACTAACTATTGGCTAAACTTATGAAATTAAATAGCCAATGACCAGCTGATAGATAATTTTTTTTTTTCAATTCAGTACTTTTAGTTTTTCTTTACAGTAAATCTTGCAAATTACGTAACAAACTTATCTAAGATATGATATCGTACTAAATTTATGTATATACTTAGATGTTTATAATAATAATCATTTCAATGTCTCATTTACACCCTTATTTCATTCTATCATATAAGAAATGAATAAATCGATCGCTTATTTCATACTATCAATCTATTTTGGCAGCTTCACAATAAATTACTTTGGGGTATTTTTATTGTTAATTTCTTTATGGAAGATAAGAGAGAGGATATCAGATTGATATTTGATTTCATGCATTTGATTTGTTTTATCTCTTTTGAGTTGCTGCATTGGTTTTTATTTCTCTTATATTACAAATCACTTATAATGAAATATGTAAGAAACAATAATAAACAATAACTTTAAATTATTTTTCTGCTAGTTTTAAATGTAATTTCCTCATCAATTTTTTTTAATTTGTTCATATAAAGCTAAACAAATCACTCACATATCATCAGTCACAGTTAGGAATCTTATAATATCTATGCATTTATATCTATTTCATAGTTTAGATTGAATGTAATAATTTATTTCAAGGTTTCGGTTTATTTATATGGGTTTTCAAATTTTTGTGAAATAAACTTAAATGACTATAAATGAATATTAACTGTTAAAATTACGAACTGGACTAACTTTTGCTTCTAGCTAATGTAAAAATAAATTCAAAGTTGTATTTGCAAAGACCATGAAAATTAAATTGAGCTTTAAAGAAAAAGTCATTTTTACGAGAAGTTTTCCATGACGATAGAGTTGTGCAAAGTGCAAAAAGCTGCTTATGGTAGGCCGACCAAAAACACAGGCTTAATGCACTCACGGTGTAATCACGGAACAAAAACAATGCTAATATTTCGCTCGGTTTTGGGTAGATGTTGTGCTTAACATTCTTTTCCTTTATAATCGCAGTCAGTAGTCATATATCTTTTATCGTTTCTTTGGTTTTTGTCCATTTGTTACGCGGACGTGTGTATTTTTGCTACTCGTAATTTTTGCGGTGAATAATGGATACGACATCTCAGAATACAGCGAGTGCATCGTCGCTGCATCGAGGAAACTGTTGCTTATGGAGGAGGATCTGTCATGGTCTGAGGTGGTACTCGTATCTCTTAACTGCACGTACAGTGCTCGAGCCGACGATCTTTGTATATGGATTAACTTCACATCACTACATCACTGAAATCCTTGCAGATCATCTAGTACCTTACGCGGGAAATATCGGGCAGGATCTGCAGTTGAGTCCCGGTAGCAGGGATTGCTCGTAAAACCCCAAGATAGAAAATGAAAGGCCAAAAGACACCAACACTGCCATTAAAGCAGTACAACTAATGCAGTCGAGCCACATACTGGTTGAATTCGGAACAGAGGATGACAACAAAGAAGCATTCTGCGACGCAGTAAAGAAAGTCCACGGCAGAAGCGCAACTATGGCCTCACTCCAGCCAATGGCATTGATGGAAATAAGAGACATTGACTACGTCACGAGCCTGGCCATCAAAACGGAGTTCGTTAGTGTGGGCAAAATCAAAGCAAGTCTGATACCAAAACACTATAGGGGACAACTCATGGCCATCATTGACAGTGAAATGGGAAATAAAAGAAAAGAGTGTACAAATGAGGCACACTGCACCCTTTGCAAGGATGCTGGTCAAGATCGGATCTTGGGCATGTCTTGGAATTAGGGAAAGAGCGGGTTTTCCAGGAAGCCCTAACCAAGACAAAATCAGAACTGCAATGACCCGCATCCTGCAGCGAAACCATCACCGCAGTTCAACCACCCAACACGTGCTTGAGCGGTTTGTGCAGAATATGAAAGCCGTCTTTTGCTGCTGAGTGAAAAATGCCATGATAAAAGTTCTGCATCATGGTATCCTGTTAAAACTGATACTGACGCCATCTGGGTTTGAAACAGTAATTTTCAGGTAGAGAGCTATGGGAATGATTTCGTGTAGGTTCACCTTCTTTAGTGTGTATCTAACGCTGAATGAACCAATATCATCTTTCCAGGCCAAGCTTAATGCTTTGGAGGGTGCTGTTTCGAACGCGGACAGCAATGTGCTTATTTTTTTTTTTTTTTTTTTTTTTTTTTTTTTTTTTGTGGTAGGGAGGTGAAGGCATTTATGCCCGCCGAGTCTGGCAGTGTGGGACTTCCATGGAAGATACCTTTGGACTACCCACTAAACACCTCCCCTGTCAATCTGAGAACCTAGCCTGGAACCATTTGACACATTACTTCGGGACAATGTGCTTATTGGGGAGGACTTCAATGCTAAAGCAATCGAAGGGAGCATGCCTCAAAGAGATCCGCGGGACAACGAATCTGAAAAATGGTGGCCAGGACGGCGCCCATCGAACTAAACAGCAGAAATACGCCAACTTTTTGCCGTGTTGGTCGCGAAGGAACTATACCACATGGGACATTCGCGCCGGGGTCCTCAGTATGGAAGATATACAAATGGAGAGTAATAGAGGATTACTCAGTTAGTAATCATCAGTGCATTCTGCTTGAGATCAGTGATGTTGTCTCCCGACGTCCGTGCTCTCGAATTCCCATAATTAGATGGAACATTGAAAGGATCGACTTTGAGAGGCTTGACGAGGCGCTTCGCTGCAGGGTATTCGCAGGGGATGGAAGAACTGGCATCTCAAGACGCGGTAAACTCAACTATGAGCATAATCATGACTGCTTGTAATACTTTCATACCCCGTCGAAAACCCCGGCACGGCAAGCCCTCAGCGTATTGGTGATCGACTAAAATCACTAAAAAGCAAAAAGAGTGTCACAAGCTTTTGTGCGGGGATAAATGGACACGGAACCGTGACGAGGTAAGTCGGCCAGGAAATTCCTTCGCGAATTAATTAAGAGGAGCAAGGCTAGCTGCTGGTAAGATCTAGTGGACCTTGTGAATAAGAACCCGTGAGGCCTTGGCTACAAGCTAGTTTTGCGGAAGCTTGGTGCCCTATGGACACCTTGCGTACACGAGGCGGGAAAGATGAACGAGATAGTTTGGGCAGTCTTCCCCGCAAGTCCCGCCCATGTTGATGCTGTCCACGGTGAAACAGCAATCGAGTGTCCACTCTTCACACAGTTGGAGCTTGAAGAGGCAGTCCTTTTATTGAAAACGAGAAAGGTTCCAGATTCAAATGGTGTTCCAGCTGAGGTATTGCTACTTGTCATCAACATTGTTCCGACCTATCTTCTCAGCAGTACGGATTCAGAATAGGATGCTTCACCATTGATGCCATTGCAGAGGTGGAGAACATGCTTCAAAAGGCAAAGGCATATAGCCGCACCAAGCGGCGGATCGTCCTATTGATGACACTCGACGTTAGGAACGCCTTCAACTCCGCTAGGTAGGTGGAAGTTCTAGAATATCTAATGCGGCTTTTGAGGGATTACTGGAAGGAAGCCTGCATTACGACAAGATACATGGCGAGCGAAGGATAGAAGCTGCATCGGGGGTTGCCAAGGAATCCATCCTTAGTCCAGCGATGCGCTACTGAGACCAAAGATGCCAGATGAGTCGTATTTGATCGGCTATGCGGATGACGTTGCAGCTCTGGTTGCTAGACGCACTGTTGAATAAGTGCAACTTAGGCTATGTATGCTAATGCGCCAAGTGGTAAACTGGAAGGCTGCTCGTCGGTTCAGTTTAGCACTGGAGGAAACCAAATTGGTCATCTTGACAAAAATGGCAATCCCTAGAGTAAGAATGACCAGTATTGGAGACATACTAATCGAGTCAAAGCCAGCGGTGAAATGTCTGGGGCTACTGACCGACTCGAAGATGAATTTCTCTGAGCAAATCAGGGCAACGGCTGAGAAGGCTGCTTCGGGATTATCGGCTTTGAGTCGACCTATGGCCAAGGTAGGGGGATTCCACCCATCAAGAAGACACATCTTGTTGAATGCTGTAGGGTCAGTCCTATTGTACGGAGCATATGTGCATATGGGGTGACGTGCTCAGTAAGTAGGTATACCGAAAACGCCTAGCACAGATACAGTGAAGGGGAGAACTGAAGATTGTCCCTTCATATTCAAAATTCTCTGATTTGGTGATGAGAGTTATTGCAGGCGTGATAACTGTTGCTCTCCTTGCTAGACAGCACCAGGCTTTTTACCTGCTTCGGAACGAGGACGCGAGGGAGATGTTTCGCCGTGAGGAGGGACTGCGCTCTCTCAACGGTTGACAGCAGTCTTGGGTGAATTTCACAAAGGAAAAGGGACTGCACACCTCATTCCGGATGTGATACCGAGGCTAAATCAAAGGCATGATGAGATTGATTTCTATCTGACCCAGATTTTAAGTGGGCATGGGTGCCACGCTCTTCCGATTGTCAGTTTTACCAGGAGAGGAAAACAATGCCTGCTACAAACTTTTTGCGTGCACAAAATGAGAGAGACTGCGACAGAACCTCTACAGAGAGATGGGAGAGCTCACTCCGGATAAAAATGTTACGGTAATTCCAGAATCCGTTGACAAATGGAACCAGGTGACACATTGTGTTCGGGCAGTGCTGAAAGATAAAAGGGACTCCCAGCAGTCGAGGATGTCAAGCCTGGAGGATCGCTTGCCTGGCAATTTTTCTTCACCTCTCCCCTTTCGCTAGAAGAGAGATCCTCTATCTTGAAGGCACCTCACGGTGAAACAGAACGTGACCTAAGTAATGTAATGTGTCGAACAACTCCAGACTGGATTTTCGCGTTGACAGGGGAGGTGGTTAGTGGGTGGTCCAGTCGCTCACAAGTATGGAAGCCCTACACTCATTGCGTGGATGACGTTTACCTCCTAACTGCAAAAAAAAACCATAGCGATACTTTCTTGTAAACAAGTATTAACGATCATATGCTATTCATTGCCCATCAAAACTGGCTCAGTTTCAAAAATTCAAATTTTCTAAACAATTAACAAATGGTACAATATGATAGTGGAGGCCATCTTTCATCGTTTGGGGGTGTTGTTGAAATAGAGTTTCCTTCTCTGGCAGTTTCTCTTTTTCCCTTCTCAGTATCCTGGAAAAGAAATTCTTGAAACCTGAAGCACCTAAAGACTTTCTCAAACAAAGTCAAGCTTAACTAAGGCACCAAACGGTTCCAAGTTTGGTTTTTAGGTTAGCGGGAGGGATTTTAGTGGATGCCCTGGAAGCTTTGCGACCTTAAAATGAATACCTGTTTATATACGGATCCGAGGCATTATATTTAGCGTGCGAAACCTGGGAAATATTTCCCAACACAGTTGAACTGTACTGAGATTAATTTATGGGTGCTCTACCAAAGAAGTTCTAATCATATAAAGCAATGAGTTGGAGTCCCCTGCCAAGAACAGGAGTGTTGAACCAATTAAAATCACTCTGAGCTACTGCGTTTGTTTTATAACGGAACTATAGTTGTGGTACCGATTTTGGTTTATTGGAAAAGTATTCACTGGCTTTATGAAAGTTTGCATTGTAAACTTCTCATAAAGCGGCAAAAGAGCACGTAGTCAGCATATGTTATAATAGCAAATATCTTTATTTTGGGAATGTGTAGTCGTCACATATTGTAGGATGACACTAGAAGATTCGAAATAGAACTAGAGTTACGAGTTTGAATTCCCTAGTAAATAAGATTCGACCACGGAGTCACAAAACTTCTTCCAGTACGAAACTCATTGATGTGTTTCGAAGATACCTTCAAGGTCAAATCTATCATCCATGGGATGAAAAATGTTCCATTAGTAATATCCATGCATATTGAATAAATTGACAATGGTACATTGTTATGGAGTCAAGTAATTTGAGCGGGTCATACTACTTGCCTTCAGTAAACTAGTGACGACTGAATTTATTTTATAGCCTGAAGCTTATTTCCAATATTTGCCAAGTAATATAGTTTCGTAAAGCTCAAAACTCATTGAAGATTTGAGAAAAGTTGATGGTATCTTTTAAGCAAAAAATTGATCGATTCTGTTCAGTAATTGCTTATCTGGGAGTGCTTGCTTTTAATTTTCTAAACTAAAATGGAACAGGTTTAATAAAACTAATAAATAAATTTAAATTATACATGACTAGCTCTCTAAAAAGAGCTAACTTAGAGGGAAGTTGAACTTTTTTGTGATGTTTGCTGAAACCCTCAATTATCAACTCGTTTCAAGATCACTGATCAGCCTCGTTTCAGTCCGAAACAGCCAGCAGTAGAAATTGTTGGGGACACAGATGTCTAGACTCATTTTTAGGGTTTTGTACTAAAATACAAAACCCTATTGCAATCATGACCTGTGTCCGTCTGTCCGTCCGTCCGTCTGTATGTCACAGCACTTTTTCTCCGAAACTATAGAGGCTACAGCCATGAAACTTTGTAGAAAGGTCAGAAGTGGTGACCTCTTGAAAGTTCAAGGGTGGAAAAATTTTTCAAAGGCGTTTAAGGGGGGTCTCCCCATATAAGGGGGTGACCCCTCAAAAAAAAATGTTCACCATTGGTAGTCGAGTAGGATGTCATTGGAAAGGTCTCAATGAGATCTTTTCAAAACAAGTCTTAAAATTGTCTTATAAGTACCGAGGGGGGAAGGGGAAATGTACGAACTTTTCGCGTACCCCCCTCGCGATTGGACACCTTCCATCCGAAAAATCTGAAAAAAATCGTGAATGTAGGCCTTAATGAGTACAACAACAACAAATACATGAGAATTCGAAATTCACTCAACTTTGTTAGTAATAGTATGATTTATCGATTTTGTGTTTTCTTGAATAAAATCTAAACGGTACCCTGAAACTCAATAAAATTTAGCAAAGAGATGACTATTTATAAGATTGATCTTTTCTGAAAGTTTCATAAAGATCGAATAGTATTTAACGCAGTTATAGCGGTTTGAATTTTCGTGTATTACTATGGAGCAATATGCCCTGTATTACTATGGAAACATATTGCTATGGAGCCATATGCGCTTTTTACCGACTTAGACACTACAGCTTTGCTAGAATTTGCATGAAAATTTCAGGAGTGATAGGTATCATGAAGATGAGTACATACAACATACAAGTCGAAGAGGCAGGAGAGAGCTCCTAGCAAAAGGGCTTTGTAACCATTCTAGGATTCGAAAAAATAGGCCATGAATCGATGATTACAGTACAGAGGAGTGGCCCCTGAAAAAAGTTTCATGAAAGGTAGCCGATATGAGTATCAACTGAAAGTTCTCTATGAGAGCTTTTCAAAACAGTTCTTAAACTGACAGTTTTTGCTTCAGTGGGAGCACAGGGGGGGAAATACATGAAAAATGTGTTTCCTCCCTCGCGAATGGACACCAGTGATCTAAAAAATCTGAAAAAAATATCAAAGGAGATATTTATAGGTATAACTATAACAAATACCTCAGAAGTCAAAATTCGTTCAACTTTGTTAATAATAGTATGATCCTCGAATTTCACATTTTCTCCAATTAAATCGTCTTTGACATGATTCTTGATTTTATTCGTTGCTGGTTACTGCATTTTGTAAGTTGAGTACAAAACCCTTCTGACATGAGCATAGGTCTGTCTACCCAACTTGTTTAATCTAATGCTAGACCTAGACCATTCATGTAGGAGGAGCGAAAAATGTAGCTTCTGGACTTGCAGGAGCCAGAAAACATGGGGGTAAGGTGTTTAACGATGAAAGATTGATCATACTTGGAGAAAAAGGTGTAACCCAGATGACTGGCTCATTTATTGGTCACCTCTGTGAAATGATACTACTAAGAGATTGGAGAAAGCCTTTTAAACACTATTGAATGAAATAGAAGTCGGCTGTTGGATGGCAACATTATGGCCAAAATGGAAACGATTCTCAATTAACTTAATTGAAGAATTTATTTATTTATTTAATTATTTCACTATATAACAGAATAGTTCCAATTACAAAATAGAGTCAACAATAGAACAGTTAGGAGAAAGAGGAGAAGAAAGATACAATAATAAGACAAATGTAATAAAAACGGCAAAAACGAGAAAGAAAAGAAATCACTGAGAGTTAAGAAGAAGAGAGTTGACATATTTTTTATAGACAAAATATGATGGGGGGAAAGGCCCAAGCTAAAGGTTATTATGATTACCTGATATTCTGAGCATGGGTGAGTGAAAATACACCAAACCACGCCCAAATGGAACATCAAAAATATTAGACGATCTTGTAGAACACGTAACGTGCTTCACTGGAACCTGGTTGACTAGGATTGAGCGAACCACGATAAAGCCTAAAAATGAAACATTCACCAACGTAGACTCAACGCTTTTCCAGCGATGAAGTATTGAGGGTAGATACGCGTGATATAATAAATTTAGGGAATGCGGAACTTCAATAAGACGATCCGGGTAAACTTCTTCTGTACAGCTTCCAGCCTGGACTTCAAGCACTTTGAAAGAGGTGACTAAACTAGCAAACAGCACTCGTAGATGGGATGAACCAAACTAGAATGTAATTTAGCATATGATGAAGAATCAGAAAAATACAGGAATTTCTGAAGATCAAATCAAAAATATGTTTTTGAAGTTATTTCAGAAAAACGAACATCAAACTTCAACCTAAAGTTGAAAGTGATACCTTAACCCCTAAAATATGTCAGCGTACTTGGGTAGGAATTATTTAAGAAGTTCAAAGTTAAATGGCTTCTAAATCTTCTTGAAGTAAGGCACAGTCATCATTAGATGATACTACTTTTAAAACTTTGACGTCGTCTGCATATAGAATATATGAGGAGTTAATAACAACGGATGGCAGGTCATTTATAAACTGAGTGAATAATAGTGGCCAAAAAATGGATACTTGAGATGGCCCTGAAAATATACTTGACTAACACGAGTAGATAGGCAAAGGAATAACTTCTTCTTCTTTGTAGCAATACAACCCCTCTCGGGTCTTCGGTTCCAGTAAAAAGTGCCTCCAACCGGTTTGGTCCATTGACCGCATCCTCCAATTTCGAAATCTGAGAGAGAATAACTACTGGAGCTAATACTCAGGAATTCCAAGATATTTTAGTTTTTAACAAAATCTCTTTAGAGAAATCCATACACAAAGTTTCGACTTGTGACCGGTCCTCCAAGGCTTTTGAAACAACACTTATGGACTCTAATAAATTTGTCAAAGTTGACCGCCCTTTGATAAAACCATGTTATTCTGGGACTTATACATCCTAAATAAGTGTAAAAAGGTTCAAGTGGACGATTTTTTCAGTAATCTGAAAAAACAGGGTAACTAGGAAATTGGCCAATAATTAGCATTAGGTGCTACTTCTTTAAAAATTGAAGTTCTTTTCCAACACGGAGGAAAAGAGCCTGAAGATAAGCTGGGGTTGAAGAGTAAGGAAACGCAATACAAATAGAAGTAGCTAATTTCACAAAGTGATTAGGAATATCATCAGGATCTAAACTGACAGAGTCACCAAGTGCTGAAATGAGCTTCATAATTTCTTCGGGATGGTAAGGGAATGTGGATGGCATGCGTATAATTAGGACCAAAGTGCCATTGCTGAGGATAGCATTAAAAATTAAAGAAAATTGAGTTCTAACAAACTCACAAATCTCCAGACACTGTTACGTTGAAATACATATGGGAAGGGAACTCCAATGCCACATGCATCGTCCAAAAGTGTTGGATTCATTTTTTAGGGTTTTGTACTAAAATACAAAACCCTATTGCAATCACGACCTGTGTCCGTCTGTCCGTCCGTCCGTCCGTCCGTCCGTCCGTCCGTCCGTCCGTCCGTCCGTCCGTCCGTCTGTATGTCACAGCACTTTTTCTCCGAAACTATAGAGGCTACAGCCATGAAACTTTGTGGAAAGGTCAGAAATGGCGACTTCTTCAAAGTTCAAGGGTGGAAAAATTTTTCAAAGGGGTTTAAGGGGTGTCTCCCCATATAGAGAGGTGACCCCTCAAAAAAAATTTTTCACCATTGGTATTCGAGTAGGGTATCATTGGAAAGGTCTCAGTGAGATCTTTTCAAAACAAGTCTTAAAATTGCCTTATGAGTACCGAGGGGGGCAGGGGAAGGGCAAATGTACGAACTTTTCGCGTACCCCCCCCTCGCGATTGGACACCTTCCATCCGAAAAATCTGGAAAAAATCATGAATGTAGGTCTTAATGAGTACAACAAGAACAAATACATGAGAAGTCGAAATTCACTCAACTTTGTTAGTAATAGTATGATTTATCGATTTTTTGTTTTCTTGAATAAACTCTAAACGGTACCATTAAATTCAATAAAATTTAGCAAGGAGATGACTTTTTATAAGATTGATCTTTTCTCGTAAAGATCGAATGGTATTTAACAAAGTTATAGCGATTTGAATTTTGCTGTATTACTATGGAACAATGTGCCCTGTATAACTATGGAAACATATGGCTATGTAGCCATATGCACTTTTTACCGACTTAGACGCTACAGCTTTGCTAGGGTTTGCATGAAAATTTCAGAAATGATAGGTATCTTGAAGATGAGTACATACAATTGAAATAAGTTGAAGAGGCAGGAGAGAGCTCCTAGCAAAAGAGCTTTGTAACCATTCTAGGATTCGAAAAAATAGGCCATGAATCGATGATTACAGTACAGAGGAGTGGCCCCTGAAAAAAATTTCATGAAAGGTAGCCGATATGAGTATCAAATTTTCAAAACAGTTCTTAAACTGACAGTTTTTGCTTCAGTGGGGGCAGAGGGGGGGGGGGATACATGAAAAATGTGTTTCCTCCCTCGCGAATGGACACCCGTGATCTAAAAAATCTGAAAAAATTATTAGATATTTATGGGTATAACTTTAACAAATACCTCAGAAGTCAAAATTCTTTCAACTTTGTTAATAATAGTATGATCCTCGAACATAACGTGTTTCTTGATTTTATTCGTTGCTGGTTACTGCATTTTGTAAGTTGAGTACAAAACCCTTCTGACATGAGCATAGGTCTGTCTACCCAACTTGTTGTTAAATTTAAATGTCTGAGATTTAATTAGTAGAGGGTAAGGAATTAAAAGTAGTTATGCAGCTTGTAAGTGCAGGTTATTTTAAGAACTACAACAACAGCCACAACCGTCAAAGCACAAGTAGTACCGGAGCATGCTTTATATCAAAATCAAGCCTCGACCCCACAGGCTCAACAATGTCTGAGTTCGATCTTTGACGACCAAGGGATGCTCAGATACTAACATAAACTGAACAGCAATGCTACTGGAAGTGCCAGGTAAACGGTTAGTTTCACAAAGAGCGCCACATCCACAACAACTCTCCATAACGGTCCAGATGCTGCAACGTCCCTAAAACCTTATACCGTGTCATTGGACTGCACCGTGCCGAAATACTATTAATGTTCTGAAAAATGAAAGTTAAGACAGAATGCGCTGAAGAAGGAGGACGCCAATTAGCTATCCGAGAAGTAGAAGCTAGAGCGCCAATGTACTTTTCGTGCGAGGGAACTGAAGAGAACATTTAGCGAAGATCAGTCAGGATTCAACGATCACCCTGTGCTTAGTTATCTATAATTGATGTTAATGCCACTCAGTAAGACATACTTTTTGGAAGTTCACGAAGCCTTTGACTCGAAAGAACATCGTTGTGGAGCATGTAAAGTGCGTGAGCTGATTAAGGATCGGAAGGAAGATAGGAAAGTTAATTACATTGAACAAACATCATGAGAATACATTGTATTCACAACTTGAGCTCATCTCCGAGTAGTCAAGTTGTTTGATAAATGCAAATCTATGACCACTATCTGAATTTCTACGACGGAGCAAAAATTTTTATTCCCCGAGAACGATTGTTAAAGTGATTCCCGATAGATACTAAGTGTAATGGGAACTCGAACTGGTAGTTACGGGCTATTTTGAGAGTGGAGCTGATCGAGCTGGTAGTATGGAGGTATACGTAAAAACTGATACTTGGCAGTTTTCGTTTTTTGTTTTCTTGATAGTGGTGTGGAACGAGGTGGAGAGTTCGACGAGTGGCATCTGGCAGGAGAAATGAAAGGAGTTTTGTGGAGCTCTATAAGTGAAGCTTAGCGATGGTGAAATTTAAGGAGTTACTTGGCGTAATTCCTAACTGGCGAATCGAATTGATTGAGGAGTGGACAATATCCGGCAGCGATAACGTCTTGGGGCCCTCCCTTTCTCCTAAGTAGATTTAAGTTTATTTATCAAATGGTGAATTAAATGATTTTCTATAGAGGAAAACTGAAGTGAATTAACAAATTACGTTAAATAATTGCGTATTGAATAGTTATTAGAAAAGTGATAGTGGTGCTTGAACAACCTGGTTGTAAGCCTTTGTCCAGATGGTGTTTCCACGCGATTTGAGCTCCAAATGGAGATAAATCCTTTTGGTTACTTTGCGGAGTTAAACCGTAGACATTTCGCTTGTGTTCTGATGAGCCGCGTTCTCGCTTGGTGGCTGAATCGGGATCCATAGGCAAAGAGAGTAGCACCTGTGACCATCTTCTGATGTGCTTCTCGGATCTGTAGACCTCAGCCAGAACTTAATCGCTCATATAAGGGATAACATTTTGATGTTAAGAAGCAGATTGCACAATTAATGCAGCAAAGAAGAATTCCGTTTTCAATCAACTTGTTGTGAGTAGCTCATCGTGTAGCAGTGATTTCAAAAGAATTCAGTGCAACACTTATTTGCCAAGATAAATAGTGATTCTAGTAGAATCTTAGCCGGAGGTCTGACCTTTCGTGAGCCGAAGGCAAGACAAGTCCCAACAGTACAAACTAATAACGTCGTGGATAGCAGGGAATAAATGAATCTAATACCTTGGTTCAGGCTCTCCTCGAAATTATTTAAGCATCTTCTTATTTATTTAAGTGAGGCAATGTGTGCGGTTTCTCAAAGGTATTTTAATGTCACAAGATAAAGTTGCTAAGTAGGCATTGAAATGAAAAGAATATGGAATATTGGAAGAGTATTTGAGAGAATGTAGATATTTCCAAAATGGTTTGGCATAATCGAATTGAAAGATACTACGAAAATAAGAAGACACAGTGAGCTGCATCTCTTACTTAGCTATAGACCTCAGATGATAAAAAGCACTACGTGACTCAGGGGATCTTCCACGTGAAAACTGATGTCGTGCTTTATCTTTGTCTTTCAAGGCTCATCTCACATTGAGAGTAAACCAGGGCCAGTCGGAAGAGTTCCTTATAATCATAAGCGGAATTGAGTCAGAAATGGCAGCGCTTAAGAAATCATAAAATTTGTTGCAATAAGCATCCCAATCAAGACCACACAAGAAAGAGGACCAATTAATGGAGCAAATTCCTTGGGAAAGTTGCTCATAATTAATTTTATAAAAATTATACCGCTGATGCCTTTTTTGATAATAGCGGATCGAGGTTATATATGAAATTTCAAAACCTAGAGGGAGATAGTGAAGATTAGGAGGAAGCTAACAGGAAATAACAGGAGTTGCAATTTAACAACCGTTGTTCCATACGACAGAAGAGTAAGTCTAGGATATGATTAATAAAGTTGAAGAAATGATAAAATTGAGCAAGGGAACACATAGACATAAAATAACAAATTAAAGACCAATTTAATTACTAATTACATTCCAATAGCTAAAAAACTGTAAACTGAAACTTCTTAAGCCACAACCAAAACAATTGATGAACATTCGTGTTGATACCAAATCCAACTATTCCTGAAATTGCGTCCCTTCTACATTTAAGAGGTTGCCTGATTTTTATAGTTTATTTTCTCTAAAAATACATTCCAAGAGCTTGAATAACTGCCTAATAATCCTTATGAGTAGAGTTACAGTATATTTTGTACTTAAAAATGGATAAGATAATTATAAGTCCAAAAAACAGAGGTACTTTTTCCGGCACATATAAATATACGCATGTTATACGGCCATATTTTATGTGCAATCTTTGCAATAGTCATCACATATCCCGCAGCTTTTTGGTAAAGCACTTCAGCTGTTCTAATAAGGTCCAGTTGCGAATTAATTTCTAGTAAGTCACGATTGCTAACAACCGCCAAAGACCTTTTCGTGAAACTCGACGGTGAAGCAAAACTAGTATTAGGGCTACAAATTCATGGGCTTTTTTACACGCGGCGTTAAAAAGAGGGGCGTGAAACATATTTTCTGCCGATGCCCTCAATTTTACACGCTTCCATAGTTCACCCAGTCTATTTTGGTGTACGGTACTCATTTTACTTATGTATCTAATAATTCTCATAACATCTCTAGCCGTCTTCAGGCATGCCCAGAACCGACATGCTCAGTTGAAGGTATGTATTTGCTAAGAATACATAAGCTCCGTTTTGTTTAAGACAATCAATGGTAATTATGATATGCAACTATACAAAGAGTGGCGGCATTATTGCTACAAAGGCGAAAAAAAACCAATTACTTTCATGCATGCCAGTAAATGATGTCCGGCTGCGCGAGTACCACCAAAACTTTGCGACCCAAAAATGTCCATGCCTAGTAAACTGGTTGTAACAATTTCGCGACTGAATGTAACAATTCCGCGACTGAATATCGCTTCCGTGCCCTCTGGTGGAGCTCCTGACTGGGGCCCTCGGACCCGGTTAGCCCAATGGAGAGGGGCCGTGCGCCAATCGCTTTGCCAATGGGCCCCACAGGAGTCGCCAAGCGAGAATCACGACTCGCCAAAAGGCTCGCACCGTCACTGTCCGCGACACGACGCGCAATGCGATCATGCACCGCCTATCCTCCCTAACTGCAACCACAACTAAGGCGGGGGAACCTAGAACAAGGGATGAGCCCTGACGAACATCGGAGTCACACCACGTGGCGGCGAAGCGCCCTCGAGCCTTCCACGCACGGGGCGTCGCTCGTACGGGAATGCCACCTCGCTTTCCGAGCCAACTTCACAATTTCTAAATCACTTTTTTTTCTAAATCACCAAAAACAGTTTAATTCCACGGATTAACAATATATACAGGATATTTAAACAAGAAATATATATGTAAAGTGATACCCAACTTGCACCATTCAACCGGCTAGTTCGACTCGGGGGGCCCCCAATCTTGCTGCCGCCAACTTTTGCTCGATCCACCTCGGTCGTAGAGACGCTCCTCTCGTTCCTCCGAAGACCTCCTTGAATCCTCCGATCAATCCTCCAGAAATTCCGCCAAAAAAAATTCGAGCTCCCTCTTAGCAAAATGCGAAGTCAAAAAAGAGAGTTTCCAAGCTCCATCCGGGGTCTTATATCCCCTCTGGTGGCCACGCTTTCATATCAGGGAGCTTTTCGATGTTCCACCAGTTCATCGCATTCACTGCATTACCCGCGTGTCGTGTCAGCTGGCATCTTGCGAGCTTTAAATGCCATAATATGGTGATGGAACGATGAAACATTTGATGAGCTATGACGCGATGATGGTTGATCTTGTTGTTGTTGCTGCTGTTGCTTCGATGCAGATGACAGATTCGATTCATGTTGCTCAACATATGGTATACCTGCTCCGCCACTTCCGCCTACATTTCTACTGCCGTCCTGATATCTGCTGGACACTTTTTTCCGTCCTATATTGTGTTCGCGATCGTATCCAAATGTGCTATGTGTTGGCGGATGCTGCTGAATGTGTGGCTGGTTACCTTGGGCTTGCTTCTGCACTTGATTGTTATATTGCTGCCGTTGCATTGCAGCTTGTTGCTGGCGCGTAGTGCATTTTGTTGAGTAGATGCATCCACAGGCTGATAATTATTTATGCTTACAACATTTCTATGGGATATCGCATTCGAAACATGTCCTACACCTGTTGATCCATGTCTCATATCGGGTTCCGCTTTAATGTCCATACTTGCAGCAAACTGCATATTGCTACTGTTTGGTGTCGCGGTGATAACTGGATGTTGAGCGCTCAATTGCGCTTTGTGTCTTGTGGTAACCATACTCTTCTGGCCGGAAGGAGGTTGAAATTCATTTTGAATTTGCTGTGGATGTGTCGTACAGCTTCTCGGTTGCTGTTGTTGAGTTGATACAGGAGAATTTGTATTTATTGAATTATTAATTTGTATCCGTTGGCTAGGAGGAGTATTAAATACGGTAGGCCTAAACGTATAAATGCCTTGCAATAATTCCGGCGTCTCCTTTATATTTGTGCCAAGTTGATTATAAGCGTATTGTGGCTTTAATTCTATATGATCTGAGCTTGTTTGTTCTATCGCATTAACTAGTTGCCTTACTAGATTATCATCACGAACTGATAATAGGTTTTTGGATTCATCAGCTACCAATGTATGGAACAGTAACGATTTATTTAGGGACGTTACACTCGAAATGGAATCTGTATACAGGAAGCTCGCTTAGTAAATCCGATAAACTCGTCAGCCCGGCTAAAGTTGTAACCGGTACACTTCCATCAGTATTTGCCGGTCCGATTCGGTGAAATTAATCGCACGCTTTCGACATTTCAGCACAATGATTGAATACAATGTCAGCGAAGTGCTCGTTGATCTGCTTAGAACCTACTTAATTTTAATTTCTAAGTGTGATACAAAATATAAAGCGTTACATACATCGTTAAACCTCGACTTCAGTTGGCTCGGAAAGTTATCCTCGCGGAGAACTTTTTATATTTTTCTTTGTTGTTTCCTTTTTTTTCGTTTGTTTGTTTTCTTGTGTGTGTGGAAGGCTCCCGTGACATGGTTTCAGAAAAAATCCCAAATTTTTGCAACAATCGATATGCTATAAATATCCCAAAGTCACAGTGTGCTTCCATTCAGCCATCTCATCGTAGTCTGTACCATCCCTTATATATACTTCCATGTACGAGTATGTTCATCTGGGCATCGTAAATTGCACCTACGGACTAATTTGTCCTACATACTTGTATTTACCTGCTGTTGAGCAAACTCAAGCAATGAAGGGGGGAAAGGAATCATAGCTACTTAGCAAAGTTTCATCTTTTGCATACATATCTACTGCGCTCAGCGTCAGCATTGCTAGATACCCAACTGATGTCATCTGATGTTCAATATAAAATGACTGTATGCTCTGCCCAAAAATTTTCCTTACCGAAAGGTCTACAACATGCGTTTGTGTGTCTCGATAATTTTGGAGGGCTTCTGACATCAAGTTACCTTAATGCCTCTGACTCTTCTTGCCCATATAGCCTTTTTCACGTTTATTTTCCACGCTGCATGAAAAAAAGCACGATGAGAATAAAACAAAGCTCATGACGAAGTCGAGGAAAGATACCTCAAATACCCAAAATATCATACTTTTCGAATACAGAATCGAAAATGTGGAATGGTGTATTTAGGCGCCAAAATAACGAGAACCATTAATGTACCAGACGACATACGCCGAAGAATACAGCTCACAAATAACATTTTTTTTCCAATTTTGCCGATCTTAAAGACCAGTTATATACACAGGAAAACAAAGCTCTAAGTATGAAAATCTGTGATAAGACCTGTGCTATGCACTAGGTGCCAAATATGGAGCCTAACCCAAACATCCGCAAACATATTGAATGCCTTCGAGCAACGGGTCTTGAGGCGAATAATTGGAGCGAAGGTAGACGGGCACCAATCACCGTCTCAACGATTGTAGAACTGCGGAAACTGCAAGTGACCATGCGAATTCAATGGACAAAAAATGGATTCCTTAAAAAGGTATTCGTATGGAGAACTGAAGGCCGGAGACCAGTTGCGAAACCAAGGAAACCCTGGTCTCATTCGGTCGATGGAGACAGTTCATTGCTGCTCCAATTTTGAAATCGGAGGACACGGTCAATGTACCGGAACCATTAGAGGCACTTGTTGCAAGAAGCGAAGCCCCGAGAGCGGCTGTAGTGCTACGAAGAAGAAGAAAGTCAATGATATTTGCTCAGTTGTTAGTTTCCAAAGGGGTGCACTTGGTTAGATAGCTTTTTTTTTATATGTAGGTGGTAAAAATACGTTACACACCAATAGAATCAGTGATGGAGTCATACGTACATATGAGTTGCCGGCATCTATTTTTAGAAAATTTCATGTATTTAAAAATTTGAACGTTGAATTTCTTTTTGGTATTTCTGAAAATTATGATCAATGATTTTTGTTAAATGATGAGTTAAGCAATAGACTTTTTCATTATTGATTTGCAAAAATTCACCGCTCTATTCAAATCTTGCATGGTCTTTTCAAATACTTCACAACTAAATTTTTAAAAACCTATAAATAATAACAATTTGCTCCTTCTTCACTAAAAGACTATCTACATTTTGATTTGGCTATGCTGTAAAAAGTCACAAATTAATTATTTCCTGTTTACAGAGCGAACTGATTTTTGAAGAAAATTATATTTTCCATTCTCAAATAGCAATATTGCATAGCGTCCATTTTACCTAATTATTACTGAATGTCTTCAAGTGTGATCCTATTACAAAACAATAATTATGATTATGGCTTTTGTTTTTTGAGTCTTTTGAGTTTGGACAGATTTAAAATCTGAATTTTTAGGGGCTATAATACTTAAACTATTATCGAGTCAACGATAGAGTATTTCGTTCAACTCTATTCGTAATCCACTGATAATCCCTACAATTGATTTTAACGATGATGTTACATACACTTAAGTATTACCCACATATGGTGATGCACTTTGATTTCTCGTCAATGTATTGTTCGGATGTGACAAATTCTCGTGACTTATTATCTTCTCAGTTTCTTGTCGGCTATTAGCCATAATTCGTCTAATAGTTGGTGCGCAGGGTGTCCGTCATAAACGGGAATCCTGCGCATGTTCGCGTCAAACTTGTGTATGCGCGTTCATATGTAATGTCTCTTGTTCGCTTGGCGCACTTAGCTGTGCCGTTGGATAGTACTGAAATAGAAAAAGATTAAAATAACTGTCTGAATTCGCTCTAATCTATATAAAGCGTGCATTTCAATATACCCCCACACGTCCGTTGTCATATTCTCGTCCTGTTTGTATTGAGAGTTTCGTTTTCGAATGCATTGCATCGGTAAGTGCGTTACGATTTTGTTGCGGTTGACTCGATCGATTTTTGAAACAGAATTCAATAATGGCAACTATAACAGCTACAAGGAGCCCACCAATCAGGATGTAGAAAATACCAGCCACGTTACTTAAGGATAGTTCATTATGTGATGTCTCCTGGTTATCGCGGGTATTGCATTCTGTTTTGTCATACCACCATTTGTTCATTAATTTAGCAAGTTCACCGTTTTCCTTTAGAGAAAGAACAGCGAGGTTGATTGGATCCCTAAAAGAAAATGAGTAGAAATATTTTTAAGTGTGATTTTCGAAAATGATTTTGTAAAGGATGCAATATGTACAGAATAATTGCGACTTTTAAAAATAAGAATTTTATGGAGACTCGTTTATTTTGTGACCTGTGAATCCATTTGGCTATTGCTACGCCCGTCTAGTGTAGAGTCCAAATATTTCGAAATCTGATCATAAGAATAAAATGAAAATGTCGAAGGAGAGAATTTTGTCACTCACTACTTGTTAGATTTCCAGGGGAGAAGCATCACGCATGATATATTTTTAATAAAGATTTTAGTTACTGTTTTCCGCCATGTTTTGTTATTGGATAGTTATTTGCTACAAGTGGTGAGTCTGGAATCTGACTAAATTCATTACCGATTATTCGGTTACCTTAGTTTTTGTATACTACGTTTCATACTCTTCTTTCGTCTACAAAATGACCGATACAGAAGAATCACGCACCAAGGCACCAATTAACAATGCACTTCTTACACCGATGCAAGAATTTACGCTGCCGTGGATGGAAGTAATACAGAATTTACACCTCCCGCCATTTCAGCAGTGGGTTCCATTGCTGTGGTTCGCACAAACGGAAGCACAATTTTTAATGCATAGAATCAATTCAGGCACAAGCAAGCTTAATGCGATCATAGCTTCTTGTTGACTGCGGTATTTGGAACAAATTGCAGATATAGCGAAAAAATACGATGCAATAAAGTGACGTCTGATCTCTCGCTTTGACGACGCATCAGAAGTCAAGCGAGCTGAATCGCGTCCTGATGGAACTTGAGCTAGGAGATAGGAAGCCACCACAATTGTCCCGTGAGATGTCAACATTAGCCGAGAGTCAACTGTCAGAAGACGCAGTCAGAACGCTGTGGTTATGCCATTTGCCAGCACAAGCATGGGCGATACTCAGCATTACCACACAGCTAGATTTGTTGGAGTTAATGAAGGCTGCTACACATAATTATCACAGAAATAAACGTAAGACCGACGTTATCGATAGCAACACTAAATGAGGTTCAGAAAAAGCTGAAATCGAACGACTTACTAGAAAAAGGTAGCCTCACTGATCGATTTATGACGATGGAGAAAAATTTACGAAGTCTGCAGAAAAATGATAGCCCGTGAAATACGCGTACTGGAGCTAAATCAAAATATGAAACCGCACATAGCAACGAAATTTGTTTCTACTACATGCGTTTCGGAGACAGAGCTTGCAAATGCTGCGAGCTAAGTAATTAATGGCCGTCAGAAAACTAAAAGAGTCATCGAATAGCCATCGAATATGATGACACTTTGGAGTTACACCACCTAGTAATGCGAGATAGCCGAAGTGGTATGCTGTTTTTGATGCATACTGGAGCCAGCATATCAGTCATTCCCCAAAGGAAGACTGACTGCATTACAACTTTCAAATTATATGTGGCGAATAACTTCATCACCCATACGTATGGCGAACGTGCAGTGGAGCTGGACTTTGGGTTGCAAGGACCAATCCGATAGAATTTCCATGTCAATAGGCCAATAATAGGTGCGGACTTTCCTCGGCAATTTAATCTCCTTATCGATGTAAAACGGAATTTTCAAGTAGGAAAGTATTTAATGCACTATCAGCCTTTTGACGAGATAATCCGTTTTACTATTTGTTGGCGGAATGGCCGGCGCTGAGCAGATCATCCAACTACACCGAGGGCCAACCGTACTCCATCGTACATCGTATAATTATGTCTGGACCATCCTCTTTGGAACTATCGCAACTCCATAGTGCACTTCTACGATTTCACGCATAGCTTCCACAATAAAGCTTTATTTAGCACGATCAAGCTTGAGCGGGTATATTGCCAGATATTGATGCATGAGGAGAGCGTTCCTAAAACCGCAGACCACATCTGGTTCTTTCAAATTCCGTCGAATGAAATTTGGCCTATGGAACGTTGTACAAACCTTTCAAATGTTCCTGGACTCGGTCCTACGAGGTCTGAATTTCTGTTGGTCTTAATTGGGCGACATCCTCGTTGCTTCTTGCAACCCAACTAAATATGCTGGTCTACTATCGTATTCAAGTTGACGACACGGCAAGCACAGTGTTGTAGGAAAAACTCAAACTAGCCCATCTACCAAATACTAATCTCAATAACAAGCTCGTCATCACCAAACAATTCATATTAAATAAAGAAAAAAGAGCACCGAAATCATATCCAGCAGTTCGAGCGCCATTGACTAAGAATCAATAATATTTGTCAATTCTTGAACATTATTTAGAGGGGAGTGTTGTGGAGCACAAATAGTTCAAACTCTTACCACGAGAGTAAAAGGAAAATGTCAAAAAAGAGTATTTTATTGCTCACTACTTGCTCTTCTAGCGAGAGGAGAGAGGGAAGACAAAGTGCCAGACAAGCGATCCTTCAGCCCCGAAACCCCCGCCTGATGTGGGTCCCTTTCATCTTTTAGGACTGTTCGAGCATAATGTGCCACCTGGTTCCATTTGTCAACCGATTCGAGCATCACCGCGACTATATTACCCTGGGTAAGCTCTCTCGTCTCCCTGTAGAGGTCCCATCGCAGGTTGACCCATTTTGTGCAAGCAAAAAATGTGTGATAGGCATTGCACTCCTCTCCTGGGCAAAACCGACAATCGGAAGACAGTGACATACCAATCTGAAAACGCCTATGCCCGCTCAAACGCTGCGTCAGATAGAAATCAGTCTCAACATGCCTTCGATTCAGCCATGGTCTCACATCCAGGATGAGGCGCACAGTCCACTTTCCCTCCGTGCAATTGACCCAAGACTGCTGTCAATCATTAAGTGAGCACTGTCTCTCTTCGCGGACAACCATTTCCCCCGCATCCTCGTTTCGACGCAGATAAATAAAGCGGTACTCTCTAGCAAGGAGACCGCCAGATATCACACCTGCAATCACTCTCACCGCTGAATCAGAGACTGTCGTATACGAAGCTGCAGTCCTCAGTGCTCCTCTTCTCTGTATCTGTGCCAGGCGTTTTCGGTATACCTCCTTACAGAGAGCGTCGCCCCATGCTTCTGCTCCATACAGTAACACTGACCCAACAACACTCATCAAGAGGCATCTTCTTGATAGGCTGGGTCTCCCTAAGTTGGCCATAAGTTGACTCAGAGCCGATACTCCCGAAGCAGCCTTCACAGCCGTTGCCCTGATTTGCTCAGAGGAGTTCATCTTCGAGTCGATCAGTAAACCCAGGTACTTGACCGCTTGTTTCGATTTGATTCGTATGTCTCCAATTCTGATCATCCTTACTCTAGGGATCCTCTTTTTTATCAATATGACCGCTTTGCTTTCTCGAGTGCTAAACTGAACCCACGAGCAGTTATCCAGTCTTTCATTTGGCGCATTAGCATACCTAGCCTAAGCTGCACTTGTGCAACGGTGCGTCCAGTGACCAGAGCCGCAACATCATCCACATAGACGATTCCCCTTGCTGATCAGCACGAGCCTCGCCACCTTCCATTGTGCCGGGAAAACCCCGTCCCGCAGGTAAACATTGAATGTGCTGAGCAGTAAGTCAGGACAATGGTTTGACAACCTGCAACATCATCTGGATTTGGAGCCTTTCTTGCTTTCAGTGAAAGGACTTCCTCCTCCAGTTCTGGCTGTGTGAAGAGTTGTCACTTGACTACTGTTTCACCATGGACAGCGTCAACATGGACGGGATGGGCGGGGAAGGAGGCCCGCACTCTCCCATTCATCTTTTCCGCATCATGTATGCAATGCTTCCGTAGGGCGCCAAGCTTCCGCATAACTAGCATGTAGTCAAAGCCCCTTCGATCCTTATTGACATTGTCCACTAGATCTTACCAGCAGCGAACCTTGCTATTGTTAATCAATTTGCGAAGGCATTTCCTGGCCGACTTATAGGCTGCCACCCGGTTGTATGCCTTTCTTTTGTTATTGGATAGTTATTCATTGCACTGACTATTAATGGGCCCATCTGTCAAACCCCGCGCTAAGTACTTTCAGAAAATTTTGTGGGATTGTCGGAAATGGTGAGTTAATGAAGGTTTCGTAAATAAATTTTTTTCAAAGATTTTTAAGCAAAGCCTCTCCTTATATGGAAGTAACCTTCGGCAATTCATCGAAAGTAGGCTAATGAAATAACAAAAAAATCCTTGCAAGATTTTTCTAGACCTGGTTTTGAGTTTTATGTTTCTCCTTCACAATATGGCATTTTTGAGTGAAAACTTAAATTAATATTCATCGCCGTAGAAGATAATTTTATCAAGTTAGACACAAATGATTTAAACTGCATCTCCTTAAAAAACTATTGGGTTGTTCCATAATTCATGTCGTATTTTACTCAAAGATTATGTGAACTGTATATTTCATGTAGTAGTGATTGCATGTGGCTTGTGTTATGCTATGGGTGTGAAACGTGGACCCTAACCCAAGCATCCGCAAATATATTGAATGCTTTTGAGCAACGGGTCCTAAGGCGAATGATTGGAGCAAGGCCAGACGAGGACCAATGGCGAATCCGATGCAACCATGAGCTGTATGAAATTTTTGACGAGCCGGAGATCTAAACGATTGTAAGACTGCGGAAGCTGCAATGGGCTGGACACATGAATCGTATGGATGAAAAACGGATACCCAAAAAGGTATTCGTTGGGAGAACTGAAGAGCGAAGACCAGTGGTGAAGCCGAGGAAACGCTGGTCTGACTCGGTCAACTAACCAGTTCATCGCTGCTCGGATTTCGAAATTGGAGGACGTGGTCAACAGACCAAGACCGTTGGAGGCACTATTTGCAGGAAGCGAAGGCCCGAGAGGGGCTGTAGTGCTAAGAAAAAGAAGAAGAAGAAGAAATTGCGTGGCTTATATCATCATATACTTTTAGGGTTTTGTACCAAAATACAAAACCCTATTGCAATCACGACCTGTGCCCGTCTGTCCGTCCGTCTGTATGTCACAACACTTTTTCTCCGAAACTATAAAGGCTACAGCCATGAAACTTTGTGGAAAGGTCAGAAGTGGTGACTTCTTGAAAGTTCAAGGGTGGAAAAAATTTTTCAAAGGGGTTTAAGGCGGGTCTCCCCATATAGGGAGGTGACCCCTAAAAAAATGTTTTCACCATTGGTAGTCGAGTAGGATGTCATTGGAAAGGTCTCAATGAGATCTTCTCAAAAAAAGTCTTAAAATTGCCTTATAAGTACCGAGGGGGGCAAGGGAAGGGGAAATTTACGAACTTTTCGCGTATCCCCTCTCGCGATTGGACACCTTCCATCCGAAAAATCTGAAAAAATCATGAATGTAGGCCTTTATGAGTACAACAACAACAAATACATGAGAAGTCGAAATTCACTCAACATTGTTAGCAATAGTATGATTTATCGATTTGATGTTTTCTTGAATAAAATCTAAACGGTACCTTTAAATTCAATAAAGCACAGATGACTATTGATGAGATTGATATTTTCTGTAAGTTTTATAAAGGTCGAATCGTATTTAACGAAGTTATAGCGATTTGAATTTTCCTGTATTACTATGGAACAATGTGCCCTGTATTACTATGGAAACATATGGCTATGGAGCCATATGCGCTTTCTACCGACTCAGACACTACAGCTTTGCTAGGATTTGCATGAAAATTTCAGGAATGATAGGTATCATGAAGATGAGTACATACAATTGAAACAAGTCGAAGAGGCAGGAGAGAGCTCCTAGCAAAAGGGCTTTGTAACCATTCTAATATTCGAAAAAATAGGCCATGAACCGATGATTACAGTGCAGAGGAGTGGCCCCTGAAAAAAAATTTATGAAAGGTAGCCGATATGAGTATCAAATGAAAGTTCGATATGAGAGCTTTTCAAAACAGTTCTTAAACTGACAGTTTTTGCTTCAGTAGGGGCACAGGGGGGGGGGGGGGGGGGGGAATACATGAAAAATGTGTTTCCTCCCTCGCGAATGGACACCCGTAATCTAAAAAATCTGAAAAAATTATCAAGCGAGATATTTATGGGTATAACTATAACAAATACCTCAGAAGTCAAAATTCTTTCAACTTTGTTAATAATAGCATGATCCTTGAACATGACGTGTTTCTTGATTTTATTCGTTGCTGGTTACTGCATTTTGTAAGTTGAGTACAAAACCCTTCTGACATGAGCAAATGTCTGTCTACCCAACTTGTTTAAAGGTTATACTTTAGACTATCTTCAGTGAAACCCTGAGCGTCATTAGTAAACAAAAAGCTAGTTAAAAATGAACTTGGAAATGGGCAATCAAAGAGAGTAAAATGCGGTGTTAGCTCGAAAGAAATTGTATGAAATTCGCGGTGAGGAATGCCCTACTGAACGCCAGTATCAGCATTGATTTGCTCGTAAGATGCATCACATACTGCTCGTCCAACCACTTCTGCTGATGACAAAATAAAGGCGTTAATTGAAACCAACCGGCGTATGACAACTTAAGAGAAAGAAGAAAAGGTTAAAATATCGAATTCAACCGTTTACTTGCACTTACAACAGTTTGGTTACGTAAACAAACTGGGTCTTTGGGTTCCTCACGAACTAAAGGAAATCCACTCCACCAAACGCATTAATATATGCCATTCTTTGCTGAATCGTAACCAAAACGACCAATTTTTAAAACGAATCATGGATCAAGAAAGATAAGCCCCCACAATCGACATTCAAAGCCAATATCCACCAAAAAAAGATTTTGCTTTCTGTGTGATGGGATTACAATAGTTTAATCTACTTTGAGCTGATTCCAAGAAATCAAACTATTGACTCAAATGTGTACTATAGTCGACAATCAAAATTGAACGAACAAACCAAGAAAAAACGCCCTGAATTAGCCACTTGCAAGGGCTTGATGTTTCATCATCATAACGCCAGAGCCCAAACCTCTTAGGTAACCCATCAAAAATTAATGGAGCTCAATTGAGAACTGATGCCACATCCACCTTATAGACTTGGCTTAGCACCATCAGATTTTTATTTGTTTCGCTTCCTTCAAAATCATATGAATGGAAAAGCATACGATTTCTATCAGGCTGTTAAAAATGAGTTGGACCAGTTCTTCGCTTCTAAAAACCAAGGCTTCTTCGAACGTGGAATTTTTCAACTTATCGAAAGATGGAAAAAGGTAATTCAACAAAATGATCAATACATCATTGGTTAATGTTTGTTGTTAATATAAATAAATTTACTTTAAAACACATGAAGAAAAAAACGACATTAATTGACCTACAATTCGATAGGTACTATAGATACTAGTTTGTGGGAGTTTTCATAAAAATTTTAGAAATCAGTTGGAACATGATATGATAATATACAACTCCGCCGTAGACCATCCCAAGCCTGTTTGGGAAAGGAGGAGGGAACATTTTTTTCTTAAGCTGACAGCTCCCGTGATTCCTCATTTTAAACCCTCTGATTAAATGGTAGTAAAAGTTTTGGGGTCGCACATTGGATTTACTGGTCCCCCAATAATAGAACAAGAAATGCTAACAAATGTAAATCTATCTACAGCTTGGCTACCAAATCTTACTTAAACCTCATTTGAGTGGACGTAAAAGAGTGAAGCACAGTCTTTGTTGCCTGGTAATGGAATCGAAGTAATAACCATGACGTCGGTATAGAAGTTAGGGGACGGACTAACTCCCCGTCCCTGAAAACCCCTACACTATTTCAAAAGCTGCAGCAGAGCCTTGGAATGGATTAGACCCCCAAACTGGGCTGGAAGTGATATTCAAGACATAAGATCTCTCACAATATTCAAAAGAGGGAAGCCTACTGGAAAACAATAATCTGAAGTGGCTTTTATTGTGGAAAGAGATCGCATGCTATTGATTTCAAGGCAGTCAATAAACGGCTGTGTGGGATCCATATAAAGGCGGAATTTTTCAAAATCTAGCCGATAAAGGTACTTGCCTTAACCAAAGAAAAAAACGAAGAAATGAAAGAAACGTTCTACAATAACCTGGAAGGACTAATTGACATATAGCCTACAAATGACATGAAAATAATTCTGGGTGATTTCATCGCTAAGCTGGGCAGTGAATCATCTCATCGGAGAATGAGTGGAGAATATAGCCTCCGCGATGAAACAAATGACAACTACCAGCATGCAGACTTGGCATGTATCAGAATTCTGGTAACAGTTTGACTTGCTTCCCACATCGATGCATCCATTAAATATCCTGGATATCAATGGATAGCAACACGCAAAACCAGATCGATCATGTTCTAATCCAACAACATAGGGCCTTGAGCATACTGACGTCCATACATATCAAGGAGCCAATAGTAACTCAGATCATTATTTGATCAAATTAACCTATCGAGGTCGTATATCAAATGCGTATTCGGCGAAGGTTAGCCCGCTTAAAAAAATTTGAAATGGAAATTCCTCCAAACCCCGTCTGGTGCAAAAAAAAATTGACGGGGGCCCTCGATACCCAGCTGTCTCCATCGTCTCAGACACATCGCTGAAAGCAAACAACGAGCTCTTGATGGAAGTGAAAACGAAAAGGTCGGAACAGATGATCGAACTTCAAGCCCGGCTTAAAAGAAAAGATTGATTCGATGATGAGTGCCAGGAAGCGTATCAGGCGTACAAAGAATGCTTCGGTAGGGAAACCTGGAAGAAGGGAGAAAACTATAGAAATCTCAGAAGAGTAGCGGATAAGACAATTAAAATTAAGAAAAGTACTATGATGACTAATCGAGAAGTATCGATACATGAGTAAGTCTAGCGAGCAACAACGTAACACAAGCATACAAAGTAGTGCAAAGCCTGTAACGTGGTTATCAGCCCAAAACCACGTTCTACCGCGATGACATCAGCAATATCATCGCTGATCAAACCAGGATTAAGGGAAAACGGCCATCATATTTAAAGGACCTTCTTAACCTTCCACTCAGTTCCAGAACATTGGAGCCTATAAATGTTTTTGGAGACAATTCTTTGGCTCTACCAACTCTGGATGAAGTTTGTTCTACCATCAAAGCCCAAAAGAATAATAAAGCTCCGGAGATCGATGAGATTACAGTAAAGCTCATCAAATATGATAATAGCTGTGTTCAGAAATCTATTCACAAAGTTGTCCAGCATATTTGGAAGGAAGAGCATATGCTGAAAAGGTGGAGCCAATCAATTATATACCCTATCCACAAAAAAGGTGACAAACTACAGTGTGAAAACTATATAGGTATAGTGTTGCTTTATACGTACAAAATATTTTCAATGATCTTAGAAAATTAAATCGGATCATGAGCCAACAGTATTATTGAGGGTATCAAGGTGGTTTTAGAGAAGGTAGATCGACAACAGACCAATTTTTCACAGCCAAGCAGGTACTTAAGAAATGCTGGGGGTTCAGCACATACGTACATTAAATTTTCATTGACTTTAATCAAACATACAACAGTATTGATTGCAGCATAGTGTACCAAATAATGCTTTGCATTGGCGTCCCAGCCAAATTAGTCTGTCTTACCAAAAGGAAAATGATGACGACAACCTCCCAAGTCCACATCAATAACCAACTCACCGATGCCTTTGGCACAAATATTGGACTAAAGTAAGGAGATAGGCTGATCCCATTGCTATTCAATTTGGCTCTGGAATACGTCATAAGGAAGCAATACAAGAGGTACATTTCTTTATAAGTTGAGCCATGTAGTAGCCTAGGCAGACAACAGCAACTTTTTATTAGGGTGATTAACAACTGCTAGAGTAGTCTTCCTGAAACTCGACGGCGAAGCAAAACGAGTAGAGTAACAAATCAATGAAAATAGAACAAAGCTCATGACGCAGTCTAGGAAAAATACCTCAAATACACAAAATATCACACTTGATGAATACATTATCAAAAACATGGGCAAATTTGTGTATTTAGACGCCAAAATAACGGGAATTGGTAATGAAATAGACGAAATACACCGAAAAATACAGCTCCTGAATAAAACGTTTTGGTCAGTTTTGAAGATCTTGAAGACCAGTTGCATGTACAGGAAAACAAAGCTCCAAGTATATAAATCTATGATAAAGCCTGTGTTATGTTATGGGTTTGAAATATGGACCCTTATACAAACACTCACAAATATATTGACTGCTTTTGAACGACAGGTCCTGAGGTGAATAATCGGAGCGAAACTAGGCGGGAACCACTGCTAAATTCAATACAATCATAAGCTGTATGAAACTATTGACACGCCGGTTGTCTCTCGGTTGTAATACTGCAGATGCTGCATTGAGCTGGCCACATGAATCGTATGGACAAACAACGGATACCCAAAAAAGTATTCGTTGGGAGAACTGTGGGACGGAGACCAGTGGGGAAACCGAGGAACTGCTGAACTGACTCAGTCCACGAGAACAGCTTATCACTGATCGGATTTTAAAATTGGAGGACGCGGTAAAAAGACCAACACAGTTGGAAGAGCTATTTGCTGGAAGCGAAGGCCTCTCGGGCCTGTATATGTTTTCTTCTGATTTTATTTGGTACCGTCAACTCATGCGACGGGCGCATCTGGACAGTTTCGAAGTCGAAAGAGAAGTGAAATTTTTCCGTTGGTCTTGCTGTTATTTCAATCCGCCACGCACGTGTGTACGCTGCTGATGCCAGACCATTATGTTTACGTGTGCACTGTCGATGCCGGAGCCAGAGTGGTTATTTTGCCACATATCTGTTTGTTCTGTTGGACCAAGAATTATTGGGTCGAAGACGGATCTGGCTGGCAAGTGAAGACTTGTCGTGTGGCCAGAGTTTGTTTTCACTGTGAGGGGCATGAGGGCATCAAAATTGGTACATTCTGAGACCTACAAGTATTCAACTTAAGAACAATATGTCATAGTTAAGATACAAAAACAACCAACACTGTTTCATGCTATTCAATTGGAGATTTTCTCTGCGATTCGAACGGCATCTAATTAATGTTTCACACTGATAAAAACTAATATGTGCATCTAAGTTTTGCAAGGACTTTGCACTTAATTTGAATTTATTTTAAGTTCATCATCACTTTTAATTTCATCGTACGAAACCAATCATCACCTCTTGAGCATTTTTCTCTACGTGAATAATAAATTACTCTTGATAATATTGGAATTTCTGCCGTACTTTTCAATTTCTCCGAATAGCTTTGAGGCATCTTTGACTAAGGCCAAATCATCCATATTATTCTATTCATCACATATTAATCATGATGACCAAATTCCTTGCATAACCATTCGGACATACCAAACAATTCCAATCATTTGCTTGACATACATCATCAAAGCTCACCACCTTATTAGCAGATCTATCTTTGTAATATCCACTTTAATTCACTAAACCAACCATAACTTGATTAGATACATTTATCTTCTATTTAATTGATTTCAAATGGCATATTATCGATATTATTATCAATAATTCTCATAAGATGTTGACATGACATAGTCACATAGCTCACAAGGATATTCCGCTCAGCATGTTGTATTGTGAGGATACTAAGAAAATTAATATAGTTTCTCTGTGAGCGCTGTCGTTTAGTCTTCCCACGTCCTGTCTTGTCAACCCAGCCATCCTAATGCAACATCGTTCATCGCATGAATGCACCACAGGAAAATCCTTCAGCTTATTTTGAAATGATTTAATTTGCTTTCGTTTGATTGACAAAGTCCCATGAGGCGTTCAAACACGTACGTGCACAGGTCAGATTCAATTGATTTATCGATGGCATATATGAATTGATAGCATAATTAATGGAATGCTAGTTGATGATTTGTCTCCAATTAGATGTGGAAATGTTGCAAATAGACAAACAAACCAAGTTTATTATTTTTAATTGAGAAAATATGCCGAGATGGAATTGTACTACGGATTTTGATTGCGTATTGATTGATGGTAACATCTTCTGCTACAGTACTAAAAGCTGAAGACATAATTAGGAGTTTGATCTGATGGTAGATACAATTATCGGTTCAATATATTTTATGCAATTACGATTTCAACACAAATCATCAGAAAAAAAAAATAAAACAACTTAAGTTAGTGAAAGAGCACTCTTCCAAAGTGGTTTTGTAGGCAACTCAGCTTTTAAAATAATTTTCTAATTAATTCGGCAAATTACATATACATGCACAGCTTATTAATTAAATCGGTGCACCGAATCAGATGTCGTTAAATAAGATTGTTTTCTCCATAGGAAAATTTTACCACACGATTTTTATCTGGTTCGCACATGGGAGGCTATCTATCTGGCTATCCATACCTATCAATCTGTAAGTAAGTCCGAAAGTCAAAGCATATTTTTTCAAAACCAGCTGAAGTTTAAATATTCAAACTTTATGTAAAACATCAAAAGTGATTTAAAGTATGTTGATACGTTTTAAATTAAAAATTTATTTTAGAAGATTTTAAGTGTGGTTTCCTTATCAAAAATTGCTCATCGAAAATACTTGAATAGGGTATAAAAAAAAGTCTTGGTGAGATCATTTCATTGCAATTAGGATTATTTTATTCGTATCCCCAAAAAATACTTTCGTTGAGCTTGAGTTTGTACGCTCACTGAAGATGTGAAGCGAGTAATACAATGCGTCACTGTCAAAAACATTTGACGGTGGTCCCTGACACGTCAGTGGCATTCTGATGTCACCAAGTACTTGATTTCCACTTGTTAAGCGGAAACTTTGCTATGTTGGGCAACCTATGTAAATAACTCAGGCATGGGGAAGCTAAGAGAAACAGAAGAGCATTTCGATAGGTAAAATTAATTTAAATTAAAAATATGTGACTGGATTTCACTAGACGGAAAGGTAAATTTTTGTTGGTGCCATTATTTTCAAAAAGTAGATTTTAATTTGATTGACCACCACTTTGAAAGTTAAACACTGCTTAAGAAAAATTTTCTGTTGCAGGTGGTCCGATAAATATAGTACAATAGGCTCACCGCCCGACGGTGCCACTATACAAGAGAGACTCACTATCGTGTAGTATATTCTTGTAGATAACTACTTTCAAAATATCAGCCGAATCAGAATCATAGTTTTGTTATGACCGCGTGCGGAAACGGGCCTGTCCGCGGATTTTAGAAAAATGGACCTAAAGCAATATCGGGCGATGATTCAATTCTTGTTTTGGAAGGCAAATTGAGGTGTGAAATCAAAGAGCACTTGAATACTGTGCACGATGACTCTGTTCCTGTAATGGCGACCGCAAAAAATTGTTTCAACGAGTTTCAACATGGTCGCATGTTGGTTTTTGATGAGCCATGCCCCGGTGCCCCAAAAGCGGCTACATCGGAGGATAACGTGGCAAAATTCAACGAGCTCGTAATGACAGAGTGCCGATTAAAGTTGCGCAAGAAAGCTGAGGTGGTCGACATTTCAAAAGACCGCATGGGTGATGCTCCACATGAAATTTTGGGCATGGAAGCTCGGCAATGGGGGCCGCATTTGTTCACTCCCGACAACGAATGCAACCGTGATACCCCTTCAAAGTAGTGCTTGACGCTATTTAAGCGTGATTCGAAGTAGTTTTTGTATCTTTTTGTGGCCGTAGACAAAGCATTGCTGTACTGGTATACACCAGAGACTAAAAAGCAGTCAAAATAGTAGAAGGGTGAAGACTGTCTTATGGGCCAGAAAGGTGATGGCCACCGTTTTCTGAGATTCACAAGGTATGATCTGCATCGACTAACTCGAGAAGGGCAACCCGGTCACAGAATTCTACTATGCTGAATTATTTGGCCGATTCGGCAGAAAAAAAGGCCCATTTACCGAAAAAAAATATGAAGTCCTAATGACTAGGCTCATCTTCAGAGACATAGCCATTGGTATTTGGCTGATGATAGCTCCCTGAAGATGGACCTAGTCATCTGGATTTCAATTCGGTTGGGAGGGTACGCGGGGTCATCAAATCCACCCGGATGTCCAACATTTATGTATTAGCTAGCTTCTCTATTGAAAACGGAAGGATGAATTATGTCATCAGTAGGGTGGGTGTAATAACGTCTGATACTCCAGAGCGATACTCGCCAGAGATCTGTCATCCTTACATGAATTGTGAACCAGTTGACATATCTTTGCCAGTAAACCGCTACTTGACGTTTGTGTATCGGAGTGGTTGGAGACTCATACAAGTGGAACAATAAAACAATTTCGCGTACGAAGCTTTAACGACTAATGCAAGTTAAATGTCAATGTGTGCCATTTGATTTTAATTTCTTTTACTGTATGTTCATTGGAATGTCCTTAGTTTTTAATTTATACGTAGTTTATGTGAGCAGTAAGAGGATAGTTTTTTTTAATGAATCGAAAATTGTTAGTGCTAAAAGATAGGAATTTCATTAAAAAATAATCCCTGTGGATCCACACCTTTGCTGTCAGCTCGAGGCGTGAATCTTCAGGCATGGTAATTAACTGTAGGAAGTAATTTGTGCGAACAAGTATATTGACGGGTTTTTCGTTCATGCTCTCGCCATACTTCTCAACGACGGGCAGAGTGATTTGCTGGGTAGGTATATTTCATTTACGGTGCCATCAATTCGGTTTCTCCATTCAGCTTGAATTCCAGAGAAATTTTGGAGCTGAGCGGGAGGCAGTGAACGTGTGAGTACAAAATCCAGATACTCCATCCCCACGATAGACAAGGATCCAAGAATTTAGGGAATTACCCACCATTTATCTCTGTACTAAATCATAAGTCGTAAATGAGAGAAAAGTTGGCCTTCTGTCAGTCGGGAATGATTCCCAGAGTACGGCTCTAAATAATTGTGATCGGATCGTAAGTAATTGGTGACAATGGGGGATTTTGAAACTTTAAGCTATCGGATAAAGAAAAAGGTGGAAAATCAAATATATTATATTAGATGCCTCGCTTTCGATACTGTACAATATTCACTGGAGGTCATCAATCACCTTTGATATAAGATATAGATCATGTATTTCTATGTAACAAGCAGTGTAAAGAGAAAGACACTCATATTCATAAATAAAAGAATACGAAATAAAAAGGGACCTTAAAATAAATTATATAAATTTATATTTTTAATGGAATATAAAAAATCAATTTATATCTAGTACACAGACAAGGGAAACGTGCTAGCTCAATAACGAGCAAAGAAATGCTCTGGATAGAGAATTTAAGCGAATAAATAGACAAACCGCGTTCTAGTCATCCGTATTAGCAACTATTTTATGAGAAGTTGTGTATCGAATGTAATATCATTGATTGTATCCGAAAAATCAGAAAGCAATTAAAATATTAAATGTAATGGTTGATTCAAATATAATTTTCAAAAAGGTGAATAATTAAGAAAAGTAACATTTTGCTTTTGACATTTACTTAATGATAAGTGTTGTCTACATTCAAACGCATACGTTAGTGTAGAAAGAAGAAAGTCAAGATTCTGAGCGTTCCTCCAATAGTATCCAATAATCAATTAATTAATGAAGCAATTACAAGTTCAATCAAATGAGAAAAAGGACACTTAGTAAAAACTAAATATGAAATTAATGAAAGAGTAAAGTTTTATTTATTCGTTTATCAATTTAACTAAATGATTGATTGGTTTTATTACATTCTAAGAAACTAAAATGAATTTCCGTGATCTGTCAGGACTCCTGAAGAAACGGAAACGGAAGACTCACTTTGCAAATTGGGTTCATTGTACTCAAAGCGACAGATATCTAGTACGACTTCAATAATGGCCCACGTCTCAGCCACTTAGTGATTAGCGGGAACGAGAAATTCAACGATGACATAACCATCAACTGCGGCTAGACCACAACAAATTTATGGCGGAATACTTGGAGCGCATACATATGTCACCCTTGACAACGAAGGACTTGCAGTTAGATGAGCAGCATTCATACTATATACCACACCATGCAGTCCTTAACCCCACAAGGAATAAAACAAAACTGCCGATGGTTTTCGACACTTCAGCCAAATCCACGTCAGGAGTATCCCTCAGTCAGTGATAACGATAACACTTTAACCAACTTGGATGGAGCTGACAACATTTACAAAGCTTTACAGCTAAAGCGGGACGTCAGTTGGTCTTTTGTTCAGGGAATTCATCTCCTTACGCGGAACTGTCCGCTTCCTAAGGAAAGCAAAATACGTGGTCTCGACCCATTCTTCATCACTGATGGCGTTTGCGGATCAACGGGAGTGTGACAAATGCGGAATTGCTCTTCAACCAGTGGCATACAATCCTGCTAGATCAGAATCATCACATCACTTCACTTCTCATCATCCATGAGCCTCAGCAACATTTACATGCGGCTTGTCGATTACTATTAACCATTCTACTCCACAAATTTTGGATGATGGAATCACGGATCGTCATCGCAACTGCGCTATGTGTACATGACATCGGACAAAAACATTGCATCAGAAAACGGCCCCATTACCAGCGGTAGGAGTAACGCCTGCAAGAGCCTTCGCAAACTGCGGTGTCATCTATGCAGGACCACTCATTGTCAAATGATAGCACGGACGGCCAGCCAAGCAGTACAAAGCCTACATACCGCTCTTTGTCTGTTTGGCTACGAAGGCCATTCACCTTGGAATAGTCACAGAATTGACTATGGAACGTTTTATAGCATTTCTAAGGCAGTTTATATCTCAGCGGGGCTGTCCTGATAACGGAATCAACTTCGTACGAGCAAACAAGGAAATAGCATCAATCCATCTGATGCTCAAGTTTCGGAAGGCAGTGACTGACATCATTTATTTCACTTCTTCGAAGATCATCAACTTGCACTTCATTCCTCGGGCAACCCTCTCACTTTGGAGGACTTTGGGGGGCAGGAGATAAATCGGTTAAATGTCACTTGATCAGAGTCATCGGTAATGTAGCACATTCGAAGAACTCTACACTCCACTTAGTCAAGTGGAACATTTTTTAAACAGCTGGCCACTATGTCCTCTCACAAGTAATCCAAGCAATGTCGCTCCTTTGACACCAAATCATTTCCTTATTGGTATCAGTGGCGGACTTTTAATTGACTCGGAAGAGCATTCATCCTACATCAACCACCTACAAAGATGGAAATATATTCAGAAGCTACACAACGATTTGTGGACACGTTGGACAAGTGGAATCACGGAACCAATGGGCTTCCTTAGCTCCGGATATCATACTCGAAAGCTTGGTCATCGTAAAAGCGGATAACACATCACCGGCTACGTGCTATTTAGCACGCATCATTCAGTTGCACCCAGGCACATCAGAGTAGTCACCCTTCGGAACCACCACGAAGAATTCAAACGGCCCATCAATAAATTGATTCTTCTGCCAGTATCCATGGAAATTAATGTTGACAATTGACTACTGTTTTAAGGTAGGCGGCATGTTCGGGAATTTTCATACCTTAAACGACGGTATTCAAAATTACATCAACGTGACAGGCTTCTAATTTTTGGAGTCTCGGACAGATGTCAGTTTACAGGCTTTGGACTTTCGAAGTCTCGGACGGACGTCAAACGTGAATATATCCTATTATTATTTTCCTTGAACTCACTTTGCCCATGTATCTTGTTACAAGTGGACCGTTAAGAAGAAATAAAACGTACTTTCAAATCTGGAACCATCGAAGGTTTTTCTTGGTATAAATCCCCATAAGAGAGAGTTAAAAATAAAAAAAGACAAATAATAGTGAGAAATAATGTGAACGTTGTTAATAAATTTAAAAAAAACGAATAATATTAAGAAATAATACGAACCACATTAATAAATAACAAAGAATAAAGTAAAAATAATAAGAATAAATAATACGAACAATAATAATAAATAATAATTAATGATGCAAATCCACGATCAAAGAAAGCTGGGCACGATATTTCAAGGACCTCTTTAACCCTCCGCACAGCTCCAGAATATCGTAGCCTATATATGTTCCGGAGAGCTTCCATTAGCCCCACCAACTCTGGATGAAATTTGTCCCACCATCAAAGCCCAAAAGAATAATAGATGAGATTTCATTGGAGCTCATCAAATATGGCGGCAACAGTGTCCATAAAGCTATTCACACAGTAATCTAGTACATTTGGCAACAAGAACATATGCCAAACGAGTGTAGCCAATCAATTATATTCCCTATCCACAAAAAAGGTGATAACCAACAGTGCATCACTACTTTATACGGCGTACAAAATATTTTCCAATATCTTAGAACATAAACTCGCATCATGAGCCAACAGTTTTATTTCGGAGTATCAATGTGGCTTTAGAGCAGGTACATCAACAATAGACCAATTGTTCACAGTCAAGCAGATACTTGAAAAATGCTGGGTGTTCAGCATACACACCAAATATTCGTTGACTTTAAGCAAGCATACGACAGTATTGATCGTACTGTTTTGTAACAAATAACGGTTTGCTTTGGAGTCCCAGCCAAATTAGTCCGTCTCACCAAAATGACAATGATTCCGATAACTTCCCAATGCCACATCAATAACCAACGCACCAATGACTTTAACACATTATTGGATTAAAGCCAGGAGATAAGCTGGCCCCATTGCTCTTCAATTTGGCTCTGGAGTACTTGATAAGAAAGCTACCTGTCGATACGCAAGGTACATTACTATCCAAGTCAAGCCAAGTAGTAGCTATACGGATGACATCAAGATGTTTTCACGGTCATTAACAACTGCCAATAATTCTTCCTGAAACTCGACAGCGCAACAAAATCAGTAGGGCTACAAATTAATCAGAATAAAACAAAGCTCATGACTTAGTCGAGGCAAAATATCTTAAATACACAAAATGTCACAGTTTGTGAATACAGTATCGAAAATGTGAGCAAATTTGAAAATCTTGAAAACCACTGCACTACATACATAGGAAAATTATACAAATGTGTGATAAGATCTATGTTATATTATGCGTATAAAACATGGACTCTAATCCAAACATCCGTAAGAACATTCACGCCTTTGACCGACGGGTCCTGAGGTGAATAATCGGAACGAATCTAGATGGAGACCAATGGAGAATTCGATACAGCCATGAGCTGTATGAAATTTTTGACGAGCCGGAGGTATCAACGATTATAAGACAGCGAAAGCTGCAATAGGCTGGCCACATGAACCGTATGGACAAACAACGAATGCACAAAAAGGTATTCGCTGGGAGAACCGAAGGCCGGAGACCAGTGGGGAAACCGAGAAATGCTGGTCTGACGCGGTCGACGAAGATAGTTCATCGCTGCTCGGAATTCGGAATTGGAAGACGCGGTCATTCGACTTAGACAGTTGGAGGCGCTATTTGCAGGAAGCGAAAACCCGAGAGGGGCTGTAGTGCTAAGAAGAAGAAGAACTATCCGCAGCAAATATTCGCGACAATAGTGCCAAACATTGTAATTATTTACAAATTCCTGCCAATAAATACAATCAAGTGAATACAATCCTAGTGTGATTGTCACCGCACCAGAAACCAAAGCGAAAGATATCGATTGTTAAGACGTCGGCTGAGGTTTTGGCGCAATTTATTCGCCATGTATCGACTTCTCTGATATATCATAGTGGGAAACGTGCAAAGGGACGACAAGGTTGGGGTCTGATTGCTTTTCTTCTTCTTCTTCTTAGCACCACAGCCCCTTTCGGGCCTTCGCTTCCTGCAAATAGCGCCTCCAACTGCCTCGGTTTATTGACCGCGTCCTCCAATTTCAAAATCCAAGCAGCGATGAACTGTCTTCGTCAACCGAGTCAGACCAGCGTTTCCTCGGTTTTTTTCACTGGTCTCCAGCGTTCAGTTCTCCCAACAAATACCTTTTTAGGTATCCGTTGTTCACGCATACGATACATGTTGCCAGCTCATTCCAGCTTCCGCAGTCTTATAATCCTTGAGACCAGGTTCGCCAAAAATTTCATACAGCTCATAGTTGTATCGAATTCGCCATTGGTCCCCTCTAGCTTCGCCGCGATTATTTGCTACAGGACCCGTCGTTCAAAGGCGTTCAATATATTTGCGGATGCTCAGGTTAGGGTCCATGTTTCACATCCATAGCATAACACAGGTCTTATCACAGATTTGTATAACTGGAGCTTTGCCCCCCTGTGTATGCAGCTGGTTTTCAAGATCGTCAATACTGAATAAAATATTTTATTTGCGAACTGTATTCTTTGGCGTATTTTGTCTCTTTCATTGCTGGTTTTCATTATTTTTTCGCTAACTTTTTCGATACAGTATTCACCAAGTTTGGTATTTTGTGTATTTGAGGTACTTTCCTCAACTGCGTTATGAGCTTTGTTTTATTTTCATTGATTTGTAGCCCTATTAGTTTTGTTTCACTGTCGAGTTTCAGGAAAAGTTCTTTGGCAGTTGTTATTGACCATGATAAAATGTTGATGTCATCCGCATAGGCTACTACTTGCCTCGACTTGTATAGTAATATACCTCGCGTATCGACAGGTAGCTTCCTTATGACGTACTCCAGAGCGAAATTGAGTATCAATGGAGCCAGCCCATCTCCCTGTTTTAGTCCGGTATTTGTGTCAAAGGCATCGGTGAGTTGGTTATTGATGCGGACTTTGGAGGTCGTTGATGTCATTGTCATTTTGGTAAGACGGACTTATTTGGGTGGGATGCTAAAGCAAAGCATTATTTGGTAAAGTACGTTACGATCAATACTGTCGAATGCTTGCTTAAAGTCGACGAAAATTTGGTGAACGTCTATGTTGAACTCCCAGCACTTTTCAAGTACCTGCTTGACTGTAAACAGTTGGTCTATTGCCGATCTGCCTGCTCTAGAACCACCTTGATACTCCCCAATAATACTGTTAGTATATGATCCGATTTTATTTTCTAAGATCTTTGCAAATATTATGTACGCCGTACAAGTAGTGATATGCCTCTATAATTTTCGCACTCTAGCTTGTCACATTTTTCGTGGAAAGGAAATGTAATTGATTGGCTCCACCCTTTCGGCATTCGTTCTTGTTGCCAAATGTACTGGATGACTTTGTGAATAGCTTGATGGACACTACTGACACCATATTTGATGAGCTCCACTGGAATATCATCGATGCCCGGCGCTTTATTATTCTTTTGGGCTTTCGTGGTGGAAGAAGTCCAGAGTTGGTAGGGCCGATGGGAGCTCTCCGCAGACATCTATGGGCTCCAATGATCTGGAGCTGTGCGGAGGATTAAGGAAGTTCTTGGAATATGGTGCCTATCTTTCCTTAATCTTCATTCCATGCATCATAATCGGAAAAATTGCTATTCGGAGCTTATGGGTAATGAAGTGCGATTGGGATGATCCCTTACAAGAAAAAGACGTGCAGGTGTGGCTAACAGTTCATAGACAACTACCTGCACTTAGTAAGCTCAAAATTCCACGGTGGATTGGATTTACCACCAAAGATCAAATTGAACTCCGTGGTTTTTGTGACGCCTCCAGGGTAGCTTTTGCTGCAGCTATTTCCGCAAGGGCTACGCTCCTCACATCAAAATTTAAAGTACCCCTGCAAAGGAAGAAGAATTGATTCCTCGGTTAGAGCTGCTAGGAGCCGAGTTGCTCAATGAACTCATGGATCAAGTCACACGTGCGCACGACTGGAAACATGTTCCAACGTTTTATTGGAGCGATTCTACATCAGTTCTGGATTGGATCTGAAGTCCTGCATCCCCGTGGAAAGTTTTTGTTGCTAATCATGTTGGACTAATGTAAAGGAAAAGCAGTCCTCGGCAATGGTATCATGTCGCAGGCAAAGACAACCCAGCTGATTATGCTACCCGTGGAGTTTATCCGAAAGATTTATTGGACTTAACACAATGGTGGACTGGCCCAAACTGGCTGAAGACTGTTATCATCCCATCTTGTGGTACCAATCAACTAGAAGAAACTAGTTTTAGGCATCACGCTGCAATAAACCCGGAACTCTTTCATCAAGAACTGGAGATACTACAACGCTTCTCATGCAGCAAGAAGCTGAGACGGGTTGTTGCTTTATGCCTATGATTCAAGCACAACACGACAAAGCCATCATTAAAACGTACAGAATTTCTTACTATTGAAAAGTTAAAAGCTGCTAAAACACTCTGCATTGGACTAGCTCAAGCACACTCATTCAGACACGAACTAAAGCAGCTCATGCGATCAAATCAAATTTCAACTAACAGCCACTTAGAACAATTAGTCCCATGGCTTGATACGGAAGGTGTTCTTCGAGTGGACTTTCGAATTTATCATGCTCTTGTAGGCAAAGAAACAAAGCATCCTGCTATAGTTCCAAAGGGATCTTTGGCTAAATTACTGATCAGAAATGCGCACCTGCAGATACTTCATGGAGGAGTCCAACTCACTCTTAGTACTTTGCGCTTGAAGTATTGGATTTTTTCGGGGTACACGATGACTTGGAGCATCCTTAAGGAGTGTGTAACCTAATGAACAATTTATGGGCAGTGTTATTCCCACTCGAGTTCGTTTTGAGAGTCCCTTCCTAGAAACTGGGGTGGACTATGCAGGCCCAATCAACATATGCTGGAGTTCAGGGCGTGGATTTAAAATGACCAAAGCATATGTAGTCGTCTCCGTCTGCATGGCAACGAAAGGTTTTCATCTTGAGTCAGCTTCCGATCTGTCTACACCAACTTGCCTGGCGGCAATTCGGCGATTTATTGCCCGAAGAGTCAAATGCAAGACATTTTATAGTGACTGCGGTACCAATTTTTGAGGTGTGAACAATCTCTTACAAAAGGATTATGAACAAACAACTCAAGAGGCTGCATCAGTTCTAGCATAAGAAAAGATGAAATGGAAATTTATTCCTCCGGGAAGCGCTCACTTCGGTGGACTTTGGGAGGCTGATGTTAAGTCCATGAAACGTCATTTACATAAAACCATCGGCCAACATATTCCTACCATCGAAGAATTCAACAAACTTCTAGTACAAATCGAAGCATGTTTGAATTTGAGGTCCCTAACTGATGAAAGCTTGGACCCTTCAGACGTTAGTGCCCTAACTCCAGGTCATTTCCTGAATGGCAGTAATCTGTTCGAAGTCAAGAGCGATCCATGTGAAAGCAGTGTCAGTCTTCTGAAATGATGGCAACTAGTGCAATATATGAAACACTCCTTTGGGCATAAGTGGTCATGAGACTATCTAAGCTGACTTGAACAAAGGCCTAAATATTCAAGAAGGAGACATTGTTCTTGTCAAAACAGCGAGCATTCCATCCATGCAGTGGCACCTCGCGAGGGTAATCGCTACTCACCCAGGCACAGACGGGTTACTGCGAGTTGTTACCTTAAAAATGAACGGAAAATTAACCAAGCGTGCGATTACTAAGGTCTGCACCTATCCCTTGAGCAATCTATCGCACGAGTCATCCAACGGCGCAACCAACCAACTTAAAACCCCGTCACAACCTGATCAGCCAGCCGAAATTGATGCGTCAAAGATCGAACTAGTTACTAGAACTACTCCTATATCAACGGCTATTGGGTTGTTTTCGACTATATTAGTCCTGGTTACTCGTTTTACTTCAACATTGTCTGTAGTAAACGTTTCTCAACTGCAAGGAAGTCTTTACGTCGAACATATTGGAGCGGCTAATCTACTGCGAGGAGCGCTGAAATTAAATTTCAAACTATCCTTGGCTGACCTCAAGTACGACGAAAAAAACATTAAACAAGTTAGGTAAACAAACCTACGCTCATGTCAGAAGGGTTTTGTATTCAATTTACAAAATGCAGTCACCAGGTCGAATAAAATCAAGAAACATGTCAAAGACGATTTTATTGGAGAAAACATGAAATTCGAAGATCATACTATTATTAACAAAGTTGAACGAATTTCGACTTCTGAGGTTTTTGTTATTGTTATACTCATAAATATCTCGCTTGATAATCATTTCAGATATCCATTTGCGAGGGAGAAAATACATTTTTCATGTATTTCCCCCCTGTGCACCCACTGAAGCAAAAACTGACAGTTTAACAACTGTTTTGAAAAGCTCCCATGAAAACTTTCATTTCATACTCATATCGGCTACGTTCGATGAATTTTTATTTTCAGGGACCACTCTCCTGTGCTGTTATCATCGATTAATGGCCAATTTTTTCGAATCCTAGAATGGTTATAAAGCCCTTTTGCTAGGAGCTCTCTCCCGCCTCCTTGACTTTTTTCGCTTATGAGCATTTATTGTTGGTACTCATCTTTAGTCATTCATTAAATTGAATCAAGTGTTCAAAGCATGCACGTTTAACGTTAAAGTTGGGAAAAACAACTCAAAATTATTCAATCTTCGCATTTAAAACTGCCACTATTTTGTTTTGCGATTACCGATACCACTAGCTGAACCGATTCTCAAAGACATTCTTGACACCTATCATTCCTGAAATTTTCATACAAATATTAGCAAAACTGTGGTGTCTGAGTCGGTAAAAAACGCATGTTGTTCCATAGCCATATGTTGCCATAGCAATAAATGCAGCGCATATTGTTCCATAGTAATACAGGAAAATTCAAACCGCTATAACTTCGCTAAATATGATTCAATCTTTATGAAACTTTCAGGATAGATTCACCTGTATACTGAATTTCATTGACTTTAAGGGTACCGTTAAGATTTTATTCAAGAAAACATAAAATCGATAAATCATACTATTACTAACAAAGTTGAGTGAATTAGGACTTCTCACGTATTTGTTGTTGTTGTACTCACCAAGGCCTACATTCCTGATTTTTTTCAGATTTTTCGGATCACAGGTGTGCAATCGCGAGGGGGGGGGGGGGACACAAATTTTTCGTGTATTTCCCCTCCCTGTGCACCCCTCGAAGCAAACTTTGCCAAACTAAGACCTGTTTTGAAAAGTTCTCATCAAGCCTTTCATTTGATACCCATATCGGCTACCTTCAATGACATTTTTTTTTTGGGGGGGGCACTCTCCTAAATGGGGAGACCCGCCTTAAATACCTTATAAAATTTGTTTGTAAATGAACTTTAAAGAGAACACCACTTCACACTTACATACAAAATTTGATGTTTCTTGCTTAAGTAGTTTCCGAGAAAAACTGCTGTGACACACGGGCGGACGGACGGACGGACAGACAGACGGACAGACAGGACGCGATTTTAGTAGGGTTTTGTAAAATTATTTTACAAAACCCTAAAAAATGAATAGCAGCATTCGGACGGCATGCACGTCTGCCAAGCTTACGAATAATCAAATCAATTGTTGAGAACTCTATCAACATTCATCCGAGCTCTGTCAAGAATCTTTGAATCGTATAAAATCCCCACAACACCACAATGCTAGCCTGTCAGCGCATTCACACGTCCTCAGACAAGGCCAATTTTGACGAGCACTCATATCCTCGCTCACTAAGGCAGCAGACCATCGCTGCATTGCTGTACGGATATTGTTTATATCCATCCAATTCATTACATATGTGAAACACGCTTGTCTGTGAAATTGATCTTATTTTAATTGGATGGATATTAAAAAATTCTTTACAACCAATTAAATTGTATTTTTGAATAAAAAAATTTGGTATTAAATTTTTAAGGGTATAAAGATGTGATATATGCTTTGGATCCTAGAATAGATACACATGGAAGATAAGCTTTGCACCTCCCCCAAAATGACTATTTTATTTCAGGCATTATCAATTGCTTGTAATGCTTTCGCTCAAAGCAAGTATTTGTTCGAGACCACACTTCTTTGCCTATTTCAAGGTCTCCAGGCCAGTTAACTGAATTTATTTGAAAGTTCCCTTCAAGGTGTATCTATTTTATGTTATGGATCACATAAACTATCCACTTAGATGCATAACTAGTTTGAGCACAAATTGCAGCATGCATGTATAGGACTTAGAGACACAAAAGCCGCAAATTTTTTCAAACTTTGTAAAGAAGTACAAATATAAAAACTACTTACTTTAGCGGTGATCCTAATGGCGTCGCTATTCCAAATCCCTTTGAATCTAAATTCCGCCCTACTTTCATTGTATCACATGGCTCTCTTGCATTCACGTAATCATTTTTGGGTGATTCCACAAGCAATGCATACTTTCCTTTCGACGTCCTTACTCTCCTGATACCTTCATCATAAGTACTCACAAAAACGTGCTTTCGTGCATTCATATAATCCCACATTTTTGTATGTAATGGGATTTGGGATCTCTATAAATATCAGATAAGCATCAAAACTACTTAGATTCTATTTTCAAATATTTAGGAAACAAACTCTGAAAAAATCCCACGTGGATCCATGCAGGAGAGTTCCATATTCTACCTCCGATTGGGATGCTAAATCTTCAGGAGAGTTGATTGGTGTGATCATGCGTTCTACTGTTAAGAATGCTGCCAAATTGGCAGTGTACGATGAAATAAGTATTAACGTGAAAAACCACCAAACAGCTCCTACTATTCTACCCGAAACGGATCGTGGGGATAAATCGCATCCTTGTTGCATGAAGGCTGCGAGGGCGAACCAGAATGAGTTTAATATACTAAACTCATTCACTGTGGTACTTGCGGTGGTTGTTTGTGTTGCAATAGGCTCATGAGTTTCACCTGAGGGTGAATATGTATATAATTAGGTTAGATTAATTAGTATCTTCATTAAAGAATCTACAGATGAATAAGAATGAATGGGAAAGAAGATTCGAACCTGTAATTTGTATTAATCTCCATTCATATGGGGAGAATCTAGAAACGAAGAACAGTACTATGCTTACTCCTATATAACTGAATATCACACTGACCTGAAAATTTGAATATAATTTCGAATCACTAAGCTTTGTTTGGTTGAAAATATCTTATTCGACTTACCCAGATTTCTTGTGACAGTGGATTCAGAAAACTGAATACCCCTGGTGTTTGTTTTATTGGTTTTTTGATCATAATCGAAATCCCTAACGACATGAACGGTTTACTGAAGTCAATTACTCGTTCTCGCTCGGCTGTAATCGTCATAGCTGCAATTGCAATATCTGCTTCCTAAAAATATAAGAAAAGGAAGGTTTAATTTTTTCAGGTATGCTTGTATGCCTTTAAGAAAAAAGAATTATGACGAATGGTTTCCTTTTTACGTTTGAACGAACACAATATTATCAAAATGCAGGAGAGAGATTTATCCTATATATATTCGATCTTTTTGACTATTTACGATGCCATATAGCACGCTTTTCTTTCTTTATGAAATTCGTGGCTGATTAAGCTAATTAAATTAATTACATTTCATATTCTGAGCTTCATTTAAGGCAGTCTCGAAAGCTTCATCATAATTAGTCTCATCCTTCTCTCATGCCGACTGAGTTGAAAGAAAAATGAAATTGTGATTCAATAGCTGAAATTAAACAAAGTTATTACCATAGCAAGCAATAACGCTTCCGCCATTATTCCAAGAATCCTATTTCATGGAATAATTTCTCATAAATTGAAACAAAAGCAATAATCATACTTTCTTCTTGAATACTCGTACATTCCCTACAAACCACGTGGGAGGAGATATTCCCGATAATAACGTTCCGTGAATACGCTCCTGCTAATGCTATACCTTAGCTATGCTATGTATTCATAGGTAGAAGATTTCGCTGTTTTCTGCGTTAGTCCTTAATTATCGATTAGAGTTTGCGACCTAAATTCAAGTGATTAGATACGGATCAATTAGTCATGGAATAAATCTCCTATGCCACTACAGCCTTGTTATCTACCGAAGAGGGAAATAGCTGGCACGAGGCAACTTGGTATGGTTTATGCGAATAAGGCTGCGTATGCTTCCGTTCGTTTTCAGAACGCTCTATCATTTCTTGTGAGTCTTTGAAAACGGCATTTGCCATGTGTCGGGGGAAGTGTGGAGGTTTTTATGAGATTACAAGCTTGAATTGATTCGAAGTGTAGTTGATGATAAGAAAAAAGTTGTTCGTTTGCAGATCGGGAGCTTAATCTTTAATCTGACAACAATTTAAATGATGCGAGGATGGTGTTTCGATAATCACTTTGAAACTCTTTTTGCAGAGTACACAGTTTTTCTCCAGATTTGAATGTTAATGAAGTATAGTGAGCGCATTTAAATGAGACATCATTTATAGGATAGAACAAAACGATTGTCTTCATAACTCGGTTTTGAGATGATATTGACAAAAGTTGATTTTTGGTGGCCTAAACCCATATTTATGGATGAACAGTCATGTGAAATATTACATTTTAAGATGAAGCCTTTCATCTGTACAAAGAAGTGGCTCGTCCAAAATGGCTCTCAATCATTCAATACAGTTCTTAAACAAGACTGAAAGAGGAATACAAAAACCAATAGTGATTTGAAATAACATTAAACTACCACTTTCTAAGGATCGTTTACTGAGTTGGAAGAGAAGTGTGATGAATTAAAGAGGCACGCAATATTCTGACCAACATTTTTAATTGTTGAAGCAACTAGAAGTGATTCAGTCTTCTATCAAATATTTCAGATTCCAACTACGTTGGAAGAGGTGTGACATTTAAGTAATGAGACTGATTCCATGAAAACCGTATATTTAAAAATGATTCTACAACCTTTCCAAAGTAGTCCCCATGGGCAGCTATACAACGATTTCAGCGCGTTTTCCATGCTTCGTAACATTTCTGGATAGCTTCGACTGGGATGTCCATGACTCAAAATGGATTCCTTTGACCACCAGTTTAGTTTTAGAGAACAGAAAAAGGTCACAGCCACCTGTAAAAACTCGATCAAGCAGCGTGGGATCGTTTTCCACTTGTTTCAAACAATCTTCTGTGACGGTCATTCGATGCTGCTTTTACTCCTCAGAAAGGTTCTTTGAACCATCTTCGCGCACAACTTGTTCATCCCAAAATCGTCGGTTAAAATTTTTCTCACTGTTTCATGGTTCATACCCTGTTCCGAAGCCAACATTTGAACTGTTAAACGCCGATCTTCACGGATTGGGGCGTGCACACGATGCGCATTCGAGTCAGTCCACACCTCGACTGGTCTCCCACTCCACGCCTCGTCTTCCACGCTTTCACGCCCTTTGTTAATATCTTTATGCCATGGAAACACCTCGGCATGACTCTGGGCACTATCACCATGCACTTTTACAATTTTAGCGTACGTTTCCGAAGCTGTTTTGCCCAATATGTGGCAAAATTTCATCGCGACACGTTGCTCTTGATTTCGTATCTGCATTTTCGTGACGAGCACCACCAACACACGTCTACTCAACACGACACCGCAGGCAAACTAAACAAGCTAGAGCAATGATAAATATATCAATGAAAAGGAGAAGGATGCCGAGGAAGGGGAAGGAAATTTCAAGGTCGCAGGCTTACCACAAGCGCGGGAATAAAATCAGTCTCATTACTTAATTGTCACACCTCGTATATACACGAAAATTTACTGAACATTCTTACACTGTAATATTTATACCCACCACGCACTTCCGAAAAGTCTTAATAAATTTTTATGCTTTGAACGCACCCAAGATGGGTGATGAAACACTTTAAAAAAGTCTCAATCATTCTGTCATTACTTCGAAAAAGTGACTAGGTGACTTCTTCCGAACACCAAACTGTCGTCGTAATATTGGAAATTGGAAAGCGCCGCGCAAACATCGCGTGTTTTTTTTATTGTGCTCGAGAATTGCGTCGCAAAAGAAGAACGTACTTTGGGAATTTAAGCAATAAATTCAAAGTTTACTTGCAAAAAGAGGAAGCCCCAGAGGTTGAACGGAAGTGAACGTCATCGGGGCTGTCGAGACTATTTCAAGGTAATAGTTATTACAGAGAAGTAAACACAGCTATGATATGCAAAGTACTATCAGCCGTAGTTGTCAACAGAGTGACGATAGAAACGGATTTCCTTCGTTGCTTGTGATTTTCCCGGGGAAAATGCAATGCCCATCCACCAGCAATCCGCCACCTTCTATTCATGGCTCACAATTGCATTTCGATCTTTATGCGATTAGAGAAAAGCAAAACTGAGGAGCATGCGTAAAATCTTGCCCCAACAGTGTTCTCATTGTTAACGAATGGCGGATCGTCGGAAAGTCTCATGGTGGATGCAGGAGCGAAATATACATAGATTGACTCTGTTCAGTGTAGCGTGGGAAACTTCCGACAAAGGAGCTGACATTCACCAGTAGCTTACAGTAGATACTCTAGGATCTGGTTATCCGCCGTCATATCATGAATTTGGACCTGGTGGAACTTATGGAATATTTAAGGTTTTTAGAATAATAGTGCCAGTTTCCTAAGTGAAAGAACAACTTGTTCTTCAATCGGGCAATCTTGGCTATCAATATGATCTCATGTTTGTTGGCCCGATGAAGCCTGGCGTTTCAGGCTAAAGGTGGCTGCTAAAACTGCAGTTTCTGAATGTTCTCTATTTCAACTTTATTAAACTTAATTCAAATATCAATATAGAAGGAATATTAAACGCAAACCTTGCTCAAATTAATTTATAATCTTCGTAGCTTGTAGACTAATCTACGAGTATATATGAAAGGTATTATGTTGTGCTTGAATCTATAGAACAATAGTATATTTTACTGGTTTTTTAAGGGATAGGAATAAAGGACTGCTCAAGTTATAATAATAAAGAGCAGAAATTCTTTTCGATTTTTTGGAACGACTTCAGCATGAAACTTATAGTAAATAATTTGGCTCACCTACTCATAAGATGCTCTTTCCTAAGGAGAGTTGTCATTAGTACGCCTGCTAAATAGTTCGTTACAGTTTTTAATTCTTTGGTGCGACTGAGCTGTTTTTAAATTCGAGGAAGCCTTCTATTATACAGGGTTATCCATTTCGTGGTAGGAAAAAATAACCCTGCCATTTAACATCTGTCAAAATAAAATGTCATCCAAAGCGTGTTTTTTTTTTAGTTGAAGGTTCGCCATTTAGAAATATGGATCGTTTAACAGTCGAAAAACGCGTTAAGATAATTAAATTTTATTATAAAAATGGTGATTCTGCTGTATCAACATTTAGTGCTTTACAAGCCGATTACGGTCGACATAATCGACATACACAGCAAACAATTTTGAACACAGTGAGAACATTTGAAGAGACTGGATCGATTATTGATATTGCAAGGCCTGTGCATCATCGCAACATACGTTCTGCTGAAAATATCGCTGTCGTTGCTCAAAGTGTGGAGGAAGACCCGAATGTGTCGATTCCTCGACGTGCTCAACATTTGGGCTTGTCTTATGGCTCATTGTGGCGGATTTTGCATTTGGATTTGCATCTCCATCCATACAAAATCCAACTCACTCAAGAACTTAAGCCTCAAGACCATACACAACGCAGAATGTATGCAAATTGGGTGATCGAACAACAAGCCAATGATAACGATTTTTCGAAAAAAAATGGTTACGTAAATAAACAGAATTGCCACATATGGGGCTCTCAAAATCCTCAGGTGATCGCAGAAAGGCCTTTGCATCCGGAAAAAGTGACCGTTTGGTGTGCATTATGGTCTGGTGGTGTTATTGGGCCGTATTTTTTGAAAACGATCAAGGAAGAGCCACAAAAGTCAATTCTGACCGCTATGGACGGATGTTAACCGATTATTTTTGGAGAGAAATTGAAGATTATTATCTGGAGAACATGTGGTTCCAACAGGACAGAGCCACAAGCCACAAAACACAGGCTAATCGAGCACTTTTGCAAGAGAAATTTCCACGACGCGTAATTTCGAGATTGCGTGATGTCAATTGGCCCGCAAGATCCTGCGACCTAACACCTTTGGATTTCTTTTTATAGGGCTATGCAAAATATCGTGTTTACGCGAACAATCCTCAAGATCTTGAGCAATTGAAAACCAATATTCGTGAAGTTATGGCCGAGATATTGCCGAAAATGTCCCGAAAAGTTATTGAAAGTTACCTCAAAAGGATTGAGGCCTGTAAGAAGTCCCGTGGAAGACATTTGAACGATGTTGTATTTCATGTATAAAGACAAGGTCCAGTTTTTATATTGAATAAAAAATTTTGTTTCCATCTGAATATTTTATGTGTTTTCTGAAGCTTTACTTTCCCAAGCGTAAAATGATACATTGCATGCTTAAGTTCAATTTAATTTTCAAGACACAAAGATTGTTGATGCAGTCAACTTTTTGAAGAAAGCAAGTAAGCTTATTTAAACAATTCTTTTGTAGGAGAAGCTTATCACATAAAATTTCTAGGGTAAAGTATTTTAAAAATATATTCTTGCCTCACTGGCTGTTTTCCTATTTATCCCCTTGATTTTCCCAAAGTTAATCTGCTGTAGTGGTTTTTTCGAAACACACTTAACAAGTAGATCAGCGGTGATGGCATTAGCTGGTCAGCAATTGTTTTTAACACAAAGCCTATAGACTGTGTTAGATATACAAACATAGGCTGTGATAGAGATACAATATAATAAACACTCTCATACATAGTCTAACGTGCAGACTAAATTTCTTATCAAGAATAAAGTGAGCTTACTCAAGCCCATATTAACCTTCGAAATTTGGAACAATGATTATGTTATGAACATAGCTGAAAAAAGAGGAGGCCTTCAGTAAGGCTAACCAAAAAAAAACAGCTGACCACAATGCATGGTTATCGTCGATCCGTCTGATAAAGAAGTTAAGCAGCTTCTAGGCATGGGTTTCATAAGAAAATTTTGGAAGTTTTGTAGAATATCATGAAGGTTAATGTTCCTTGCTTCAGGTGCGTGACTACAATGACACTCTATAAGGGATCGTATATTGCTTTTTGGTACGCTGATACATGAGCTTGTAAAACAGTATTAGAATGAGCCATACTCTACGAGTGAGTTCACATGGAATATACAGACGTAAAACTTGCTTAGACAGAATCAAAAAATCTTAAAAACTGGTTTGTTGCTGCTCAATAAACTACACCGCAACTGCATGGCACATCAAATCCAACACCTGAGCTTGAAATCGTGGTCATTTCCAGGAAAAGGCGAACAAAATTCTTAAGAGCATTCGCACCTTAACCTAGCGCTGTTAAAGACCGGTTACACAGGCCAGTGAATATAAATTAAATATACTAGCAATCCAGGAAACAAAATGGACTGGAAGTGGTATTCAAGATATGAGGCCGCATACAATATTCATAAGTGGGAAGCTTGTTGGAAAGCGAGAGTTCAGAGTTACCTTCATTGTGGATAAGGAGTTCAAATCACACGCAAAGTCCCTCAAAATTTAGCTGATTAATGTGCACGCATCGATCGAAGAAAAGGACGAAGAACATAAGGAAATGTTCTACAATCAAACAACACAAAAATAGTTCTGGGAGATTTCAACGCTGAGGTCAGCAACGAACAATCTCACTGGGGAATCGTTGGAGGATATAACCTTCGCGAAGTAATTAATGACAACTGCTAGCGCCTGATTGGCTTTGAATACAGCAGAAATCTTGTCATTCGTTCAACTTACTTCCCGCACTGACGCATACATAAAATGACCTGGGTATCACCGGACGGCAACTCACAAAACCAAATCGACCATATTCGATTGACTCCACTAACTCCGGATGAAGTTCGTTCCACCAACAAGGCCCAAGAGAATGATAAACCCCAAACTTCAATTATATTCCAGTGAAGCTCATTAAATATGACCGCAGCATTGTTCAGAAAGCCATCCATAAAGTGAACCAGTATATTTGGCAACAAAAACATACGAGCATGCAGAACAAGTGCGGCCAATCAATTATATTCTCTATTCACAAATTAAGGTAACATATAATAAACGACTACGTTGCCACCCCCACCGTTTCTTTGGGGCTACTCCAGCTAGAACTTTCCAGTCCTCACCAACTCACGTGTAGATGGGTTTGAGCGACACTCAATTAGTCCATCGAGCCTCCAAAATATCGCCCAAACGAGAAACAACTGACTGGAGCAATTTTATCACGCTTAATTCGTTTGAAACTCGTAGCCATCTAACCACGATGGTCACCTTCTGAACAACTGCATCCTACCACGCAGTTAGACAATCACAAAAACCTGAACGTTTCCTCAACGAAAAACAAGGGAACTTTAGACATCTTGACCATGAAATCGGGGCAAAAGGGACAGAACTTAAAGTACACCCTGTCAAATACTCAATTTGCCGAACATTACCACTACAAATAAGATCCCAGGCTTCTTTGCCTTATATCGTCTTGGAAAATGAGTTCCCAAGCCACACTTTCTACATGCTGTACATTCAAATACGGAGAAAAGAAAATATAGGCTCTACGTTGATAATAATTATTTAGCAAAGGTATTTTTCCACTCAATTCTCTGCTATAAAATTGTTTAATGACAAATGCAAAGCCACCTACAGTCTTCTACATCCTACGCTAACAAGACGTCTTGTCTCTCCGCTACAAATCCAAGAATCGAATAGGAAAAACGCGTCAACCTTCCCGGACTTAAATACTCCCGGCTAACGATCACTTCCCATCCACTGGCAAATCTCATTCAAGGGTTCAGCACCCTCCAGGAGTGGTGTTTTCTGTTCGTGGGAGTAGTTCCCCTCTCTTCAGTTCTACTCACAATAAGTTCCACTCGGTGGCGTCCCTGGTGGAAATAAAGAAAATTACGCGCTGAATGTGCTGAATGCATTTGGCTGACAATTTTATTCGTCTGTAATGTTTATTTACACCTTGACATGAGTTAAGGATATCGTTTATAATCCTCGCAAACTAATCCTTTCCGAGCCGTGGCGTCAAAATTTGCTAGAGTATCTCATCCCTGGCGGGAGTCGTAACGTTTTTACTAACCCAAAGTGTATTGTGCGTGGTATTTACTAACCATTTGTCGCAATTTCGGTTACCGATTCTCTTCCCAATAGTTCGGAAATGTTACAATACCGTTTGTTTACGCCTTCCGTGGCAGATAACTTATGCAGGAAGAATTATTCGGTCATGTTGTGCAGCAGCACGGTAGCACTTACCAGCCAGGAACATAATTTTACCAAGTTTGATTATCAGCGATGTTTATGTCGTCTTTAGAGTCAATTATTCAATGTTTCAGTCACGATTGTGGTGCCCCGTTTTGAAACATTGCTTGGTGATCTAGGATGAGCATTATAATTCAATGGGTCTTCACTTATCCTCTCAAGTAGTCTTAATTCTGAGGGAAGCTTCCTTTTGCAGAAATGTTGCCTTCAGAGTCTTGAGTTCGTTTTCCAAGTTCTTTTCATTCCTTCGCTTCTAATTTCGCCTTTTGACTTCAGCCGTTTTTAGTAAATCATTCTCACCATTAAGTTCTTCGATCTTTTGTTGTTCTGTCCTTAACAGAAAACCCTTCAGAGAGGAGGGTGCTCACAACGTTTTTAGCAGAGATCAAAGTACTTGGAGAGAAAAGATAATCCAAAAATAGGTGGACCTCTTTTTCTTCTTCTTCTTCGTAGCGCTACAGCCCTTCTTGGACCTTTGCTACCTGCAACAAAGGCCTTCAACTGCTTTATTCCATTGATCACACCCTCCAATTTTTACATCCAAGCAGCGATGAACTGTCATGCTCGACCGAGTCAAACTAGCGTTTCTTCAGTTTCCCCACTGGTCTCCGCCCTTCAGTTTTCCCAATGAATACCTTCATAGGTAACCGTTGTTCGTTCACCCAATTCATGATGTCGGCCCATTGTAACGTCTGTAGTTTTTCAACAGTTGAGATCTTCGACTTATCAAAAATTGTGTCCATCTCACGGTTGTATTCAATTCACCATTGATCTCCGTCTAGCTTTGCTCCGAATATTTGCCTCAAGATCCATATTTCAAAGGCGTTCAATATATTTGCAGATGTTTGGATTGGGGTCCATATTTCACACCCATAGCATAACACAGGTCGTATCACAGATTTGTAAACTTAGAGCTTTGTTTTGGTGTGTATGCAACTGGTCTTCAAAATCATCAAAACTGAATAAAATATTTTATTTGCGAGCTGTATTCTTCGGCGTATTTAGTCACTCATTACCAATTGTCATGGTTTTGGCGCCCAAATATAAAAATTTTGCCTACATTTTCGATATTATATTCGCCAAGTATGATATTTTGGGCAGTAGAGGCATTTTTCCTTGACAGCGTCATGGCTTTGTCTTTATTCTCATTGATTTTTAGCCCTACTAATCTTGCATTGCTGGCAAGTTTCAGGAAGAATTCTTTCGGAGGTTGTTAACGACCATGAAAAAATATTGATGCCATCCATATAGGCAACCACTTGGCTTGACTAATATAATAACGTACCTCTTGTATCGACAGGTAGCTTTCTCATGACATATTTGGTGGTGCTTTATTATATTTTGGGCTTTGATGGTGGAACAAACCGCATTCAAAATGCTTGGGGCTAATGCAAGCTCTCCGTTAATATCGATAAGCTTCACTGATATGTAGTTGTGCGTAAGTTTAAAGAGGTCCTTGAAATATGATGCCCATCTTCCGTTAATCCTGTTTTCATCAGTGATTATATTGCCTATGTCATCATGGCAGAGCGTGATTTTGGGCTGATAGCCACGTTTTAGGCTTTTCACTAGTTCGTATGCTTGTCTTGTGTTGTATTGTTTTTTGTTAAACTTACATCGATACTTCTCAATTGGTTGTCATAGTTTTTTCTTTTCTGAATTCTAATGATCTTGTTCGCTACTCTTCTGAAATTTCCATAATATTCGTTCTCTTCGTCCTGGATTTCCTACCTAAATATTCTTTGTACGCCTGATTCTTTTTATATAATGCATTTTGAAACTCATCATCGAGCCAATAATTTCTTATGTGCGGGCTCGATGTCCAATGTTCTGTTCTGCTCCGGTCTTAATTGTCGATATCGCTACCACCCATAGCTATGTTCAGCGATTTATCAGATAGAATGTGAGCTAGCGGCTTCTTGAGGGTCTCCGTTAAAGTTTTTGCCACAGACACCGACCGTTTGGAGTCCTTCGATATCGAACTTTTGTAGAGGGCTGGTCTTTACTAAATACACTTTTGAAATACGAAATCTATAGGTTAGTTTGATCAAGCAATGATCTGAGTTGCAATTAGCTCCTCGGTATGTACGGACGTCAAGTATGCTCGAAACCCAACGTTGTTGGATTAGTACATGGTTAATCTGGTTTTGAGTGCTGCCACCTGGTGATACCCAAATCATTTTATGTATGCGTCGATGAAGGAAGCAAGTTGAACGTATGACTAGATTACTGCTACATGCAGGCGCTGGCCGTTGTCATTCGTTTCATCATGGACGTCATATCGTCCAGTCATTTCCCGATTAGATAGCTCATTACCAATCTTAGCGTTGAAATCACTCAGAATTATTTCTATGTCATTTGTAGGCAACGAATTGACTAGTATTTCTAGATGATTGTAAAACGATTCCTTCGTTTCTTCGTTCTTTTCTTCGGTCGGGGCGTGAACGTTTATCACCTAATTTTTGAAGAATTTCGCTTTTATACGGATCGCACATAACCATTCAGTAACTGCCTTCAAATCAGTAATGTTCTCCCTACTACAATAAAGGCCTTTAGGAATTTTCGTTTCCCAGTAGCCTCTCCACTTTTGAATACCGAGTGCGATCTCATGTCTTGAATATCATTTCCAGTCCAATTTGTTTCCTGGATTGCCAGCATGTTTAATTTATATTGGCTGGGCTGTTGTAAAAGTTCCTTAGCAGTGCCAGCAGAGCTCAATGTTCTGGCATTCTAGGATTCAATTCCATAGTCCTTTTTTCGGTTGCCGGGTCGTTGCGTAGAACCAATCCATTCCGAGGTTCTATTGCATGTTCTGAAATAATGTAGGGTTTTCCAGGGACGGAGATATAGTTCAGCTTGCAGCTTCCTTTGCGGTGACATTGTTATCACTTTCGATTCCGTTATCAGACATGGAAGACTTGCCTTCACCCTTTTACGTCAGCCTTTTACAGAAAGTGAAAGTTACCGGCCCTTACCACAAAGCAGGTGTAAGTAGGATTTGGTAGCAGATCTGCAGGTGTATTTGCAGTTATTAGTATTACAGGCATTTAATGTCTCATCACTGGGGAACCAGTAAGCCATTTGGTCACCAATAGGTGAACTTATGTCAGTAAAAATAGGCATCAGATACAGAACAAGACGTTCTAGTTTGTACTGTATCTTTCAAGATGAATGGACTTATCAAAAAACAACACATTGTAACAATTTGTAAATCGTCATTTAATAACATGGTACAATATCAAGCGTCATAAAGCATTGTCAATAATCTCTATATCCTTTTCTGGGCTGATCCTCGCCGCACTGAAAATCATTATAATATATTGGTACATGCGAAGCAATACCAGAAAGATCAACTAAAGATCACAATCTGCTTTATTTTGCATTTGGTACCGCGAGCACCGTCTATAAGACCTTAATGGTTCTTGGTGAGCAGAATGTTAAGAACAATCTTGGACCAATTAATTAATCTAATCTTTGTTGACCATAATCTAAATTTAACCATAGTAATCTCAATTATCATAAGTTTTTTTAGCACATCATGAATCGAATTCCATTTAGTTTCTAATTAAAACTCATTTAACCCAATTATAATTGGCTTAAATGAGCTATAATTATCAGATGTACGTAATTTCAACTTACATTTGCACGAATTGTAAACTAGCTTTTATTCAATAAATGTAAAATTACTGTCATCCTAATCATTTTCTGCAAGCCAACAATTCATTCAAATTTGCTTCCGCGCGTTCTTTAAACACTGAATACGACTCAAAGCCGTCGAAAAGAGTCTGGTCATTCAAAAAAGCAAGGGCGGACGGCTCTTCAAGAGAAAACAAGTTGGGTAGACAGACCTATGCTCATGTCAGAAGGGTTTTGTACTCAACTTACAAAATGCAGTAACCAGCAACGAATAAAATCAAGAAACATGTCAAAGACGATTTTAATGGAGAAAATGTGAAATTGGAGGATCATACTATTATTAACATAGTTGAAAGAATTGTGACTTCTGAGGTATTTGTTTTACTTATACCCATAGATATCTCCCTTGATAATTTTTCCAGATTTTTTAGAAACACATTTTTCATGTATTTCCAATCCGGTGAAGTACCTTTGGCTACTGATCGTCTCGAAGATGAGTTTCTCTGAGCAAATCACGGCAACGGCTGAGAAGGCTGCTTCGGGAATATCGGCCCTGAATCGACTTATGGCCAACGTAGGGGGACCCAGCCCATCAAGAAGACGCCTCTTGATGAGTGCTGTAGGGTCAGTGCTACTGTACGCAGCAGAGGTATAGGGCGACGCTCTCAGCCAGGAGGTATACCGAAAACGATTGGCACAGGTACAGAGAAGAGGAGCACCGAGAATTGCATCTTCGTATCCAACAGTCTCCAACTCGGCGGTGAGAGTGATTGCAGGCGTGATACTTGTCACCCTCCTTGCTAGAGAGCGCCACGCTATTTACCTGCGCCGAAACGAGAATGCGAGGGAGATGGTTGTCCGCGAGGAGAGACAACGCTCGCTCAACGATTGGCAGCAGTCTTGGGGGAATTGCACGAAAGGAAGGTGGACTGCGCGCCTCATCCCGGATGTGAGGTTGTGGCTTAATCGAAGGCATGGTGAGACTGACTTCTATCTGACCCAGTTTTTGAGCGGGCACGGAGGTTTTCAGTCTTACCTGCACAAGATCGGTAAGTCACGGTCCCCCGATTGTCGGTTTTGCCCTGGAGAGGAGCGGAGAGGACAATGCCTGTCACACATTTTTTGCGTGTACAAAATGGATCAGGCTGCGTAGAGAACTCTACAGAGAGGCGGGAGAGCTCACCCCGGATAATATAGTTGCGGTTTTCAATTGGCCTGTTACGTGTGCGTAAATCGTAATCGTCGAAAGTTAATAGTTTCGACGGAGCCCTAATCTAACAGTAGGGATGTTACATTCCATTGCGACGAACCCTCCATAAATTCATCGGCGCATTCTTTACATTCAAATACTTACATTTGCACGAAATCTAATATTGCCTTCTTCACCTCAAAATTCCTGATTTTGCAGATCCTCTTAGACAAAATTCTTATTAATTTTGCCTATTCAAATTGCACGTACCACGAGTACACGCGCATTCAAAGTATGGGAAAGCTAAGTGCATTCACACCTTTTGAGTTTCGCTGATTGTAAGAATTACTAGAATTCATTCTTGCAACTAGATCAGCACTTTTATTCTCTAAAAGTGGAAAGATACGAGCATTCGGGTTGGTCATTTCTTAAAGTTGTAATTTCGCGTAAGCACGGCGAAGCCTCCCTACCTAACCACCCAATGTGAGGCTGCATTGGGGTGCTCAGTTAAAACGATTACCGTTTGCGCTCATAATTTAAAATTCAAGTGTGCAAATTAAAATTACAATAAAGTGGTGTGAAGAAAAACCAAAGTTATGTTTTTTTTTTCAAATAATTGGAGATGGACAATTTAATTTTTAAGCTTATATTTTTATTATTGGAAGGACGCATTCAACTTAAGAAGTGATCATTTTAAACGCCAAACTCAAGATTATCCAAAGCACTTTGAAGCACACAATCTTCACTCAGGATTAAATAATTGAGTAACAATTTATGCGTTAGAGCATTTTGTTATAATCTCCTCATCACATTAATATTTCAATCCGTTTTTAAAGAAACTATTTTGGAATCCGAAAACTCCCTCATATTCAATGATATTTCATCCATAATTCAAGCTATAAAGCCCAGATTTTGTTTGTTTTGCCAAGAAACAAACATTGAAGTTAATAGAGAATATTTCTATGGAAGTTGCTTAGAAGCTACATCAAATGCAAAACATTGAATTCAAAATTCTTCGAAAGGAAATATTTAACTTTACTTACCCGTCGTACCAACTCGCCTACCATCCCATCCCAACCACCTTTTACATTTGGATTTTCAGCACCATATGTTCCATCCTTAACGATACGAATTTCATCTGAAAGTAAACAAATAAAATATTTACGTCTTCTATCGAATTTCGATGATTTTTTTATTGCATGAAAGCACTCACGTATGATAATAATGTAATCAAGCATGAGGCCACATCTAGCGAATAAACATAACATACTCGTACAATTACTTACAAACAATTCCAATTTTCTTGGCTATTAAGTTCGCCAAATCCTTACAATAGCCTTCATATCGATCATTTCCTTCCACGTCCTCTCCGGACCGGGGCTTTCTTTGCATAAGATATGGTTCCTCGATGAGTGACGTCACGATGTATGTTTTGTTTTTCTCAATTTCCACATTGGGCCGCAAGCGGACGTATTTCGCGGAAACCGGAGTGAATCCTGTTTCATCGGACCACTCTGCGACTTTGACCATCGCGCTGTTGACCGTCATCTCGACTATGTGCAATGTGTAATTTTGTCTGCGTCCGTCTTCGCTGAATCGGATTTCGCCGGTGAGTCCTTCGATTTCCACCTGCCAAGAGCAAGGAAATTGTGTTAGGGCTAATTATATGAAGGATAAATGGTTTTCCTGAAAGTGGCACAAGGGTAATTTGTCGGTTGAATGACATTTTCTACGAAAGTTGAGCTCTCTTGGGCGTTTCCTTACAACTGGAGAAACTGTAGGAATATGAACGTTATTAATTAAGAGTGTCCTTAATGAAATGAAGCGTTCAGGACATGATTATCAGCATTCCTTCTTCACAACATTGACAAATTCTTTTCACAGCACAATGCCAGGCGTTTAGTGGGTACGAGCTTTTGAATGAAAGCCTGAACCTTTTTCGAGCATCTTCAACAGTTTCTCTGGAATTGCTGTGTGTGCTCGAGTAAGAATGGATACAACATCCAAACAAGCCTTCAACATTTTAATTAATGCGAATTTTTCGGGTGGATGAACATCTTGCAAATTCAAATGAAAATTTATCATGCTTTCGTAAACAAATGACCCTTGTGTGCGTCCTCCTGCCAGAATGTCCCGACCATTCAGAACACTCTGAACATTCACAACATCCAGGGCATCGAGACCATTCAGGACATAACAGAAAATCATTTTTAGTTCGTCATACTTTTCGGAGATATCTCGAGATTTTATCTCCATGCTCCCAGGGCGTGACCCATCCTTTGGCAGCCGTATTGCAATCAAGTCGACTCACAGGAGCTCCATTATTATTATTGCCGGCTGCCATACTGAATCCTGTCGAATTGCCGCCGGTCGGTTGGCTACGTCGCTGCTGTACATTGCTACGGAACTGGTCGGGTTTCTTGCGAAGTATCTTATTAAAGGCTTCAACTAGGACGAAAACTGCATCATACATCAAAGCTGCCTGTGCCTGCAAGTTATGAAGAGAATTTATATTTTACCGAGGGACTACTCTCTTGACAACGTCCTTTAGTGAAATTTTACTGATATGGATTCCTTTCCGGCTCCCACTGACGTAACCGGATCCAGTCGCTTCCAACCCTCGAAGAAATCTCGAACGAAACGTCGTGAAACGTCCACTATTCGGAAACCCGTGATATTAATAGCACCATATTCTATAACTTCGCTCTCCCATCTGTCGTCCATAACCTGAGAATCAGAATGTATCAACTTGAATGTGCGGAAGGAAAATAAGGAGCCTTGGAAATAAATGGGACACATGTCTAGAGATGGTTCATGCATGCAACAATAGAATTATGAATAAGTATATTAAGTGCTTTACGTGACAATTCAGTGGTTTGGAAGTACAATGGTGGCACAGATAAATGCCAACCGTCATTGCTGATATTTTGCTATGAAACATTGAGCCTTGTTGAATCCAAGAGAGGCTGTATTATTGAATATTCTGTGGAGTTTGTGTCTCATTTTTAATTTCCGAACTAATATAATTAACATATATGGAGTGTACATAGGTGCTGAGGGGTAAGATAATTATTCAGGATAACATGTTTTAATTCTCATTTGCAGAATATGGGCAGAGGACAAAGCTTAATTTATTTGAATTCATTTTCAGCTGGTACAAATGAAATTTGATTGCAATTTTTAGGGTTTTGTAAAATTATTTTACAAAACCCTACTAGTTTCGCGACCAGTCTGTCCGTCTGTCCCTCCGTCCGTCCGTCCGTGTGTCACAGCAGTTTTGCTCGGAAACTACTTAAGCTAGAAACATCAAATTTTGTGTGTAGGTGTAAAGTGGTGATCTCTTCAAAGTTCAACTACAAAAAAATTTTATAAGGTATTTAAGGGGGGTCTCCCCATATAGGAGAGTGACCCCCGAAAAAAAAATTTCATTGAAGGTAGCCGATATGGGTATCAAATGAAAGGTCTTGATGAGAACTTTTCAAAACAACAGTTTGGCAAAATTTGCTTCGAGGGGCGCACAGGGAGGGGAAATACCTGAAAAATTTGTGTCCCCCCCCCCCCTCGCGATTGGACACCGGTGATCCGAAAAATCTGAAAAAAATCAAGAATGTAGGCCTTGGTGATTACAACAACAACAAATACGTGAGAAGTCGCAATTCACTCAACTTTGTTAGTAATAGTATGATTTATCAATTTTATGTTTTCCTGAATAAAATCTTAACGGTACCCTTAAATTCAATGAAATTCAGTACGTAGATGTCTATATGAAGATTGATCTATCCTAAAAGTTTCATAAAGATTGAATCATATTTAGCGAAGATATAGCGGTTTGAATTTTCCTGTATTACTATGGAACAATATGCGCTGCATTTATTACTATGGCAACATATGTCTATGGAACAACATGCGCTTTATACCGACTCAGACACTGCAGTTTTGCTAGGATTTGCATGAACATTTCAGGAATGATAGGTGTCATGTATATCTTTGAGAATCGGTTCAGCTAGTGGTATCAGTAATTGTAACACAAAATAGTGGCTGTTTTAAATGCGAAGATGGAATAATTTTGAGTTATTTTTTCCCAACTTCAACGTTTAAGGTGCATGCTTTGAACACTTGATTCAATTTAATGAATGACTGAAGATGAGTACCAACAATGAATGCTCAGTCAAGAAGGCGAGAGAGAGCTCCTAGCAAAAGGGTTTTGTAACCATTCTAGGCTTCGAAAAATTGGCCATTAATCGATGATAACAGTACAGGAGAGTGGCCCCTGATAAAAAAAAAAATCATCAAACGTAGCCGATATGAGTATGAAATAAAAGTTTTCATGGGAGCTTTTCAAAACAGTTGTTAAACTGTCAGTTTTTGCTTCAGTGGGGGCACAGGGGGGAAATACATGAAAAATGTATTTCCTCCGTCGCGAATGGACATCTGAAATAATTATCAAGGGAGATATTTATGAGTATAATAATAACAAAACCTCAGAAGTCGAAATTCGTTCAACTTTGTTAATAATAGTATGATCTTCGTATTTCATATTTTCTCCAATAAAATCGTCTTTGACATGTTTCTTGATTTGATTCGATCTGGTGACTGCATTTTGTAAATTGAATACAAAACCCTTCTGACATGAGCGTAGGTCTGTTTACCCAACTTGTTTTTTACAGTGGTTTTGAAAGGCTTTATTAGCTAGGAGTTTTTTAATTTCGTGAAAAACAGGCAAAGTATTTCTTCGATATCTTTCTCTGAGTTCTTGGCTCGCAATACATAGGTGGTTTCAAAAGATTTTAGCATGACGGTAATTAGTCAAAACAAGTTGGGTAGACAGACCTATGCTCATGTCAGAAGGGTTTTGTACTATACTTACAAAATGCAGTGACCAGTAACGAATAAAATCAAGAAACATGTCATGTTCGAGGATAATACTATTATTAGCAAAGTTGAAAGAATTTTGACTTCTGAGGTATTTGTTATACTTATACCCATAAATATCTCCCTTGATGATTTTTTCAGAGTTTTTAGTTCACGGGTGTCCATTCGCGAGGGAGGAAACACATTTTTCATGTATTTACCGACTACCAATGGTGAAAAAATTTTTTTGAGGGGTCACCTCCCTATGTGGGGAGACCTCCTTAAACCCCTTTGAAAAATTTTTTGACCCTTGAACTTTTAAGAAGTCACCACTTCTGACCTTTTCACAAAGTTTCATGGCTGTAGCCTTTATAGTTTCGGAGAAAAAGTGCTGTGACATACAGACGGACACAGGTCGTGATTGCAATAGGGTTTTGTATTTTAGTACAAAACCCTAAAAAGCAACTGTATGTAATAAAAAGTTCACATTAGCACCGACTAAGCAGAAGCTGTTAATTTTCAAAATTCATTCGTTCGATGAGATGGTGTATAAGATTGACACCTACCTTAGACATGAAGCCCAGATATCCCTTTCAAGTTTTAAAGAGTGGGCTTATCAATTGAAGAAGCAACTTTAGTCAAAACGTGGCACGGGAGAACGCCAACTTGTTGGGCTTTTTGACTAGCCAGGCAACAGCATGCACTGTAATCAATGTCCGCTCTGCCTTCAATGCAGTGAGTTCGAGAAGAACATTTTTTTTCATGGTGTGTATATACTCGTATGTGCTTGACTAGAACTGGAATGTGTTGGTGATGGAAAAAGATAACACAAAAACTGGTGAAGGTATTCACCCAAATTTCAGCGGAAGAAGACGCATTAACAATCGGTGAGGGCCTGAACAATGTCAAAATTTCTATAGTTACAAGGTACCACATAACTTCATGTTGGGCGCTGAGATGCGCAAGTGGATTTATTACTTTCAAGTGGTGGGACCAGGCAGTTCTTGTAATTCTTTTGGCTTAAAATGTAAAAAAGAAAGCTAAAAGCCTTAAACGATGCAACTGATTTATGCATCTGATACTAAAACCATTTTGTGTCACGGTATCATCAACGGAATGAAAGAGAAGGAAGAAGACAGCTGCATCTATCTTCTGCGAAGCATGGGGATACCGGAAACTTGAAAACTGGGTTCATAGGTTCAAGCGAGAAGCGAAAGGAATTGACGTCCAACAAGGCAGTGTTTAGGTACAAAACCAGTCTTAAGAATAGGACGGAACCAACATTAAAAGACACATAGGTATAGTAGAAGTCACCATGAACAATATAACTTACATTAAAGTCTGAATAGGTCTTATGAGCAAGGCCTCTGAATTCGATTATAGAACTGAAGACATTGTATCTTAGAAACCGGCGGAAAAACAGAATAGGTTGCATAGATAGAAAAGATTTCGCGGCTAGTAATAATCGTTAATAGATGACCTTTGGTGCATGAACAGGCTAGAGCAGAGGATATGTACAAAAAATGCAGTGGCACATGCTTAAAAAACAATTTTCTAGGTGCTCCCGTGGACCGCAATAACTCCTTAGGAAAAGATTGGATTGGACAGGGTCACGGCCACGGTAGTTACTGCAGTTGCAGACAGGATAACGTGGCAGAAGGATGCCTTACACGAGGTAGCATACTGAGTCCAACTAGCGTGGTGGTTTTCTCTACTCATGTTGGGCCAACTCACATACCAGGATTAACCAAAAGAAGGATCAAAATGAAAGTGAGGGTCATTAAGAAATGAAAAATGGGATTCCTTAATAATGAAGCATGGCTAGTTAGTTAAAAAAAATACAAAGAAAAATAATTACAAGCTCCAATCAAATGAAACAATAAATACAACCCAAGCATTATTGGCTTAACACTTTATGGTACGAAGTTTTAATTTGCAAGTATACAACTTAACGGCAGATTTTACCAAAATACAGACGCAGTATCAACAAAAGCTTATTTTAAAAACTAACAGCATCGTGCCAGATAGGAGCATAAGAAGATTAAGTTAGTAACTATGTTGAGAGTGCATGATCCATTTAGAGCGAATCGCCACCAAGAATATGAAGGCTGTTAGTTTCGAAAGCCAATTTTCTTGTAGCTTTTACAGGATTCAATATGAAGCCCGACATACTAACCGAAAATTAGCAACAAAGCTGATCTTAGTACTTTAAGTTCCTGTTGTTGAGATTTTTCTGACTCCTTTAGTTGAATATATTAAACGTTTCTTTGGCTTGAGTAAGGCGTTAGATAATGTAATGAAGAGGTCTTCTTTGTCACCGTAGGACTTTACCCCCAGCAAAAAGTGCCTCAAAATATCTTGGTACATCAATTGCGTCCTCCAGTTTCGAGATCTGAACTGGAATAAACTAACTTTACTGGCCGAGTCAGACCAGCGATTCCTCGGTTTCCACACTGGTCTCCGCCCTTTAGTTGTCTCAAAGAATATCTTTTTGGGTATCGATTTTTCATCCATACAATTCAAGTGGTTAGCCCATTGCAGGTTCCATAGTCTTACAATCGTTGAGACTTGCAGCTCGTCAAAAATTTAAATGCATGACGAGTGCTATACTCGTATGAAACAATTTTATTGATTAGAGCATACCACTTGAGACGCAAAGGTACGTAACAGATTACGTCAGTGAACTAGGACAGCGTTGGTGAATGTCCATCCACTGGTTTGGTAGAGAATCAAATCACAATATGGAAACGTTCTTTACCTCAAGCTACGCTACATCGAGATTAATAAGGAACAAAATGAGTGATGTAGTTGAAAAGCAATGTCGTAGCGCATATCTATATGGAAAACTGATGTCGTACATTTGGGCAGATTAGGACCATGTCATGTGGAAAGTGTAGGGGTATAATTAAAAAGAAAATATCTGAGAAAATGGTAGGATCATTAAGTCTCCTGGCAACTGAAAGCAGCGTAAAAACACTTAAGCGCGCTACTTTCTACAAACTGAATCAGTTCTAAAAAGTACCACAAAGACCTAAAAGTATTCATGACAAATTCATGTTATAGTCAGAAAGTGGAAACACAATTGAAACCCGAATAGGATCTAAAAATACAGAGACAGTTAGGTTCTTGCACAAAGTAGACCGCACACGAGAGTACAGACTGTAAAAGTGTTGAGAATAATTAAAACCATTGGGTTGAACGTTTAAGTTCGGAGTTTTTCTGTATCGTCAGTGTATATGTATAGTATTTTCAGGATGAATGTGAAAACTTTTAAATTTTTATTTTAACTCTCACTTTGAAAATTTTATGCTCATGGATATGCACCAATTGTTATAACCGCTTATTGTAGGAGAACTCCCGTTTAGAAATCAGTTTGGCATGCCCGAACGGGCATTAGGGCCTAATGCGGAAAAATGGGGCTTGCCTAAGTCAGGGATTCCTAATGCGGGCCTCATGGGACATGCCTAAGTTAGGCATGCATAGTATGGACCAAATGGAGGCCTAATTAGGCATGTCCAACTTAAGCAATTTTGGAAATTTCATGTTTATTGCAATCTGAAAAAATATTAAAATGAAAATTTTGCAATTGAAAGTGAGATTAGAAAACTTTCACAACTTGTCAGTTTAGGTATGTCTCAAGGCATGCCTAATGTGAGCCTCATGAGGGCCTAATTAGGCATGCCTAAACTTATTCAGTTTAGGATTTTTTTGGGAAAAATCCATTAGGCCTAAATGCCGAACGTAACTCATTACTCCATCAATTCCTAAACACAACGTCTTTAGGTGCTGATGGGGCTTTCCGCATTAGGTCCTAGTGGAGTTTTGCTAAACAATTCCTTAACAGAAAATTCTTTGTTATGAAAATATAGACAACACTAAAATTTTTTAATGAGAACTTAGCATTTAACAAGCATTTGTCAAAAACGATAGTTTTATGAACATTCGTCAAAAACAATAGTTTTACGAACACTCGTCAAAAATGATCGTGTTACAAAAATTTGTCGAAAACGATAGTTTTATGAATATTCGTCAAAAACGATAGTTTTATAAACATTCGTCGAAAACGATAGTTCTACTATTTTTTCGCAATAGTTTTAAGATATTTTCATGCTGCTTTTAAGATAGTTTTACGATAAGTATACGATAGTTTTACGATAGTATTACGATCACTTCATGAAATTTTCACGATAAATTTTATTATGTTACGAGATTTTAATGATAGTTTAATGATCGTTTTATAGTTCGTTCAAAAAAAATTTTTCGTGACATTGCAAATAAATTTCTAATTTAGGCGATGGTGGAATTTGCCTAAACAGTTCCTAATTTAGGCAACGATGGGGTATGTCTAAACATCTTATAATTAAGGCGGTGATGAAGTTTATCGAAACTGTTCCTAAACACAATTTTTATTAGTGTGTTGTTAGTGTAAAAATATTTACAATTTCTTTCATTTTATTAAAAAATTTCAATTTATGCAATGATGGGGCTTGCCTAAATAATTCCTAATTAAGGTGGTGACGGGGCTTGCCTAAACAGTTCCCAGTTTAAGCAGTGATCGGGATTGCCTAAACACTTCCCAAAAAGAAAATTCCTTGTTGTGTAACATCCAACCAAAATAAAATTTCTTGGTAATAAATGACAATTATGTGTAGAAAATGAGAATGCTTAGCTTTAAATACTATTAAGCTCGGATTTGATGAGAAATTGATCACATTTTCCCAAGCTAGGCATGCCTTTTGTGGGCCTTCTTCTTCTTCGTAGCACTATAGCCCCTCTCGGCCCTTTGCTTTCTGCAAATAAGGCCTTCAACTGTCTCGGTCCATTGACTGCGTCCTCCAATTTTGAAATCCGAGCAGCGTTGAACTGTCTTCGTTGACCGAGTCAGACCAGCGTTTCCCCGGTTTTCCCACTGGCCACCACCCTTCAGTTCTCCCAACGAAAACCTTTTTGGGTACCCGCTATTTATCGGCATCGGCATGCGGACCCCTTCCAGTTTCTGCAGCCTTACAATCGTTAAACCCTCTAGCTTGTCGAAAATTTCATACAGCGCATGGTTGTATCAAATTCCCTATTGGTCCCCGTCTAGCTTTGCTCCTCTTATTCTCAGGACCCGTCACTCAAAGGTATATACCATAGCTCAGGTCTTATCACAGATTTGTGAGCTTGAAACTTTGTTTTCTTGTGTGTGCAGCTGGGCTTCAAGATCGTCAAAACTAAATAAAATATTTTATTTGTGAGCTGTATTCTTTGGCGTATTTCATCTTTTACGAATTCGCTAAAATTTTCGGTATGATGCGCATCATGAGTTTTCCTTTCATTCTCAGTGATTTGCAGTTCTACTAGTTTTGCTCATTTGTTGAGTATCAAGAAGACTTCTTTGGCAGTTTTTAATAACCGTGACAAAGTGTTGATGTAGTCCGCATAGGCTACTACTTGGCTCGGCTTGTAAAGTAATGTATATCGTGTATCGACAGGAAGCTCCCTTATGACTTACTCCAGAGCCAAATTGAATAGCAATGGAGCCAGTCCATTTCCCTGCTTTAGTATGATGTTTGTGTCAAAAACATCGGTGAGTTGGTTATTGATGTGGACTTGGAAAATCATCAATAGCATTGCCATTTTGGTAAGACGGATTAATTTGGTTGGGATGCCAAAGCAAAGCATTATTACGTAAAGTACGTTACGATGAATACAGCCGTGTGCTTGCTTAAAGTCAACGAAAATTTGGTGTACAGCTTTGTTGAATTCCCAGCATTTTTCAAGTACCTGCTTGACTGTGAACAATTGGCCTGTTGCCAATCTACCTGCTTAAAACCACCTTGATACTCCTCAATAATATGTCGACCTTTGATCCGATTTTATTTTCTAAGAGCTTTGAAAATATTTTGTACGCCGTACAAAGCAGTAATTTTCACACGGTAGCTTGTCACCTTTTTTTGTGGATAGGAAATATAATTGATTTGCTCCACTCTTTTGGCATATGTTCTTGTTGCCAAATGTGCTGGATGACTTCGGGAATAGCTTTATGAACACTTATGTCACCATATTTGATGAGCTCCACTGGAATATCATCGATGCCTGGTGCTTTGTTATTCTTTTGGGCTTTGATGGTGGAACAAACTTCATCCAGAGTTGGTGGAACCAATGGAAACTCTCCGAAGATATTTACAGGCTCCGATGTTTTGGAGCTGTGTGAAGGATTAAAAGGATTTTCAAAACATAATCATGTTTTCATCAGCAGTGATCATCATAATATTTTCTTTTCTTAGTTCTAATTATGTTATTTGCTAGTTTTCCGAGATTTTTATAGTGTTCTCTCTTCGTCCTGGTTTTCGTACCTACGCAATCTTTGTTGGCCTGATTCTTTTTGTGTACCGTATTCTAGCACTCATCATCGTACCAATAACGTCTTTCGCGCCACAATCTCAATAGCCACTTTCACTTCCACCAAGAGATCGTTGCTTGTATTTAACTATGCGTCTGATTGGATGGGAGCCAGCTAATTGTCGAGAGTCTCTGTGACATTTTTTTGCCACAGAGGACGTTTGGAGCCTTTTGATGTCGAAATTGCATAGCGGGCTGGTCTTCGATGAATACGCATTTGGCATACTTTATCGGTAGATTCATTTGATCGATTAATTATCAGAGTTACAATTGGCTCCTCGATATTTGATGTGGGCCTCAAGGGGCCCTAATGAGGTACGCTTAAATTGAATTAAAGTATTTCACTGCATAAAATTCGCATAAAAGCCATGCTTTGAGGTTATAAATATATGTTGGTCGCAAATGTGGATTTTCCTGAAGAGGATAAAAATTGGTAAGTATTTTCAAAGTTGAAGAGAATGGTCAGTATTATGAACAAATCCTGATCTTATGTGTTGGTTTCGCTAAGAAAGTTGTTTGTGTTAAGAACTGTTTAGGCAAATCCCATCACCGCTTAGATTAAGAAGCGTTTAGGCAAGCCTTACTGCCCAAATTATGAAGTTTTTAGGCAAGTCATCTTTATGCCCAAATTAGGAACTGCTTGGGCAAGCGCCATCACAGCGTAAATTAAGAACTGCTAAGGCAAGTTTTTCTTGCCAAAGTTTTACGTTGCTGCTGCTCTGCTGCTTGAATGTGTCATTTTGTCTGGTCACATAATTCGTTCCTATTATTGACGTTCTTTGCTACGAAAGCTTCGTGTGTGATTTCTTTGAGTCAACATTTGTCAGGTCGTAGCATTTCTGTACCAAATAACAGTACATATGGGCTCATTTTAATACTAAGCTGCTAGGTTGTATTCAGAGCCATTTAGATATGGCCAATATGCATTTAAATACTGTGACGACCAATTGAGAAGTATAGATAGTTTAGCGAGCAACAACACAAGATAAGCATACAAAGTAGTAAAAAGCCTGAAGCCTGGTTATCAGACAAAAACCATTCTCTTTGGTATCCCAGCCAAATAAGTCTGTCCTACCAAAATAACAATAACTTGACAGCCTCCCAAGTCAATAACCAACTCAGCAATGACTTTGACACAAATATCAGACTAAAGCAAGGAGATGGGCAGACCCCATTGCTATTCAATTTAGCTCTGAAGTAAGTCATAAAGAAGCTACCTGTGGATACACGAGGTACATTACTATAGAAGTCGAGCCAAGAAGTAGCCTGAGGGTCATTCAACAAGTACTTAGCCTACGGAAGAAAAACGAAAATTTTTTAAAAGGTGGCAATTTATTTTTCCACACAATCTCCTTGAAGCTCGATACACTTGGACCAGTGATGTTCTAACTTTTTCAAACCATCTAGAAGATATATTTTCTTCAGGGCTGCAAAATGGGCCTCCGTGGCGGCGATGACATCCTAATTCAACCCAAATCAATTCCCGGTGAGTGATTTTTTCAGGTTTGGAAACAAAAAGTAGTCACAAGGGGCCAAATCTGGAGAGTACAGTGGATAGGGCAGCTATTTAAAGCGCGTTTCGACCAATTTGGCCATGGTGACGGAGGAGGTGTGAGCCGGCGCGTTTCGTGGTGGAACAGCACTTTTTTCTTTGCCAAGCGGGGCTGCTTTTTCTTCAATTCGACGTCAAATCCGCCCAATAAGTCTACATAGTAGCGTCCCATGATCGTTTTACCCTTCTCAAGGTAATCGATGTGGATCACACCTTGTGAATCCCAGAAAACCGTGGCCATCACCTTTCCGGCCGATCGAACAGTCTTCGCTATCTACAGAGCACGTTCGCCGGGCAAAGTCCACTGTTTCGACTGTTCCTTGGTCTCTAGAATGTACCAGTGAATCCATATTTTGTCGATGGTCACGAAATGACGCAAGAGCTCCACCGGATTGCGCTGAAACAGCGCCAAACCCATCGCCGATGTGGTCTCACGGTTGCGCTTGTTTTCGGTGTGAGCAAACGCGGCACCCATCGCGCCAACAGCTTTCTTATGCCCAGTTCTTCGTGTAGAATATAATGCACTATTCCTTTTGCGATGCTCACAGTCTCAGCTATCTCGCGAACCTTCAATCAACGGTCTGCCAACACGAGATCGTGGATTTTTTTAACATTTTCCTCCGTAGCAGCCGTTTTCAGGGCACCTGGGCGTGGCTCATCAAAAATCAACGTGCGGCCACGAACAAACTCGTTGAACCAATTCTCGACAGTCGCCATCAAAAGAGAAGAGTCACCGTATACAGCATCCAAGCGATCTTTGATTTCTCTGCGCGTTTTCCCTAACAAAAACAAGAATCTAATCACTGAACGATATTGTTCTTTTTCCATTTTTGTACAACCAACCGACACGCTCGCTTTTAAAGGATATCAAACAGTAGTATCAGACCATTAAAAGAATGTACTGCACAATGGTAAAACTCTTTTGTAATAGCAGTACCATCGTGCGGTGAGGCTAAGTACTTGTTGAATGACCCTCGTATATAGACGACATCAACTGCGAAAGAAGTCTTCCTGAAACTCGGCAATGAAGGAAAATTAATCAGGCTACAAATTAATGAGAATAGAACAAGCTCATGATGCTCACTTGCCAAATACAATATCGAAAATGTGGCTGAAGTTTTATATTTTGGCGCTAAAACTACGAACGAGAACCGGTAATGAAAGAAACGAAATACCCCGACGAATACAGCTCGCAAATAAATTTTTTTAAGTCAATTTTGATGATTTAGAAGGCCAGCTGCATACATAAGAAAACTAAGCTCCATGTATACGAATCTGCGACAAGACCTGTGTTCTGTTTTTGGTGTGAAACCTGAACTCTAACCCAAGCATCCGCAAACATATCGAACGCCTTTGAGCGACGGGTCCTGAGGCGAATAATCGGAGTAAAGCTAGACGGGGAACAATGGCAAAATTTGAAACAACCATTAATTGCACGAAATTTTTAACGGGCCGGAGAATTCAACGATTTAACGACTGCATCAGTTGGAATGGGCTGGCCACATGCATTGCATGCGTGAGCAACGGATACCCAAAAACATATTCGTTGGGAAAACTGTAGAACGGAGGCCAGTGGAGAAACCGAGGAAACGCTTGTCTGACTTGGTCGACGAAGACAGTTCATTTTTCTGCATCTTCGAACTTCTGAAATAATTTTAAGGTGAATGCAGCACCTTTATCAATCAACATTTTGCTGAGGTTTCCAAAATTCTCCTTTGGGTTGCGATGCTGGTCTCCTGCCTTACCTGTACTTCCTGTTCTTGTGGGGCATAGCCAAGTGTATTTCATAAGCCTTTATATGATGGTTAAGAAAGATTTATAGCCTTTGTGTGTTGATGATTCATTTTTAATATCTGGAAAGCTCGCTCCCGAGCTTTCCGAAAACGAAACGGTTTTAATGTCTCTTTTTTCGATTTTAAATAGATCAATCATTGGGTGCGCTATTCTGGCGTAATCTTGCACAAATTTTCTAAAGAACCTCGTCAGCCCTAAAAAACTTGGAGCATCTTTAAGAGATCTTGGTTGCGGTACATCCATAAGGGGTGCGGTTTTGGATGGTCAAGGGGTTATTGTACCGTTTTCGATTGTATAATCAAACTAATTAACTTTATTTTTCATAATCTGACACTTTTTCCAATTGATAAGCAAACCATACCCCACACACTGATCAATCACAATCCTGAGCAGCTCAAGAGCCTGTTCGTCGTTTTTGGCAGATATTAGTAGGGCCTCGAAATTAAGTATTACGATGTTTTGAAACACTATGTGCTTAAATATTGTGTTTATGAATCGAACGAAAACCGCGAGTGAGTTGCACATCTGGGCAGGCGTTTTTCAAAATTGAGAGTAGCCAGTTGAAGCCGTAAACGTGTCGCTATTGTTGTCAAGTGGAATATAAAGAAAGGCGCTCTTCAAGAATACTTAAAACGTTGGCACTGATCAATTTATCAATTTGATTGACAATGATTGGAACGAGGTGGAGGTTTTGATTATTTTGTAATTTAATTGTCTACTCTTAATACACTATTTTTTTCACGCAACAACACTATTAGGCTCGTGAGCCACTACTATCTATAATTCCATCACAAAGCCAGTGGGACATTTAAATTTCAATTTTTTACAAATCCATCATAGAGGTAGAAATAATGGAAGATCGTCAATTAGAATAATTTCGTCTTTGTATTCGTCTCTTTTGTTTCCTACAGAACATAATGCTATACTATCTGCTTGAAATCAACTCTATAACGACGATTTCCGACTTCTAATTCCAATTTATCGTTACGAAATGAAATAGAAAACACATGAGACCCTCTAGTGAAAATCAGGATATGCAATTTTCCGTAAAAGACTGTAGCGATTGTCTGATGCCTCGGCGAGTAAAGATATTGGCGCTCGCCGGAATGAGCCTTATCTGAGGATGCGTGAATGTACTTGAGGACCTGCAGTTACAACTGGATCGCAGCAATCAATCAGAGGACTACATCAAAACCCTTAGATTAATCTGGCTCCCAAAGGCGGACGAGTTCCAGATTCATATCAACCTGGAGCCGAACGGTTCAAAGCTCATCAAAAGGACGATCGCATTTGACATTGCCAGGATGTTTGTCCCGATGGGCCTCTTGGCACTGATTATCGTAACTCCCAAGCTAATCCTACAGGAGACTCGGTGTCTGTGGAATAGGATGCCACTTTATCTGCGGGAATATACACTCACTGGTCGCAGCAGTGTGCCATCGTTATTGAAGTTCCGCTTTCTCCGACACGTTCACGCTGGAGAGAAGCCCGTCCAGGTTCAGCTGCAAGCCTTCTGTGATGCCTCAGAGAAGGCATATGGGGCGGCAATATATGTCAGGTCTACCTTGAGATGACCGCCTCGGATTGTTATGCGCAAAATCAAGAGTGGCCCCGATCAAAACGGTGACTTTCCCAAGCCTGGAGTTGTGTGCTGCCAAACTCGGAGCTGAGCTAACCGAGCGAGTCAAAACTGCACTAAATCTGCAAAATGTTTTCTAGATCTTTCGGACTGATGCTGAAATCGTCCTCGCATGGGTCAATTTAACTGCATCTTTTTACACCACATTCGTGGTTAGTCGGGTTTCAGCCATTTAAACGATCTCGAGACCAAACCAATGGCACCACGTTAGTTCCGGAAACAATCCAGCCAACATTCTACATATGGTTACAAGGACCGCCCTCTTTAAGTAAGCTGAATCTACTTGGCCTCCCGAATATAAGAGTGAGGGATCCTGCGATTTTGAGAAGAGGCGAACCAAAGTGAAAATGGTGGCGACAACATGGCGGACATATATTTTATTCACGGAATTCTAGATGGGAACTCCTTCAGAAGGTTGCACCGAATAGTCGCCTACGTGTTACGGTTTATCGGTTATTGCAAACCAACTTCCCAGAACCTCTACCCGCGGAGCAGGGCCCTCACGACTCGAGAGCTTTCCAACGCTCTAAAGATCATCATCTAGTACATCCAGGAAGACGACTTCCGCGAAGAAATACGGAACATTATTTTAGAGAAGCAGATCAGCAAAAACAGTCCCTTGGTGAGACTAGCTCCCTTTCTGGACTCGGAAGGAATCTTGCGCGTTGGTGGAAAGTTGATATTGTCCAGGCTTTCTTTCGAAGCCCGCATGCCTGATGCTGCTGCCGTTCAAACACCCATTCACCAAGCTATTGACGATGAACATTCACCGCGTCAACTGCCATCTTGGGGTGCAGGGCTTGCTCACCACTGCGAGACAACGTTTTTGGCCAATAAGAGGGAACCAGATAGTGAGATCAATCGTGCGACAATGTAGTATTTCATGTGTTACAGCAAGGCCTAAACTATTTCTCAAATTACGGGAAGCCTACCGAGCACTCGCGTTCAGCTTGCGTACCCATTCATCAATACGGGAGTCAATTTCTGCGGGCCCATCATGATACATTACCGTGGTCGATGTACCCGTCCTCAGAAGCGTTACATAGCTATCTTTTGCTATTTCACCACTAAAGTCATCCACATGGAATTAATGAGTGATCTGAGCACCGAAGCATTTATCGGTTCACTGAATTGATTCATCGGAAGGCTAGGCTATTGAAGGAATCTATATTGCGACAACGCCACCAACATTGTAGGATTAGAATTGTCATTATTGCTCTACTCTAACGAAGCGTAATACGAAGTAGTGGCTTCATGCAAAGCCCGAGGAATCGACTTCCACTTTATCCTGCCGGGCGCACCCCACTTTGGCAGATTGTGGGAGGCAGCCGTTAAATCAGCCAAAACTTTACTCCGCCGAAGTACTTCGTCGGCGACTCTCACATATGAAGAGCTGCATACGCTGGTAGGTGAAGTGGAGGCCATCCTTAATTCAAGACCGCTGATCCCAATGCTAGATGACCCTAGCAATTTGGCAGCCTTGACTCCAAGGCATTTTGTCATCGGAGAACTGCTTATGGCCAGGGTAGACCCTCATGCAAAACCAGTCATTAACGGCCTTCACACTCGGTGGAAGCTGATAAACCACCTCAAGCTTGGATTCTGGAGACGATGGTCACGTGAATACCTTCATTAGTGGCAACATGGTGTCAAGTGGGGACAGATCCACCAAAATGTCCTCCCAGGGAAAATTATCATCATAAAGGAAGACAACACGCCGACAATGAAGTGGGCTCTGGGCCGAATTATGAAGTCATACGAGGGCATTGATGGTTACCTAAGTGTCCCAGACGTAAAGACCACTTATTAAATACTGAAGGGACCGATCTACAAACTGGTTCCACTACCAGTGCATGACGACATACCGTCTGATGAAGCGACACCACAAGCAAATAATCAACCATTGGCAGGAGAGGAAGGTCAAGGGAGCTTCGACGGCAACCCGGTGATGAGGCAGAGACTGGTGCGAATGGGAGCATCAATTGTGACCCTCCTCTTGGCGTGCCTGCCAATTCCTATGGTGAACATGGCTCCAGCACAAGTTTTCCCGATTGGCCTATATCGTGGTCTGCATTTTCAATCACTGGGCAAGGCATACATATCTTTGAGCGAATAGAGGCTGGTAATCTTTTACGATTTGGGACAGAATTGGCCATGCTACAGAAAGGGACGTGCTTGTTATAGCAGTTGTTTGAGAAGGCAACTCCATCAACAAATCGCATGCATCTCGTCGATCATTTCCAACAATTTGGTCAAGAGTTCTCCAACATCAACCAAATCCTCCGAGTCAGAACTAAAAGGGGCGCTATAAATGCAGTAGGTGGTCTAGCCTGATCGTTGTTTGGTATTCTGGATGATGATTACGCCAATTAAATGGACCTGACCATCAAAATAATGCAAGGAAGTCAAGAAAGGTTACATTCACTACTGAAAAATCAGACCTCAATCATACTTTTGACGCTGAACATTCTTGGTAAAAGCGAGAAGATTATGCACAAAAAGTTTATGGCAATAGAGCAGGAGCTGGCTCGATTATCCAATGATGCCAAGGCTCCCCACATAGAAGGAAGTCAGAACCAGCTGCTAGATCTGATCAGAATATTGGCATTTCAAATGACACTCATCGCCATTAACCTGCAGAGAATTCAATCTTTTCTTACAAATGTTGTAACAGATACCTAGCATGGGCAATTCGGCGCGTTGTTTTTATCGCAGCAACAATTAAGCGCAGAGTTGACCATGATCAGAGAACACTTGCTCGAGAACCAGCGCCTGCTCATAGATCGGGAAAACTGTCCACAACTTTTCCAAATAACTTCAATCCGGTCTAAGGTGACCGCAGATTTAGTCGTCTTTGAGCTGAAATTCCCACTGGTAGCTGCAGTAACATTCGAGCTGTACAGGGTTCTTCCGATACCAATGGTGAAGCACAACCACTACCATACTACCAACATTTTGACATTTGATCGTTACCCCGGATCTATTATCCGCTATCCGAATCGAAATACGCTTCCTGCATACGAATGGAACCGAACAGTCACATTTGCCGGCAGTCTCATCCTTTGTATAGCAAAAGAACCAACGTAAGCAGATGCGAAGTTCTCTTGCTGAAGGGAACTCCATCCGCAGCCGGGTGCAGCGTAGTTCATCTGCCCAATTCATTTGCCTGGTCCAACTTCCCACATTTAAATGATTGGATCTATGTGCTCACTAGCCAGACCGTTGCTCACATCGTGTGGGACAATACCTCCACGCTCATGCTGCAAGGGTCCGGCACACTCAAGTTGGAACGGGACTGCATTCTCAAGTCCGATGTTGTAACCATCAAGAGTCATCGCGTATACGAAAGCCAGGTAGGCGCGTCACATACTGCGATCCACTTTGGTCTAGAACTTGGATGATCAGAAGCCATCCATGGGCTCAACATCTCCACCCAGTTCAACACATCCGAAATCGATGAGTTACGAATGCAAGTGCAGGCACATGATCTTACCTGAACCAATCAGATAACCACACACGACATCCATCAATAAACCATCGGCTACCTGAGCATCACCGTATTGGGTCTACTCATCAGCTACTACGTTTGAAGATCTTACAAGCGGCAGAACCACACCCGCTCCAGACCACCAGTACCACTACCTAGACGGGACAGCCTGCCGCACACCCTAGAAGAGGTTGATCGGAGCGTTCAACGGAGGGGTAGATGATAAACACAAATTGTATACAATGTCATTCGCAAATTTATTTTCTTCAAGCAACAACATTGTGTGAATCCGATAAGCATATCCAAGCAGATGCTTATTGGATAGCATTTCAAATATTTTCAACTTGGGAGCCTGTTTTCTCAGGCAAACGCACGATCAGCAATTTGTTGGGAAGGCAAGCTGCTCGTTTATATTAAGATTTTGCTCGTTCTAGCATTATGTGTGCGTGAAATGTATCGAATGTTTTGGATGCATTTATATATTCAAAATTAAACTGCCAAGGCAGAAGAGCCCTGACATCAACACATTGAACAAAGATTTTATTAAATAGGTAAGAAAAAAACTTTTCACCAAGAAAACTTTCATTTAAAGTGGTTAACTTTAGCAAAAGTTAAAGAGTGCTATGCGTTTAAATTTGTTCTTAAATCGATGTTATATTTAAGTTCCAAAAAACAATAATGTTATGTAAACTTTCACCTTAGCTTTCAATCTTGTCGAAAGTTTTATAATGCAGATTATATCAGCTGTAACAATATGAAATCTTAAAATATGAATTGAAAGGTAAAGTAATAATTGCTTTTTATTTCAAGGTATTTATGTGTATCGACATTTTTCTATTATTACCGAAAAAACCCTGAGTTTTCCAGCCCGGTAAATTTTCCTCACATGTTCTCATCAGGTCTAATTGATGGAAAGGTCTGAAAAGCTCTCCATTGTATTCTTTGCATTATGCTCAACCATTCTTGGAATGAATAAATCCACATCAATTCAATCGGAATTTCCATTCAAGGTATGTAGGTACGAGTAGCTCAAGTACCACGAAGGGAACATCCTGAAATTCTCCCATTCAAATTTCAACCACCAATTTGCTCATTCATTCCAAGAAAAAAGCGTACCTTCAAGTTGCTGGGGCATGCATGCATGAACCATTTTAAAATCAAAAGTCAAAAGAATGGAAATAAAATAACGTCAAATACTTACCAGACCACTAAGCAAGTAATGATAGGTCCTGCGACCTAAAGACATATCCCGAACGTGACTAACAACAATTTCTTTGGCCATGTCCGTGGGGCAGTCGAGGACAATGTACTTCTTTGACCATCGATTTAAATCTTCCAACGTTCGTAGGAATTCTATGGCCATTGTTACATTCGCAATCCTTTTAACCATCTCGACCTGAAAGGACTCATTTCCGGGCCTTAGGCCTTGATAAATTTGCTGCAACCGAAGCAATCCTAGAAAAAAAGAAGAAGAAGCGGAGCATTGAGTAAGTGGAGTGATGATAATAAACGAGGTGTGGTAAGGACGAGTAGGAGGTGGACGGAGCTTGCGGGGTGTGGTTAGCGGGAAAAATGGACTTTTATATTTCTCTACAGTCTTGCAAAAGTGAAAATACAGCAATAATAATTTTCATGGTGGTTGGTTGCTGGTCGCTGTCGGTCAGTAGCAGTCGGATGTTGGTTGATGGTGGGTTGCCAGTTAGCGGTTATTTGCTTGATGCTTTCCTTACGACCCAGCTTGGATGTGCCGGGCTGACGCGTACAAAAACGGATCCATCGCATCGACCGATGCTAGCAGCTTCACCAGAGGAGATTTGAGACCCGCCTTTAATTCAGAATTTTGTCGCCTGTTTAATGATGCTATAAATTCAAATTAAGGTCGTGGCTACGACTGCTGTAGATTACACCCCAAGTACCAGTTGAATTATGTGCTGTCGCTTCTTTTTGAAAAATGTTATCTGATGTTAGATTCCGTAATATCCATTCAAATAAAGAATGGTGGCGAAGAAGACCTACGGCAAAATGAGGTGTTGGCATGGTGCGGTGGGTGATGGTGGATGAAAGTTGCCGCTAAAGTTATATAGTGTTAAAAATATCAATTTGCACCTGTGGCCATGAGTAAGTGATTGTCAGTGGTCAGGGGGGTTTTGATAGAGCTGTTATATTTGTTGCTTTTGTTTGGTTCAAGGAAATGTAATGAATATTTATTGGCACGTGGATGACAGTTTGAAAGAGAGTAGGATGGGAGTGGAGGTGGCTAATAAGTAAGTTTTGATGTTTTAAAATTAACTTGTTATTACTGCGAATTTTGTGCAGATATTGATCGCGCTATAAAATTGCGTTATTTTGTTTGTAATGAATCCTCATTTACAGTTTCTACATCTCGAATAGCACTGTTTTTTATTTTCTCGGGAAATGCTTCCACGAGCACCGATAAATTTCCAAGAATGGTAATTTTTATATGTATGACGATAAAGTTTAACGTGAGGGATAAGTTTTCGCTATCAATGATTTTTATATAGGTGTGTTAGTTTTTTGAAAAGTTGTACTGATTGCAGCTAATCGAATAGCTGATATAAATGAAGATGAAATCAAAAACAAAATTCCAATGGCATAAAACTTTTCCACTTACAAAGTTTATTCAAATACTGGACAGTATAAAAAGTATTGAGCCTTTTTTGTCACTAGATGGTGTTCCTTGTCATATGTTGGGCAATACTAATCCGATTGAGTCAAACTGACATGCGGTTGAAAGGTGTCATTCTACTCTACAATTTTCGTGTCAAAAGTTGTATTCATTTAAAAAAGAGTGAATTTTCTGAACAAATTCGTTATATTTTACAATATCTATACAATTAAGGCGAGAATGCATCGCAGGCTCGTTAACAAATTTTTGGTGTCTACGGTGAAGACACTTTATCAAAAGCCATAGCTAAGAGATGGTTCGCTCGCTTTCGTTCTGGAAATTTCGTTGTCAAAGATGCACCTCGCTCAGATCGACCAATCACTGAAAAAGTCGATGAAATTTTACAAGAAATTGAAGAAGACCGACAGACAAGCAGCCATGACATTTCTAAGGAACTGAATATCCATCACCAAATAGTTTTGAACCATTTGCATAGGGCTGGATACACCAAGAAGCTCGACGTTTGGGTGCCGGATGAATTAATACAAAAAATTTAATCGACCGAATTCCCATTTGTGAAATGCTAATAAAACGCAATGAAATCGAGCCATTTTTGAAGCAAATCATTACAGGCGGTGAAAAATAGATAAGATACAAGAATGTCGTCCAAAAAAGATTATGGTCAAAAAAGGTGAATCGTCACAAACGACTTCAAAGTCAGTATTGACACCAAATAAGGTTATGCTATGTGTATTGCGGGGTTGGAAGGGAGTCGTTTATCATGTAGTGCTAGAGCCTGGCCAAACACTCAATTCGGCTTTGTACTATCAGAAATTAACCAGGTTGCAACAAGCAATTCAAAAGAACCGGCCAGAATTGATCAATAGAAAGGGTATTGTCTGTCATCATGACAATGCCTGACCACATACATCTTTGATGACCCGGTAAAAATTGACAGCGCTTGGCTGGGAAGTTTTGATGCATCTACTGTATAGTCCAGATTTTGCACCATCAGACTAACATTTGTTTTGGTATCTGCAAAACTTCCTAAATGAAAAGAAATTCACTTTAAAAAGGGACTGTGAAAATCACTTGGCCTAGTTTTTCGCCGATCACCCACAGAAGTTCTACGCACATTGAATAATGGTTCTGCCCAAAAAAAGTCAAAAGATCATAGATAATAATCGACTTTATGTACTTGAATAAAATCTATTTTAAATAAAAGAAATATTCAATCGAAAAACGACAAAAAGGCTCAATACTTTTTAGACTTACCAATAAAAGGAAACATATCACATTTTAAAGACTTAATGCGATTTCGGTCGAACTTATGATAACATGTGTTCATTCTCTGTTCTTGCTTGTTTCACAGAAATCACCTTTCTGAAATATTTCTTTAGTTATTTGGTAGAAAATCTTTTGATGAACACATAAGGAAAATATAATTTTCTTCAAAAATTTCGTTACATCCAAAGATGGCTTTGCTAAATTTTCCTTTTAAGAGTTTTGTACTAAAATACAAAACCGTATTGAAATCGGTACCTGTGTCCGTCCGAAACAATAGAAGCTAAAGCCATAAAACTTTGTGGAAAGGTTGGAAGTTATAACTTCTAGAATGTTTTGGGATAAACAATTTTTTAAGGTTTCTTAAAGAGGTCCCACATAAAGAAAAGTGATGTCCAAAAACATTTTTTTCATCGAATGGGGTCAAGTAGGGAATCCAATTAAAGGTCTCAATGAGATCTTTTTAAAACAGGTCTTATAATTACTTTATCAGTATTGGGGAAGTGAGAAGAAGGGGAAATTCACGAAACTCATATATATATACATATATATATATATATATATATATATATATATATATATATATATATATATATATATATATATATATATATATATATATATATATATATATATAATATATGCGTACTAAATAGTTCGTTTAAATGTAGATATTACAATATTCAATCCAAAATAGTGGGGGAAATTTGAAATAAACTGAAAACTTAAGATATATAGATGGTATATAGCCTAAATTTTCCAACTGTTTCAAGTATATTTGTACTAAATAGCTTAGGGATTTGTTTTGGTGAACTAATATAAACTCGAAACATTAAGTTCGGCCAATGTCTCGAGCATTACTAACACCTCACACATTTGTTCTCGTAGGTATGCGCAAAAGCTTGAGAACCAAATGTATGCGTGAGTATGCCATATACTTCATGCTCGTTTAGTTGGATTGGCATTCCAACCCACACAGCTGGGGCAAATTGAAAGATTACATATATAAAATTACTTCTCGAAAAGCTCAAGCATTGATGCTAGTCACCGATAGACGGCCAAGTGAAAATCACTCAAACAATACACTGCTCTAATTCATTATTAATATTAATCGTTACTTCAGTTGAAGAGCAAAGAGGTAAATGCACCCAAAAAGAAATGCAATTGATTGGCAAAAAAGATAAACTTGAGGTAAGCATTATTTTGTATAAATCTCCATGGCGATCAACAAGCGAATCACTCTTGATACTACGCTTGCCCTGCTTAAGGCCTTTGCCCGAGTAGAATCGTCTCAAGGTATTTAGCCCGAGACTGATTGACCTCAAGAGCATTCCAGCCCAGATCCAAGCAGCTGGTCGGATAACTTGCTAAAGCACATCTTCAGTTGCTATATAACCAGCGAGCAACATCAGCCAGCGAGACAAGTAGCCCAGTTCCAAGCAGATGTATGCGTATTTTACTGACGCACATCTTCAGTTGCTATATACCCAAAAAGCAACATCAACCAGCTTGACGACCAGCGTAACCAGGCTAGTTTCAGGAAGTTTTCAGCAACACGTACACGTTACTTGCACTGCTCAAGGCTCTTGCCCGAGCAGTAGCTTTTCTAAGGCGTTTTGCCCAGGAACGAGCAAGTTAACGCGATTTCAATTTAGTCACCTGTGGCTGTACGACCAACATTCGTCACCAGTGACTTTGCAAGCGACATGCAATATCTGTAATCGTATAACGAGTAGACGGTGACCAGACAACCAGGCAAGTGCCCGATAATCTGAGCGAGACATCGGAATTTATTTAGTATTGCCACCGCAACCTAGCAACTGGGATGCATTGCCAACAACCAGAAGACACCGGTATACGTAAACGGTGACTGGGCTACTGCTAACTACCACTAGTGGCCTGTGATGTCATGACAACCCCGTCAGACGCTTGAGAAAGTAATCGCTGCGATGCCCAAAGCGGGTCCGAAATCAGTCTCTATTGAGGAATACCGTGCACGCTTGGCCAGGCCGCTTAATTCGCCCGTGGTTGGGCCAGAACAAAAGCGGCAAAGAGGTAGGCGCATTATGGAATATCACTGCAAGAGTAGCAGCTTGCGCCGATTGGCGCATCTTGCTGTGACAAAAGTGGAGCGGGAGTCGTTCACTAAGTAAAACAAAGGACTAGAGGTGAAGTTTAAAGCAGAGCAGTGCCGTGCGCGGGAAGCTACCCATGGATCTGCAAATAGCGAAAATCAAAATATCTAACTGTATTTAGTGGAACAAACTAATGTATTTCAAGAAGAATTTGTGAAGCTAGGGGGGGGCTTTAGAGTGGAGTTTTTATTTAGCTATTCAAGGTTAATGGAGTGGATTCGCATCTGCACCGGAGATAGTAGAAGGTATATTGGTGCTACACCCAACGAAACCCGTTTCAGGTAGTTCAGCATTAGAAAAAGGCATAACAGATGTATTGATTTTTGAAGTTTTCACCCACGGTCAGTCTCATTTTCCAATTCCTCTGGCTGCATCATGTGAATCTCCTCGTGCTATTTACCATTCAAAAATGCCGTGACAGCGTCTAATTGGCGAACTCAACAATCGCTATTAAGAATCGAATCGAGCAATATTTGACAACAAGTGAGAAGGTTTCCTGGTAATCAATCCTTTTCTATTACAAAATGTCTTAGCAACAACTCTTGCTTTGTGGGTTTTTATTAGATGCAGAGTGTTGTTTGGACAAATACTTATTTAAAATTAATTCGTTCTTACTCTTTTTGAAGGTCACATAACGTCTAGGCTTTATTTTCCATAAGTGAATTGTATTCACTTTCCATTGCTGCCTTCCATTCCTCGAAATCTTTTAATAAATTACTCCCGCTTTCAAATGACCATGTATAAGCAATGTTAATCTGACTCGACTACTTTGTCAGGGAAGCTTCAATTTTCTCAAAATCATCCAGTAATCCTAGTTGACATGCGTTTCTTTAACAAATAAGACACCAAAAACATCTCAATAATATTGTTCTTCTGCTGTTATTCCGTTTGCCAAGATGAACTTCTGATGAATACACAGCATTTTTTGAAGATAACCATCACCATCAAGAATGTTCTTTCCCATGGTAAACTCATATAGTCGCAGTTGAATCAACCGGGCCAAAAGAAGCTTAACATTAGATCTACATGATAAGAAATGTCAGCTTTGAATAAAATTGCAAAAAATGTTTTCACGGTCAGCATGCTCTAGCTTCAGGAAAAAACAGGCAAAATATTAAAATAAAAAGGTCTGAAAGGAACCCCACTATTTGTCAAACTGGTCAAAAAATCACGAGTTTTTTTTAAAGGAGCTTTAAATTCTGTGGCTGCAGAGTAGATGTATGTATTATTTTCTTAATAGCAAACTTTTCCTGGAAAACGGTTTTGTGAAATTGCTACTATAACGAAACAGTAATGAGAAGAAATGTCATGAATTCTTTAACGTATAATATATGTTCTATATTTTTGGTCATTTTGCTGTGCATTTCAAGGGGTTTTTTATGCAAACAAGGAAAATGACCAGATTTGCTTCCTCCTAGATTCTTACTGAAAAGTAAGCTTATATAATCTCTTCTCACATTATTCACCTTTCTATCCTTTTGGAACCTTTCAATTAAGCTTAATTTAAAAGACGGTGATAAGCAGCCAATTTAAAGGTATAGAGGTATAACTATACCGTCAGCCGCTCTGATTCTGATGGAAAAAATTGTATGATAAGCTAAACACCTGAGTTGAATCTCTACTCAATCAACAACAGCATGGTTTTTGCAAACGCGAATGAGCTACCACTAACGTCATGCTTTTACCTTTACTGATTCTTCATGAAATGGAGAAAAAAAACCAAATCTACACAGAAGAACTTATAAACTTATCGATTACTTATGTGTTACCAAAACTCTTTACACTTCATTTGTGGCTCCTTCTTACATATGCTTGGATATTTTGGGACTCTTTCTTTGGAATTCGTAGCACCCTAATAATCTGAATCTATTTATTTTATTTGTTTTGCGGGATCTTTACAACCCGGTGTCATATATTCAGATGAACCATCACAAGCTCTTACTTTTTTGACAACCTCAGAATAGTATTATTGTCATATCAACATCAAACGAAATGGCATTTAATAACTCCCCGTGGGCACCACCATTTAGAAAGGCAAATTTTTCGTAGACACCCTTTGTTTGAAAAGCAATAGTAATTTGCTTGGCCCCTCCCATATATATATATATATATATATATATATATATATATATATATATATATATATATATATATATATATATATATATATAATATATGCGTACTAAATAGTTCGTTTAAATGAAGATATTACAATATTCAATCCAAAATAGTCGGAGAAATTTGAAATAAACTGAAAACTTGAGACATATAATATGGTATATAGCCTAAATTTTTAACTGTTTCAAGTATATTTATACTAAATAGGCCGGTCGGACTTTGCTTTGTTGCAAAACAAAGCAAGGCTCGATGGCTTTTCAAGAAACTAACTTAAACCACAATTCAGTGTATTTGGAAAGGTAATCCGGAAGAAATTATGGAGTTAAAAATTATAATTTCGAGCTTGAGACGTCGAGTTCCTTGTAGTTAAACACAAAAATCAAGAAGCTTCATATTCACGTAAGGAAAGGGGCTTTTATTGCAAGATTTTTAGTTAGAATGAGAGCATAAAATCATCTGCATTTTCTATGATAACGCATTTTAATTTGGGCTGGTCCAATTTGGCTCCTCAGGCTCACAACAGCATAAATTTGCTGCCAAGTGTAGTTTTGTTCATCGTCATCACTAGGCTAAATACCTAGTTGATAGTCATGGCATACTAATAGCACTAAATTCCAGCAGAGGTACAAAGTCACCATAAAGCAACAAGAATCTGTACACCGGGCATTAATGTGATAAGAAAATAACTCGCACAGAAAAGGATGGGTATATTTGGAGAAAACAGAACGAATCTACCGACTATGAAGCAACCACGTTTGCTTTTTGCTACAAAAAATTCCTTAATGCCTTGTAGATTGCTCGCACTCTTCTCAACCAGTCAAGCGTCGTGAAGAGTATTCGGATACATACCTTAATTCCTTCCTCTACAACTGTTTCAAACCATTGACCGCGTGCTCCAATTTTGAAATCCAAGCAGCGATAAACTTTCTTCAGACCAGCGTTTCCTCGGTTTCTCCACTGATGTCCCACCTTCAGTTCTCCAAACGCATATCTTTTTGGGTATCCGATGTTCGCACATACGGTTCATGCAGCTAGCTCATTGCAGTTTCCGCAGTCTTACAATCGTTAAGACCTCCGGCTCGTCAAGAATTTCATACAGTACATGGTTGCATTGAATTCGTCATTGGCTCCGTCTACCTTCGCTCCTTATTATTCGCCTCAGGACTCGTCACTCAAAGGCGTTCAATATGTTTGCGGATGCTTGAGTTAGAATCCATGCATCACACCCATAGCATAGCACCGGTCTTATCACTTATTTGTATAACTAGACCCTCGTTATTCTATGTATGCAGCTGGTCTTCAAAATTGTCTAAACCGAATAAAATATTTCATTTACGAGCTGTATTATTTGGTGTATTTCATGTCTTTCATCAGCAGTTCTCGTTATTTTTGTGCCTAAATATACAAATTTGCTGACATTTTCGGTACTGTATTTATCAAGTGAGATATATTGTGTATTTGAGGTATTGTTTCACGACTGCGTCATGAACTTTGTTTTATGCTTATTGATTCGTAGTGCTACTAGTTTTGCTTCGTTGTTGAATTCAAGATAGATTTCTATGGCAGTAGTTACTGGTCATGACAAAATGTTGATGTCATCCGCAAAGGCTACTACTTGGCTCGACTTGTATAGTAATGTACCTGGTGTATCAATATGGAACTTTCTTATGACCTACTTCAGAATCAAATTGAATAGTGATTGGGCCAGCTTATCTTCCTGCTTTTGTTTTTTGTTGGGAAGTGAATTTCATTTACCCACAAAGTGTGGGACACTCATGCACGCAAACGACAGAACTGTCCACTAAACATCTCCCCTGTTAACCCGACAAACCAGCCTGGAGCCGTTTGACACATTACTTTGGGCCAGGTCTTATTTTGTAATGCCGTGAAGTGCCTTCAAGCTTGGGAGCTTTCTTCTAGCGGAAGGGGAGAGGGAATAGGAATTGCCAGACAAGCGATCTCCCAGCCCCCACGCCAAATTAAGTGCTGCATATATTGTCATGACATCAGTTGAAGCCTCTGGTATATTAATGTTCTAGTCCACATAATTTTCAGCATATGCTATAACATGCTGAGCCGAGGATTTGTAGCAAACCATATAGGGTTATCCATTTTACGCTTGGGAAAGTAAAGAAAGCACATAAAATATTCAGATGGAAACAAAATTTTTTATTCAATATAAAGATTGAACATTGCCATTATACATAAAATACAACATCGTTCAAATGTTCTCCATGGGGCTTCTTACAGGCCTAAATCCTTTTGAGGTTATTTTCAATGACTTTTCGGCACATTTCCGGCAATATCTCGGCCATAACTTTACGAATATTGGTTTTCAATTGCTCAAGATTTTGAGGATTGTTTGCCGAAACACGATCTTTTGCATAGCCCCATAAAAAGAAACCAAAAGGTGTTAGGCCGCGGAGTCTTGCGGGCCGATTGACATCACTCAATCTCGAAGTTACGCGTCCTGCAAATTCCTCTTGCAAAAGTGCTCGATTAGCCTGTGTTATGTGGCTTGTGGCTCCGTCCTGTTGGAACCAGATGTTTTCCAGATCATAGTCTTCAATTTCTCTCCAAAAATAATCGGTTAACATCCGTCCATAGTGGTCAGAATTGACTGTAATGGCTCTTCCTTGATCGTTTTCAAAAAAATACGGGCCAATAAAACCACCAGACTATAATGCACACCAAACGGTCACTTTTTCCGGATGCAAAGGCCTTTCTGTGATCACCTGAGGATTTTGTGAGCTCCATATGCGGGAATTCTGTTTATTTACGTAACCACTGAGCAAAAAATGAGCCTCATCACTAAAGAAAATTTTGTTCGAAAAATTGTTATCAATGGCTTGTTGTTCAATCACCAATTCGCATACATTCTGCGTTGTGTATGGTCCTGAGGCTTAAGTTCTTGAGTGAGTTGGATTTTGTATGGATGGAGATGCAAATCCAAATGCGAAATCCGCCACAATGAACCGTAAGACAAGCCCAAATGTTGAGCACGTCGAGGAATCAACAAATTCGGCTCTTTTTCCACACTTTGAGCAACGACAGCAATATTTTCAACAGAACGAATGTTGCGATGATGCATAGGCCTTGCAATATCAATAAGCGATCCAGTTTTTTCAAATTTTTCCACTATGTTCGAAATTGTTTGCTGTGTAGGTGGATTATGTCGACCGCAATCGGCTCGTAAAGCCCTAAATGTTGATACAGCAGAATCAGAATTCTTATAATAAAATTTGAAAATTTTAACGCGTTCCTCGACTGTTAAACGATCCATATTTCTAAATGGCAAACCTTCGGCCAAAAAACACGCTTTGGATGACATTTAATTTTGACAGATGTCAAATGACAGGGTTATACTTTCCTACCACGAAATCTATGACCCTGTATTAAGCTACGAGCTAATGAGTCTAAAATTAAATTCATGGCTCGAGCTAAGCCGAAAACTCCAGTCCGAGAAAATTTGAGCATAGAAGACTATAACCATGAAAGTGTGGATAACTTCGTGTACCTTATAGCCAACCTGTATAGAAGAGGCACAGAAAATGCAAGAAAAGACGCAGCATAAACTCTGCAAATACAGCCTATGGCTCTGTACTTCCCACTTTAATGTCCAGAGTTGAGCGTAAATAATATGAGCTCTGTATTTACAAATTATAGACAAACTTGTGCTGTTATGAAAGTAAAACGTGGATCCTGACGAGCGAATCCAAAAAGGCAGTAGACATATTTGAACGCAAAATTCTCCAGAAAATTCTCGGCCCAGTGAAACAAGGAACAGAGTGGAGACTACGTTACAACCATGCGTTGTATGAACTATATGACGATCCACCTGTTTTCTATTGCGTAAAGGTACGCAAACTGCGATCGGTAGGCCGTGTGGAAAGAATGGAAGAAAACCAGCTACCCAAAAGAATTTTCACGGGTAGAACACAAGGTAGACGTCGAGTGGGAAGAGTGAGGACTCGATGGGAAGACATAATAGAAGCTGATAGCAAATCTATGCTGAAAGTGATCAAGTGGCGAACGAGTTCACAGAACCGTGATGATTGGAGGAGATTTATCCTAGCGGCCAATGCTCGGCCATTTCATGGAAAAGTTTGGAATGGTTTACAATGGGTGTATTTATATGGCAGAAAATTTTCTTTAATCAGTGTTCTTTCAAAGTGGCAGCTAATCAAATTATTATTTGGATTTCAAACTAAGGGTGCTGACGTAAAATAAGCCTTTCTAACTGGTGGTGCCTACGGGGAGTTATCAAAAGTTATTTCGTTTCATTTTGATATAATATTAATAGCATTTTGAGGTTGCCAAAAAAAGTAAGTGCTTATGATAGTTAATCTAAATAGGTGATACCGGGGTGTCAACATCTCGCTAAACAAATAGAATAAATTGATTTAGAATTCCAAAATAAAGTTTCCAAAACATCCAAGCATATTCAAAAAACGAAGTGTAAGGAGTTTTGGTAACCTATAAGTAATCGATAAGTTTATAAATTCTTCTGTATAGATTTGGATTTTTTTTCTCCATTTCATGAAGAATCAGTAAAGGTAAAAGCATGACGTTAGTGGTAGCTCATTCGCGTTTGCAAAAACCATGCTGTTGTTGATTGAGTAGAGATTCAACTCAGGTGTTTAGCTTATCATACAATTTTTTCCATCAGAATCAGAGCGGCTGACGGTATAGTTATACCTCTATACCTTTAAATTGGCTGCTTATCACCGTCTTTTAAATTAAGCTTAATTGAAAGGTTCCAAAAGGATAGAAAGGTGAATAATGTGAGAAGAGATTATATAAGCTTACTTTTAAGTAAGAATCTAGGAGGAAGCAAATCTGGTCATTTTCCTTGTTTGCATAAAAAACCCCTTGAAATGCACAGCAAAATGACCAAAAATATAGAACATATATTATACGTTAAAGAATTTATGACATTTCTTCTCATTACTGTTTCGTTATAGTAGCAATTTCACAAAACCGTTTTCCAGGAAAAGTTTGCTATTAAGAAAATAATACATACATCTACTCTGCACCCACAGAATTTGGAGCTCCTTTAAAAAAAACTCGTGATTTTTTGACCAGTTTCACAAATAGTGGAGTTCCTTTGAGACCTTTTTATTTTAATATTTTGCCTGTTTTTCCCTGAAGCTAGAGCATGCTGACCGTGAAAACATTTTTTGCAATTTTATTCAAAGCTGACATTTCTTATCATGTAGATCTAATGTTAAGCTTCTTTTGGCCCGGTTGATTCAACTGCGACCATATGAGTTTACCATGGGGAAGAACATTCTTGATGGTGATGGTTATCTTCAAAAAATGCTGTGTATTCATCAGAAGTTCATCTTGGCAAACGGAATAACAGCAGAAGAACAATATTATTGAGATGTTTTTGGTATCTTATTTGTTAAAGAAACGCATGTCAACCAGGATTACTGGGTGATTTTGAGAAAATTGAAGCTTCCCTGACAAAGTAGGCGAGTCAGATTGACATTGCTTATACACGGTCATCTGAAAGTGGGAGTACTTTATTAAAAGTAGTCAGTCTCGGCGGGAAGAAATTCATTCCAAGAAAAAATACACCAATCCATTGTTGGTATCATATCCCTGAACAGCGAATATCAGTCTCGTTAATCTTGTGGTTGGCTATCCTATGGAAGAAAGTCGACTAGTAAGTTTCTTCATAGAAATCACTTGAAACTGGTCTCAGCTATTGGAAAAAATCATTTTTACAAATAAATCTGCAGCAAAGGAGCAGATAGAGAGGAGGCAAAAGTAGAAGATTTGGATGTAGAGGACTCAGGTGCAGATATAGAGGAATTGGATGTCGTTTCCTGATTTCGCACTACAACAATTTCTGATTTAGCATTATCCATTCACATTCTACAGCTCCATGTGATGTTGAGTCTCAATAAGCCCTTAGTAGAATTTTGTTCTTGAGCTTATTCAATTCAGATTAAGATTAGCAATTTGGCAAATTATCTCTGATGTGGTCATTTCTGAGACTTCAATAGAGATGAGTAATATGTTCAACCCGTTACAAGAACGCACTAGTTGGCATTTTCTTAGCACCATTTTACTGGGGTATTTGATTAGTATCCTCGGCTTCCTAGAAGCAAAAGCTATACTAATCTCTATTCTATACAATATCAAAAACTATCTGTGGGTCAACTTAAAAGAGACATTCAAATGAATTTACATATGGGCCTGAGCATAACATATATTTTCCTATGGCTTTTGTTCTGGGTGGCATTGTCATTGATAATTTTATCTGCAACTACTGTCAAGTTTGCACTAGAGACGTTTCACTGTAGCGGTTCCTTCACAGCCTGTCCCATTTTATGCACGGGAAAAATGTGTGGCAAGTATTGTCTTCCTCTTCAAGTCAAAATAGACAATTGGGAGGCCGTGACTTACCAACGTTGTGCAGATAAGACTGAAAACACCCATTCTCGCACAAAAGGTGGGTCAGATAGAAGTCAATCTCGCCATGCCTTCGATGTAGCCACGGTCTCACATTTGGGATAAGGCGCTTAGTCCATCATCCCTTCATGTGATGCACCCAAGACTGCTGCCAATGGTTGGGTGAGTGCTGTCTCTCCTCGCGGACAACCATCTCTCTAGCAAGGAGGCTAACAGGTATCACGCCTGCAATGACTTTCATCGTCAAATCTGAGACTATCGAATACGAAGATGCAATCCTCAGTGCTCTTTTTCTCTGTACCTGTGCCAGGTGTTTTCGGTAAACCTCCTTCCTGAGAGCGTCGCCCCATATTTCTGCTCCGTACAGTAGCGCTGACCTTATAGCACTCATCAAGCGGCGTCTTCTTGATGGGCTAGGTCCCCCTATTTTGGCTATAAGTTGACTCAGAGCCGATGCTTCGGAAGCAGCCCTCTCAGCCGTTGCTCTGATTTGCTGACAGTGGTTTACGTGTTTCAAAGATGGTCGTGAGGATATTGATTTATTGCATTTTAACCGATCATTTGGGCTTAGGAAAGACCTGTGCACGTTTTATTCCACACAAGTTAACTGATGACCAAAAGTTGCTCAGGATTCAACATTCAAAAGGCATTAGAGAGGCGAAAAAGACGAGGACTTCCTTTACAACATTGTAACTAGTAATAAAACGTGGTATTTCCAATATGAACCCAAAGCCAAGCGTCAAATTGCCAAATGGAAGGTCCCAGACGAGCCACCACCCAAAAAATCGTGCTTGGAGAAGTAAAAATCAAGTCTATGCTCAATTGGTTTTACGATTCCAAACCCTCAATGCAATTTTCTATCTTAGCGTTTTGAAGCGCTTGTTGCATCGTATTCGTCGAATTCGGCCTGAATACCGCAAAGGAGGAAGCTGGCGCTTATTGCATGATAATGCACCAATTCCATCTTGTGACTGATTTTTGACTAGAAATTGCATTTTAACCATCAATCACTCACCGTATTCACCTGATATGGCTCCCTGTGGCTTCTACCTATTCGAAAAAATGAATTTGGCCATGAAAAGATAACGCTTTGCGTTCGTAGAGGGCATCCAAAAGGCTTGTACCTACACCCTGAATTACATTCTGGTCTATGACCTGAAACACTCTTTTGAAAAGTTTTTGGATCGCGCAATATAGTGTATCGAAACCAAAGAAGACTATATTGAATAAATAAACTCGAATTTATCAGAACAAAGCTCCTGTCGTTTCTATTTTGGCTCTGTCTCGTTTATTTTGGAAAGCACGTTGTACACTATTAATTGTTTATAGTGTCATATCAAAAATCTCCATTTAAACTGTGTAATGACTGCAAATAAAATCGGTCACCGATGAAAGTTTTTGGTTGTGTAGCAATTGTTTATGTGCCAAAGGAAGACAACGAAAAATGGACGGGAAATCAATCAAATGCATTTTTCTTCGATACGACTTATCATTCAAAGTGTACACGGTATACGATATGACAGCATGCAAGCTTTTAATCACTTGTAATATCATTTTCTTTGAGAACGAACGATATGGCCACTTTATTAATTAACAATCGAAAAGCATTAATTATGTTTATTTACCGGCAGCTACTAAAACGATTGATGTTGCAGTTACGATCGGTAGTGAATTTGACGATTCATCCATAGACAGCGAAGATACAAATGAGACTTCGAGTCAACAATAAATTGAAATCGCAACTACGATAAAAGATTCATCTATAGAACAGTTTAAAATCTTTAATGACCTGGAAAAAAAAGATTCGGTCAGTCTACCTGCAGTAGTACGAGGGTCATTCAACAAGTACTTAGCCTACAGAAGAAAAATGAAAACTAACTTTTTCAACCCGTCCAAAAAATACATTTTCTCGAGGGCTGCAAAATAGGCCTTCGTGGCGGCGATGACCTCCTGATTCGACCCAAATCTATTCCCGGCGAGTGATTTTTCAGGTTTGGAAACAAAAAGTAGTCACAGGGTGCCAAATGTGGAGAGTACGGTGGATAGGGCAGCAATTTTTAGCGCAATTTGGCCATGACGGCGGAGGCGTGAGCCGGCGGGTTGTCGTGGTGGAACAGCACTTTTTTCTTCGCGAAGCGGGGTCGTTTTTTCTGCAATTCGACGTCAAATCGGCCCAATAAGTCTGCATAGAAGCGTCCCGTGATTGTTTTACCATTCTCGAGGTAATCAATGTGGATCACACCTTGTGAATCCCAAAAAACGGTGGCCATCACCTTTCCGGCCGCTCGAACAGTCTTCGCCTTCTCTGGAGCACGTTTGCCGGGTGAAGTCCACTGTTTCGACTATTCTTTGGTCTCTGGTGTATACCAGTGAATCCATGTTTCGTCGACGAACACGAAACGATGCAAGAACTCCGCCGGATTGCGCTGAAACAGCGCCAAAAACGTCGCAGATGTGGTCTCACGGTTGCGTTTGTTTTCCGGTATGAGCAAACGCGGCACCCATCGCGCTGACAGCTTTCTTATGCCCAGTTCCTCGTGTAGAATATGATGCACTGTTCCTTCTGCAATGCCCACAGTCTCAGCGATCTCACGAACCTTCAATCGACGGTCTGTTAATACGAGATCGTGGATTTTTTAACATTTTCCTCCGTAGCAGCCGTTTTCGGGGCACCTGGGCATGGGTCATCAAAAACCAACGTGCGGCCACGAACAAACTCGTTGAACCAATTCTTGACGGTTGCCATCGAAGGAGAAGAGTCACCGTACACAGCATCCAAGTGATCTTTGACTTTGCTGCGAGTTTTCCTTTCCAAAAACAGGAATCTAATCACCGAACGATATTGTCGGTTTCCATTTTTGTACAACCAACCGACACGCTCACTATCAAAACAAAACTAATGAAGGGAATTGACTGAAACTTTGACAGTGGGCTACTAAAAGAATGTACTGCATGGTGGTAAAACTCTTTTGTAATAGCAGTGCCATCGGGCGGTGAAACTAAGTACTTGTTGAATGACCTTCGTAGTTCTGACGATGCGCAAAGCTTATGCAACATCGCATTGACTGATCAAGAAACTATTCAAGGTGCATTAAAGCGCCACAATTTTGCGCAATGATAGGCAACAGTGGAAAGTGAGTACAATTCACTAATGGAAAATAAAACCTGGACGTTATGTGACCTTTAAAAGGGTGACAACCAATTAATTGTAAATAAGTATTTGTCTAAACAAAACTCTGCATCTAACAAAAACCTACAAAGCAAGAGCACTTGCTAATACATTTTCTAATAGAAAGGGATTGATTATCAAGAAAGCTTCTCGCTTGTTGTCAAATACTGCTTGATTCGATTCCTAATAGCGATTGTTGCAAAAATTGTTTATGAATTCACCAATCAGACGCTGTTGCGGCATTTTTGAATGGTGAATTGCATGAGGAGATTCACATGATGCAGCCAGAGGAATTAGAAGATGATACTGACCGTGTGTGAAAACTTCAAAAATCAATACATCTGTTATGCCTTTTTCTAATGCTTAACTACCTGAAACGGGGTTCGTTGGGTGTAGCACCTATATACCTACTTGTAAATCTCCAGTGCATACGCGAATCCACTCCATTAACCTTGAATGGTTAAACAAAAACTCCACTCTAAAGCCTCCCTAGCTTCACGAATTCTTCTTGAAATACATTAATTTTTTCCACTAAATACATTTAGGTATTTTGATTTTCGCTGTTTGCAGGTCCATGTGTAGCTTCCCACGTACGGCACTGCTCTGCTTTAAACTCCACCTCTGGTGCTTTGTTCTACTTGGTGAACGACTCTCGCTCCGCTTTTGTTACAGCAAGATGCGCCAATCGGCGCAGGCTGCTACACTTGCAGTGTTATTTCACAATGCGCCCACCTTTTTGCCGCTTCTTTTCTGGCCTAACCACGGGCGTATTAAGCGGCCTGGCCAAGCGTGCACGGTATAACTCAATGGAGACTGATTTCAGACCCACTTTGGGCGTCGCAGTGATTACTTTTTCAAGCGTTGGAGGGGGTTGTGAGGACATCGCAGGCCACTAGTGGTAGTTAGCTGTAGCTCAGTCACCGTTTACGTATACCGGTTTTGTGGTTGTTGCCAATGCATCACAATTGCTAGGTTGCGGTGGCAATACTAAATAAATTGCAATGTCTCGCTCAGATTGTCGGGCACTTGCCTGGTTGTCTGCTCACGGTCTACTCGTTATACGATTGCAGATGTTGCGTGTCGCTTGCAAAGTCACTAGTGACGAATATTGGTCGTACAGCCACCGGTGACTAAATTGGAATCGCGTTAACTTGCTCGTTCCTGGGCAAAACGCCTTAGAAAAGCTACTGCTCGGGCAAGAACCTTGAGCAGTGCAAGTAACGTGTTGCTTAAAATTGCCTGAAACTAGCCTGGTTACGCTGGTTGCCAAGCTGGCTGATGTTGCTTGTTGGGTATGTAGCAACTGACGATGTGCGTCAGTGAAATACGCGTACGGCTGCTTGGAACCGGCCTACTTCTCTCGCTGGATGATGTTGCTCGCTGGTTATGTAGCAACTGAAGGTGAGCTTTAGCAAGTTTTCCGACCAGCTGCTTGGATCTGGGCTGAGATACTCTTGAAGTTGAACCAAAACTGACGATAGATACAAGCCATATGGCAGCAGCGCTTACTACCACACATATGACCATTAGTAGGCCGACTTTGCTGGCTAACTTACATGGCGTTATACGAAGAATTGTGGAGGTGCCAACAAAAATTCGAGGTTTTGTACGGTTTAGAGACGGATTTCTACAGTGAAATCCAGATGATCCGCGGAGAACACAATAGCGCTCCTAGTGAAATGAAAATTATTTCAGTTCTTATACCCGTTTAGTTTTTATCGCCTTCCAAAGTGAATTTATAGGAGTTTGTTTACATCTCAACGCTGAGCTATCAGTCGAAGGTGCAAAACGTGTGCTTCATTTGCTCGTCTTGGAAAGTTTAGGAGCACAATGAGCTATACAAGGTGAATTTATAGCATGCACGGAATGCGTTCGGCACTTTTTTATTCGGAAAATAGTATATATGACGAAATATAAGCATTTGCTAATGCCGCAGTTGGGTGACAGCTACCGGAAGCTTGTCCATAGTAGGCCGACTAATACATATGCAAATTGCTACCATATGGCTTGTATCTTTCGTCAGTTTTTGGTTAAACAGTCTCGGGCTGAATAACTTGCGACTATTCTACTCGGGCAAAGGCCCCAAGCAGGACAAGCGTAGTACGAAGAGTGATTCGCTTGTTGATGGCCATGGATATTTATACAAAATAATGCTTACCTCAAGTTTATCATTTTCGCCAATCAATTGCATTTCTTATTGGGTGCATTTACCTCTTTGCTTCTCCAACTAAAGTAACGATTAATATTAATAATGAATTAGGGCAGTGGATTGTTTGAGTAATTTTCACGTTGCTGTTTATCGGTGACTAGTATCAATGCTTAAGCTTTTCAAGAAGTAATTTTATATAGGTACCCTTTCAATTTGCCCCAGCTGTGTGGGTGGGTCAATGCCAATCCAACTGGACGAGTCCGAAGTATATGGCATGCTCACGCATACAGTTGGTTCTAAAGCTTTTGCGCATGATGCAGTGTACCTACAAGAACCAATGTGTGAGGCGTTAGTAATGCTCGAGACATTGGCCGAACTAAATGTTTCGTGGGTATATTAGATCACCACAACAAATCCTTAAACTTCTTGAGCGCTTCAACGTGATCGGCCGCATTCCTGTGGTGACTGCATTAGACTTAAACCAAAAAAATGATGTAGGAAATGGGATCAACAACTCAAACCGAAATCGATGATATGAAGAAGGCAATCGGGGGTCTTCCATGCGCACCATAACTAACTCGTCCTGACATACATTTCGCTCTGACATTGCTGAGTCGGTTCAAAAAACAACTCAAGGCGCTCACACTGGGCAACCGTTAAACGTTTATTTTGGTCCTTAAATGGCACAATTAATTGTAAATTAGTATACTGGAGCATTGGCAGCAATAACAAACTTATCGGGTTTTGTGATTCGGATTTCGCTGATGACATTAGCATAAACCATTCCACATCAGGTTTCGTGTTCATTGCTTTTACAAGGAGGACAAAAAACAGTCACTTTATCAACTACTGAGGCCGAATATGCTTCACTTGTCACGACAGTAAAAGAAGCGATTTGGCTCAAACGTTTTAAAAGCGAGATTTTGAGGACCATGCCAAGATGGATTACCATCTAGTATGATGACAAAAGTGCTCCGAACTCAAGGGACACGAAACACATCGACCTGAAATCGTAATTCATACGACAAAATCTGGAATCCATACTAATCAAGTTAGAGCATATTCCGAGTGTCGATACGATTGCCGACATCCAAACTAAACCGATGAGCAGCGACAAGCGAACTAAATTTACGAGTTCACTTGGATTGAAGATTACATAATGTAAACTGAAATTGAATTCTATTTGTTACGATTATTCTCACACAGTAATTAAATTTACAAATATTTGGATAGCGAATATCACTGTCTGAACTTTATTTGCTAATCGCTAATATCAATTCTAAATTTAATGTGATTTGAATTTTTATTGAACTTTGTTAGTATGGTTAATTCACATTACTTTGAAAAAATCAGCACCACCAACTTTATCGAAGGATATAAATAGAGCTTCAATAAATGTACTTCTCCTTCTTAGTTTTATTACCACTGCGAAATCATCTTTGGCTGTTCTGCTTTTACAGCAGAAACAATATTTTGCATTACTCTGAAATGCAGATTTTTCAATATTCATAAAATATGTTCTTGTTATTCAAAGCATTTACGAGTATACATACATACTATTCTTTTCTGAATACATATCGAACGAAATTCATGCAATGAAAATGAGAAATGTTAAAAATTTAACACTGAAATATGCACCAATTTAATAAAATGTATTCCATCTCCGAAAAGTATCTTTAAAAATTCATTAAACGAAACGGGAACATCTGAAATAACAATGAGTAATAAACTTCTGAAACCTTTTCCTGAAAATTCAAAGACAAAACAACGGAAATACGAAAAAAAGAACACTCCCACAACATCATTTATTATGTACATGGCCTTTTCCCAGTTCACTATAAACTATAAACAGATACCCATCTTTTTATTTCCCGATTAGCTTTCCCGGAGTAAACAACGACCGACCGTTCCACTTGGTCGAGTCTTCCACCTCTCATCGAATTTTGTGTTATTCGCTGCTGTTTGAATAATCCACAAAATGGAAAAACTTTTTGCAATAGGCCATCGACTTTGGGGCCAGGAAAATGGCCACAGGAACATAAACACCCTCAAGGGTACATTTTCCGACCATCACCACCACCACCAGCATCACCGGTGGCAGCGACAAGCAGCATATCCTCGTCATCGTCCGTAGTAGCATCAGCAAAACCACCATCATGATCACGGGGGTAACAAAAATAGGAAAACTACGAGCACGACTACAACATCAACAACTACAACAATGACAACGACAAGAAAGGACAACTTACCATCATGCGAGTCGTACAAGTAAATAATCCTATCCCAACCATAAAATTGTATAGTATCAATGATGGCTTGATGATAATCTGGCCTCATGCTAATCGCAAAGTCTAAAAAGCCAGACGACGGAGTCAGGACCTAATTTTTGTTGTTCGGCAACGAGCGGTAGCGTAGCGTAGCGACGATACAAAAGAGGATGAGCAGGAAAAAACGGTTTGAAGATTAAATGTAACAATAAATCAGTAGCTGAATGAATTAGGTTGGCGGTTGGACGAAGGGACATTAATTAAGTGAAGTAAGTATGCAAATCAAGTTTCACTCTTTGTTGTTCAGAGACGGACGTTTTTTGTATCCGTTTTGAAACGTTGTTTTTTCATAGGATGAAATTTTTCGTTACAATAAAATTAGCATATATTACAGAATACGTCCTGATTTCAAAATGAAGATACTATTTCCGGGCGATAGTTCCATGAATAATTCATTTGAAAAGTTCTCTTTTATGTGGTAACTTAAATTATTTTAACTTAAAAGTTTGAGAGCATAAAAACATTTCGGGAATTTCGTTTGCCAATTTTATACAAGTTGAAGTTAACAAGAGTTTGGTTATTATATTTATGAAAACTATTTATAAGGACAGATTTAACATGTCTACCAGGGGGTGGTTTACCATGAAAATAAGGGAAGTTTTTAGTTCTTAATCAAAGTTCTTCTTATAAGCTCTATTTTTGTTGCAGTAATATCGATAAAGGTTTTTCTAAAATCAGTAAATTTATCTTTTCAAAGTTCTCATTTTCTAGGGCTTTTTAAAAAATATTTTATAAAGACCTATTTGTTTCGATTCATATCAGTCTGGCCGTTCGTTACAGCATGTTTTCTCGAAAAGTAGAGAAGTTATTTGGATAATCACTGATCTTTGTAGAAGGTAAGAAGTGGTGGACTCTTAAAATTCCTGACTTCATTAACATTTTCCAATGTTTTTAAGGGGACCCTTTATACGCCGAGGTAACCCTGAAACATTTTTTTACCAAGGGTAATCGAGGGCTGGGGGGTGTCAAATGTAAAGTATTGATAAGAACTTATGGAATCTAAATCAAAATCCAATTTATGAATTTGTGGGGTCCAGGGGAAGGAAAAGGAAAAATGCATGAACCATTTGTACCCCGTCCCTCATGTAAGACATTTTGAGAAGAAAAATTTGAAGAAAATCATTGTCATAAACGAGCTGTCACCTATCCGGAATTTACTTGCAGACATTTTTTTTACTATTCCATGCTATAGTTACGAGTCTTGAAAATTTGTTTTTGATTTCTTTTTACTTTTATTTTATATCAATTTTAGATCATTTTGTTTTTATATATCAAATTTAGACTTTGCGTTATAGTTATATTCATTATGAGTTTTACCTTTTCCTACTATTATTTGAATTTTTCCATAATATTAATTTTTATATTCCAAAAAAATTCAAATCTGCAAGTAAAATCTTTTCCTGTTGCACATGCATTTATTGCATTGGCGAGGACAAGTGTGCAGCGGAATGAATGGAAGCCTCACGAATTACCGTTGTGAGGACATCCCCAAGGTGACGACAGATAACAGGGAGTCAAAAAGAAACCTCCATGACGAGGCGACGCGTCATCGGTGAGATACGTTTGTCTTGGAAAATAATAAGAGATTGCCAAGGAAGGAATTTCAATTGCCACGGTTATTTTGCCGTTTTATCACAAAACGTTGTTTGCGCAATTCGCCATTCGTCGGCGCAGAAAGTTGTGCGGAAAGCGGTAGGACGTCGGCTTTTACCAAGTAGAGCAAGATCATGTCCAAAGTGGGTGTTTTGCCAAGTGGCGGGTGGTATTCGCAATAAATTGTTCTGGGAAAGACCAAAAAGCGTGCATATTTTGAGCCCTAAAGGCCATTCATCGCAAGGAGCAGTTTCTTTGCAGAGAAAATTGCTTGGACCCGTAGTATTCCGGGAAAATAATTGTCTTGTGGCTGTGTTTACAAAAGGAAGAGGGGGGAAAGAGATAGAAGGGCAGAAGAAATCTGCTCTGTTACAATTTATGCCGTTTGGTAAAGAGATAAGTGCAGTGTAAGATTAAAAGAGCGAAATTATATACGTATATGCTTCTAGCCTTGTCGCTTTGTGCATATGAGATAGCACAACATACCGCTAACTGTTCACAGAGAATGAAGATGGCAGACAAAGAGATGATAAAGTATGAATTTTAGAACAAGACAAACGGCAACAATCCGTACAGTCTTTTGCTACGATTTGATATTCTGATTGAGAGCTAATTGTGTATTGCTTGGCTGCGTTTCATCCAATCACAGTTTATTACTGGTGCCAACCTTGAGGTTTCAAATGAGTGTTATTTTTAGAGTTTTTTTTTCCTTGCATTGCTGGGACAATTGTCTAGCCAAGGCGTATCGGCTTGTTGAAATTATAAATTTCATCTAATTTTCGTTGTGCTTGCATGGATATTGTCCCAATCAAAGTTACTTAAAGTGGTATCTTGATTCGATATGGCATAAGTGGAAGTACATTGCAACTGTTTTGTGCGATTAATAAAAAGCGAACTATGTCGAATTTATCTAAATGTTCAAGTGATCGTGAAGAGACTCTTACTTGGATGAAGTCCCGGCTGTCCTGAATTGTTTTGTGGCAGCGCTAAGAATAAATTATAGGTGCGGACGCTTACGAAAAGATTCCAGACGGAGGAGCAAACGCGCAGATCGTGCATGAAAATTGCGTATTGATTCGATCGCAGGGAGCCTGATTGTGTCAGTTTGCCAACTGCATACGTAAATTCCTCTGTGTTTAGCACGAAGAAGTTTTTGCAATCGCATCAGTGTTTCTGCTGTGGGGAAGGTTCTGGGAAGTCGGCGTAGTGCGACTTCGACGCCTAAACCTGATCGTTTGACTTCGACCGAGTGCGTCCCAGATATTGCTTAGCCCCATCGGACACCCGGAACTTCGAACCCACCACCAACGATAACATTCAGTGTCGCTCCATTTGCAATGCATTTGGGTTAATCGCCATGTTGTCACGTTCTCTTAGCCCTGGCATTCATATTAAACAGTCTGCACCAAGCTCCGCGTGGTTTAGAAATAAAATCGCCAACAGAATGAACGGTTTGGCACGCGTCAGGTGGTGATGACAAGTGTTCGTCGTTCTGCCAGTTCGAGAAGAGATTTCGCTAGTGTTGTGGAATTTGCATGGAAAACTGCAATTAAGGATTAATTGCACTTTTTTTATATCTTTTATTGGGTTAGTTTTTATACGTGAAAGATCTAATGGAGGGCTGCAATGCAATAAATATTAAGAAATTTATTGATTGTAGGACTTAGCTGCTGCACAATCATCTTTGTAAACCACCAACATCGTCAACAAGCGCTCTTGATGATGGTACCCTTTTGGTCTTTTTCGCATATCCTTTTTTATGCATACTTTTGGTACAGTATATGAATTTTTAAATCGACGTATTAATTAACAAAAAGTTTACTTCAAGTTTCTGGTCCGATCTTACAGAACGCTGTTTTTATTCTAAAGTTTTAATTCGTTAGTGGATTTGCATAGTTTTGGCCTAATATTTCATTTCGCAAGATTTGTTTTCATGAGTAAAAAAAATATCATCATTCCATTCCAGTTGAATTCTAATTTGATTCCTTACGAAATGTAATTCTTAGAACTAATTTTATAATATTGTTATTTAATTTCGCAAGAATTTAGAATGAGTTTCAGCCCTTCTAATAAACTTAACCAAACTTTATATTCTATTGTTAACACAAATGTGCACACATAATTATTAACAATTAAATCTACATTACTAGTTAGCTCAAGTTTTCCTTGTATTACACAAAGAATAATGTGTTTATTTTGACAATGCTAAGTAATAATACCTATATTCCATTCAATAGCAACAACTCTAAATAAATTCTCCGGTTATTAGAATTTTAGTGCTCTTTTAGAAGTAGACTACGCTTCATATGAGATAAAAAGAAAGAAAATATTTAAAGTACATTGCATGGAGAGAAAAGGAAATTGTACATTCGGTCTTTTCCTTTCTCATAACCTGACCAGGTATAGGACCCGCAACGATGGCAGGCTCCGCCACTGAAATCGGCCAGCCCCGGGGCGCGCACCTACCTTCTTTTGTTTTATGAGGGCTCCTGCCGGGTAGAGTGGCCTTTCGCTCACCTGCCCTCTTACCGTATATAGTTATGCAATTCCATTGCATAATGCTATAACATAAATTGGCCACGTTTGTATTCCCCATTTGATGGAAAAATGCATGCAAATTATGTATGTATGAGTTCTCCACTCAAATGGGAAATATATGGCCACGTTTACGTTTGGATCTTGATCCAGTTGGGAGGGTGCGAGGAGTCACCGCCTCCACCCTGATGCCCCACTCTTATTTGTGGGCCATAAGTATCGTCAGTAACGACGAAGCCTCCTTAAGTCCGTCCATTTTCGTAAGGCCCTATTTGTTCTCTGAACCAGCGAGTTCATAGTCCTTAGCAGGTTACCTCCTTTCTCAACTCTGGTTAAGAATGAAAGAACCTTTTCCAAATTTGTGGATGTGAAAAATATTTTTGTAGTGGGTCTTGTGGTGGGGGGAAAGAACCCGCCCCACGATACCGCAACGCTAGCCTACCAGCGCATTAACGCGTCCCCAGACAAGGCCGATCTCGGCGAATCTCACTATCCTCTTCCGTTGAGGCTGCAGATGATCGCCGCAATTCTACACGGACATGTATTTACATAATTCATTACACCATAGAGCTGTGTGTTTATGAGTTCAAGGAAAACAAATATCTCAGAAGTCGGAATTCAATGAACTTCGTTAGTAACAGCATGGTTGGCGAATTTCACCTATTGCTTCAAATATTCAAAAAGGTACCTATAAGCTATAAAAATTGGTATTCGACCCTTGTACACACAAAATTTCATCGAAGTCGAATCATACTCAAGTGAATTATATGGAGGTTAGTATACATTTCAAATCGACCTAGATTATGCAATTTTCTTCAGATTTTCATGAAAATTTCAAAACTAAATGACAGGTATTATGGTTTTATGACAAAATCAATCTTTTGTTTATAAATTGAACGATTTCTTTTATGTTGTAACACGTTAATATCAAATTAATTAATTTTAAAAATTAAAATTATAAATTTTTTTTAAATTAATGATTATTCATAATTTGTTTACATACATAGACTTAGATAATATGCAATTAATTACAGGTGAACTCGTAATGAAAGAAAAACATAAAAAAAATCAGACATTTTGCCAGAGAAAAAAATAATTGAGATTCAGATTTGTTTGAGTTGTTTTTAGTCGAGTTAACTTTAGTGTGAGTAGGGTTTAATTAGTTGAATGATTATTTCAGTGAATCAGTCAAGCGTGGATTTGTAAAAAGTTTAAAACAAGAAGATAGTTTTAAGAATTCTAAATGATTAGATATGTTGTTTATTTTGGACAAAGCCCGATTCGCAAGCGGGTGCCTTTAAGGAACAATGTATGTGAAAAAAGCAATTGATATTTTAATCTGAATAGAATCAATAATGAAGAAGAAGTTATTTCGAAGAAGAGAAGAAGAAAACAATTGATTATTTAATTTGAATCGAATTAAAAGAAAAGGAGAAACTATTAATATATTAATAATATTAAATTAAATAGTTACTTTATTATTAATAGAAAAGAAGAAAGCAGTTTATACGTCAAAATCATTCAGAAAAAGAGGTTATCATGAAGAACAAAATATAAAATCAGCTTGAAATCGATTCAGAAAAGGAAAAGGAAACAAAAGTAAAGATTATATTCAAAAATAAAATTTTTATGGAAAACTTCAATTCAAGAAAGAAACTTCCAGAAGGGCCCCTCTGTAAGTCACTTTTTGTTGTTTTATGTTTGACTGGAAATTTATAATATGGTAAAAAAAAAAATGACGTCGATGACCTCCCAAGTCCACTTCAATAAGCAACTCACCGATGTATTTGGCACAAATATCGGACTAAAGCAGGGAGATTGGCTGACCCCATTGCAATTCAATTTTCTCTGGAGTACATCATAAGGAAGCTACCTGTCGATACACGAGGTCCATTAGTATACAAGTCGAGCCAAGTAGTAGCCTATGCAGATGACATTAACATTTTGTCACGGTTATTAACAACTGCCAAAGAACTCTTCTTGAAAGCCGACAGCGCAGCAAAACTAGTAGGGCTACAAATCAATGAAGATAAAACAAAGTTCATGACGCAGTCGAGGAAAAATTTCTCAAGCACACAAAATATAACACTTGGCGAATACAGTATCAAAAATGTGAGTCAATTTGTGTATTTAGGTGCCAATATAATGAAAACGAGCAATGAAAGAGCCGAAATACGCTGAAAAATACAGCTCGCAAATAAAATATTTTATTCACTTTTGACAATCTTGAAGACCAGCTGTATACACAGGAAAACAAAGCTCCAAACATGCAAATCTGTGATAAGACCTGTATTATGTTGTGGATGTGAAACATGGACCCTAACCCAAGCACCCGCGAATATATTGAGTACCATCGAGTTTCAGTAAAAGGTCTTTGGCAGTTGTTAATGATCGTGACAAAATGTTGATGTCGTCCGCATAGGTTTCCACTTGGATTGACTTGTATAACAAATAAATAATCTTAGGGTTACAAATACTAATAGATTTATCGCACCACATTATTACATAAAACCATGATGAATCATTAATTAAATTATTCGTAGGTGAACGTGCGGTATTTACCTATTTAGTTTTCCCCATATATTAAATTGTGGGATTTAAGCTGGCTATTTACTCTTTTATTTTGCCTTGAGGTATCTTCTTCGGTCTTTGTTACTAGTGTGCCCCTTTGCCCATTGTTTATGTCATATGACTTATTGATATTATGTTTTGTCACTAAAAGTGAGAAATAAATAAGGGAGGGGAGAAGGTCGATGACTCAAGAGAGTTTACCACTCTCACAGACTTGTACTATTTTTATTCGGATATTTTACTATTGTTTTAAATTATAAATCAAAAGGTGACAACAAGATTTCCCTATTCCATCACAAGTCCTACTGAACCTCCGTGAGATATATCAAGTTTATTTTCACAACTGAATGTGGTAGTGATGGAGCTTCTTATTTGAAGCATGATGGTGGACAGCATAGTATACTCAACTAGTAACCACACTCCATCAACCCTCCGGAAAAATCCGAACACAAGCCGAACAGCTAGCCATAAATCTTCGGTAGCAGGTAGGTAGCGAAATGCTGGCGTGAGGATTGGCGCGAATATAAACATATGCTTGGATGAGAGATCTCAGTATGACCATATCTCAAAAAATCAATAACTTTGCAGAAAAACAAATTCGTTCCATGCAATCTTTTAGTTTTTATTAGGATCTGCCAGCACTCCTATGGTCTGAAATGCGTAAAAGAACACCTGCGTTGGAAATTTTATTTGCATTTTGCTTTGTTTCTTGAGCGCGCCAAACATGGGATCAGCTGTAATGCCCCGGATCAGCTGAAGTGCCCCTGGGAAAATTCAAAAAGTGTGCAACACAGGGTAAATGAAAGGTGTGGGTACTAGTTGAGTATACTATGGTGGGCAGCTATCATAACAATGGCCATGGATTAAAATTTCAAGTTATTGTAAGGTTATGTTGTTCTGGTAAGAGCACTCTTCTGCCTACTCAACTTGTTTAATCATTTCATACCACGAATATATTTTTACTTTAATCATTGCTTCATTTTGCATGAAATATTGGGTTGTTCGATATTTTATGGTGTGGCTTGAAATGGAGGCGTTAATCGAAACTAACCAGCATATAACAACTCGAGAGATAGCAGAAAAGCTTACAATAACTTGGTTACGTAAATTAACTGGATATTTGGGTTCCTTACGCATTAAAAAGAAATCAGCCTCACCAAACGCATTAACATACATATGTGACTCTTTGCTGAATCGTAACTAAAACGACCCATTTAAAAAAAGAATCATAACGCGTGATGAAAAATAGATTGTTTACGATAACGTAGTCCAAAAACGATGATGGACCAAGCAAGATGAGCTCCTCAAATCGATGTCCTAAGCGAATATTCGCTAAAAGAAGATTATGCTTCCTGTGTGGTGGGATCACAAGAGTATAGTCTACTTTGAGCTCCTTTTAAGAAACCAAACTATCGATTCGAATATCTACTGTCGTCAACTATCGAAATTGATTGAGGAAATCAAGAAAAAACGCCCTGAAATGGCCAATCGCGAAGGCGTGATGTTTCATCATGATAACGCTAGACCCGACACCACTTTGATAACCCGGCGAAAATTAATGTAGCTCAATTGAAAACTGATGCCACATCCAACCTATAGCTCTGGCTTAGCATTATCAGACTATCATTTGTTTCGCTCCCTTCAAAACTATTTGAATGGGAAAACCTTCGATTCTAATCAGGCAGTTAAAAATGAGTTGAACCAGTTCTTCACGTTTAAAAACCAAGGCTTCTTCAAACATGGAATTTTTCAACTTATCGAAAGATGGCAAGTGGTCGCCCAACAAAATGGTTAATATATCACTGATTATTGCTTGTTAGTTCATTGGAATGTTTGTGTTCGGTTAACTTACAAAATAAATTAAAAACTCGAAACAAGTGTCTACCTTAAAAAATTAATTTGTTCGTAAAGATAGCATACATTTTTTAATTTATTTTGTAATGTTTGTTGTTAGTATAAATAAATTTAGTATGAAAAAAACCAAATTAGTTATCGAACAAACAATATGTTGTGGTTACACTAAAATTTCTTCTTCTCGATCCTATCCAGCGTTCACAAAACACTCCATAAGCAAATGAGCATATCACATGACTCTTGTTTGTGCTAGTTGTGCGCCGCTTAGCATGTATACAGTAGTTGTTTATCTGCCTGCATTTAGTGAGTACGTGAAGTAACACTAAAACTGTACCAGTCAACCCACCTGACCGGGTCCGAGTAAGAATTAAAATGTATATGATGCGATGCGCTCTTTGCCAAAGTGAAGCAACCAGTTGTGCATGACATGTGTCGAGATTGAAAATGCTTTGACATTTTTGTTTAGTAAGGTTTGGCATTTAATCGTGAATAATTTGAAACAACACTTCCGTATTGCGAAAATTTATTTTCAAAATCAAAATTCAATTCGCAATACTTATAAAGCTTTTCACTCCTTTTATGGTCGACATACACATCCGTTGAGCGAGCTATTCAGCCTGTATTGATAAATCCCACAGCAGTTGTTCATTATATGATGTCAAGCCATAAACAAGATACAGGAATGTGTGCACCAATAAAATAGCGCTTCTGTTAGTGAAAGTGTTACTAGATAGCTCGATCATATAAGGGATGATGTCTTCCTCATTCCAGTTCAACATGAAAATCATGGGTTGAATTTAAAAAAAAATAATTGAGGAAAATTTCAAAGGAAGTTTAATCGGGATTACCAACAGCAATGTCCGTTTCCTGATGATGGCAATGCTTGCTCAATGGTTCTTGATGACAGGTATTTAACTAACGATGAAATAGATCTCTATTTGTTGAAGGTAAAAAAGCTGACGTTGAAAACAATTGAGAAACTAGTTCCTAAGATTAAACATCGACATAATATGGAAGGATATGAAATACCAACCATCGTCAAGTTAAAAAGATTGTAAAGCCTTCTGCTCACATGCGTCGAAAAAATTTACTGGCGATTTTTGAACTACAAGCGCCCCTCATTGGCCTTGCTGAAATCACACCTGACGAATGTCTAACACTTAATCCGTGCATACCTCGAATCTCGCTATCGAATCTTGGAGTCATTTGTGATGAGATAAATCTTCTCGATAGGGCTGATATTGAAATTGATAGTACGATTCTAGATAGAAATCAAAACAGTATTTATGTGATAGATTGGGGAAACTTGCCCTGATTGGAACTTCCTTTGAATTAGTTCACCCATAAAATCACGAGAGAGGAAATCAAATACTTTCAGAGGTTGTTGAAGCAAAAGTTTCCAATTTCAAATGAAACCTGAATTACAAATCAATTCTTCATTTCAATGAAACATTGATATCCAACCTCATGATGAGCTTGAATCTTATTGATTATTGCTTCAGCTATGAAAACTTGTGTTTCATATTTAGCAGAGTAAACAACAAAAAATCATGTGGTATTGACGGTGTTTCAAATAGAGTTCTCCGACCTTTGGCTGAAGTTGCTAGTAGGAACTATTGCATATTGTTGAACAACATGTTGAGCAATTCATATTTCCAAAAAAAAAAGAAAAAAAGCCAAGGTATTTCCAATCTTGAAGCAATGAAAAGAATCATTGTACCCTAAAAGCTACCACCAAATTGGCTTCCTGTCCGACATCAGCAAGGGGTTTGAAGTGATACTAAACAAAGCATTAAACATCACATTGTGAAATATGAATTAAATTTGGTTTTCATGCTAGGAACTCGACCATATATGTGATAACGAAAACAACCTCAGACAACTTGTGAAAACTGAATGAAAAGGAATGTACTGGAGCATGTCTCATCGATGTAGAGAAAACCTTCGATACGGCGTGATTAGATTGACTAATTTTTAAATCACTTCAGGACAGGCTCCCAAGACAAGTTGTCGCCGTGATGTGCAATATGTTATACGGGAAATTATTTGTTGTAACTGATGAAAATCTGATGACAATGCACAACTTCAAGGCCTTGATTGGTCTGCAAAAGGGAAAAAATACTGCGCCTCTGCTCTTCTCACAATTTATACGCAAGCTGTCGACCGCCTTTGATTTACATGTCTCGCCAACGCAGTCTCATCATTAATACGGCAGACCAAAAAGCCACAACAGTTCAAAAGAATCTTCAAACAAATTGGGTTGACAGAACTACGCTCATGTCAAAAGGGTTTTGTACTTTACCTACATTATGTGGATGAATATAATGATTTAATTCAAGAAAAACTTTTATGAAATACACAACAGATATATTCTTGCTAAAAAAGAAATCCATTTTAACCAGTCAACTTTTTGTTCCAATATTACAAAAATCATTGACTGATCTGAATCTTAAATTTATTTTTGTTATTCATCTTATCTGAAAATTTTGAAGAAGATACAATCAAAAGTGTAGTGTCTGGTTTGATGGAGTAGTAGAAAAATCTTATATGATTGTTTTAATCGGAAAAAAATCAAATGGCTATAACGTCGGTAAATTTTATTGAAGCGTATAGAATAAAATGATTTTTTTAAAAAAAACTACTTTAATGGCTGATTTCATCCAATTTAATGGTACGAACACAGTTTTGAAAATGTGAAAACCTACTACTTTTAGCAAAGTTCAACAAATTGCAGCTCTGTTATTTATTATTGGATCTAGCTCCATGATTTTTAGGGCTTGCTGAAAGAAATTTTGCAAAAACCTGCTAATTTCCCATCCTATTTGTCTGCCCAAAATTCCATCTGTCCGTTCGTCCACCCACCTGTCCATCTAACCGTCTCTCCGTCGGTCATAAGAAATTTCTTCCGAATCTATACAAGCTACAAAGCTCAAACTTTGTGAAAAGAAGTGGTAATCACTTAAAAGTTTAGGTCTTATCAAATATATCAAAATTTTTTAAGGGGGCCCCTTTATAACGAAGTGGCTCTTAATCAATTTTTTAATCAATGTAGTCGAGAAGGGTAACAAATGGAGGTCTTAGCACTCTCAAAGTTTGAAAAATAAGTCATTTTTTGCATTAGGAGTCCAGGGGGTGGCAAAATACACGAACAATATTTGTGTCTCCTCCTTATACGATTGGACACTTTTGAGCCGGAAATCCGAAAAAATCACAAACGCATATTAGGTCTTTATGTCCAAGGGCAACAAAAACATCAGAAATCAAAATTCACTCAACTCTGTTCATAACGGTATGATTTGTAAATTTTACATTTTCCTTCAAAAATCGAAACGGTGCCCTTAAACTTCTTAGGGTAGGTAAGGGTTTGCAAGGTACATTTATGTAGGTTGATATTAGACCCTTATGCGTACAAAATTTTATGGAAATGAAATCATAATTAAGTGAGTTATCGCCATTTCAATTGGTGGAAATTACAAAAAATTTGTATTAAAATTTCAAATCGACCAAGGCACTATTATTTTCTTCGGATTTTCAAGAAAATTTAAAGAATTGTGGTTTACTTGAATATGTTCAACGAGCCGAGCATTCAGAAAAATTATTAAACATGGAACAAAATCGTGGCTGTCATGTGCTTATGAATAAAACTTTACATCTTTTGGATGAATTTGAATGATTTTTTAAACAAATATTGAGTGAATAATTCAAACCATCAATTCATGGCAGCAGAGCATTTTTTTCGAAGCCTAGACTGGTTAAAAAGCCCTTCCGTTAGAAGCTCTCTCCTGCCTCCTCTATTTGTTTCACCTATGAGTATTCATTGTAAATACTCATATTCAGTCATTCATTAAATTGAATCAAGTATTAAAAGCCTTAAACGTTGAAGTTGGGAAAAAATAACTCAAAATTAATATATTCAATCTTCGCATTTAAAAAGCCACTATTTAGTTTTACGATTACTTATATCACTAGCTGAACCAATTCTCAAAGCAATTCACGATACCTATTATTCCTGAAACTTTCATTCAAATTCTAGCAAGCCGGTAGTGTCTGAGTCGGTAAAAAGCGCATATATTTCCATAGCCATATGTTTTCATAGAGCATATTGTTCCAGAGTAATACAGGAAAGTTCAAGCCGCTATAACTTCGTTAAATACCATTTCATCTTTGTGAAATCTCCAGGACAGGTCAATCCGATAAATAGCCATATGTGTACTGATTTTTTAAATTTAAAGGCACCGTTAAGACTTTTGTCAAGAAAATGGAAAATCGATAAATCAAACTATTTCTTACAAAGTTGAGTGAATTTCGACCTCTCCCGTATTTGTTGTTGTTGCACTCATAAAGGCCTACATTGGTGATTTTTTTCAAATTTTTCGGATGAAAGATGTCCAATCGTGAGGGGGATTGGTACGCAAAAAGTTCGTACATTTCCCCTTCCCCTGCCCCCACGGTCCTGATAAGGTAATTTTAAGACTTGTTTTGAAAAGACATTGATGAGAACTTATTCGAAGGCTCACTTCCCTATATGGGGAGACCCCCTTTAAACCCCATTGAAAAATTTTCCCACCCCAAAACTTTCAAGAAGTCACAACTTCTGACCTTTCCAAAAAGTTTCATGGTTGTAGCTTCTGAAGTTTCAGAGGAAAACTGCTGCAACATGCAGATGGACGGACGGACGCACGAACACAGGTAGTGATTGCAATAGGGTTTTGTATTTTAGTACAAAACTCTTTAAAATGTTTAATGATGTTCAATCTTACACTGACAATTGGCGAATAAAAATCAATGTGCAGAAGTGCAAAACAATTTTGTTTCAGACAACGCTGCAGGGGCCAGTCAAGGCTTGTACCGTAATTGGAACAATTTCCTCAATATGGCTGGTGAGGGTGGTTCAGAACGGTGTTCTTTGCTTTGGGATCATATCACAAGATCTGTAACTGTTAGGGGATTCGGATTGTTGGATTTTAAAGCCGTTTCACCATAGAGACAGGTATATCAAGACTTGTCTCGCTACTGGCTTCGTTCCTCCGGAAACATTCATGTATTTTGACATGAATTGATACCTGTATGTTGTTGATTCTTACGATGACCCAGTTATATATCTTATATATGGATGGGCCACGGATAAGGAGATAAAATATCCTACGAATTGGGAGATACTCATTTGCTAGATTCTTTAAGGGTGATCGAGCTGACACGGAGCAATCTAGATATTGGTGGCTGAATGACAATGCCTAAACTATACGTGGTTATTTTTTTCTGTTTTTTTATTTTTCGTTACTTAGTTTTGATTTCCAGCTCACTATTGCTACGCTTCCTGTTCTTGTTGTTTGTTTGTGCTAAAAGTTAGGGGTATGTTTCAATATTAAGGATTGGTATATGTTATTTTTATCATATAAGGTTTAGAGATAGGATTTAACGCTTAGGTTACTAATATAATAATAGCATTTTATTAGTATAAGATAAAGTTTTTGATTGAATTTGATTAGACTTAGGTTATAAAATATCAGATATAGGATAAAAATTCACTGTTGTGTTAATAATATAATTAATTTTTGTTGATTGGTTTTTTCTCCTTTTTCCAATTGAATCAAAAATACGCAATAATTTCAATTGAATTAAATTTGATATTGTTTTTTTTTTATCCAATGTTTTTCAATTGGTAATGTATAATGCAGGGAGATATTTGGGCCATTACTTTTTCATATTTTATTATTTGAAATTTGCTTGATATCCTTTGAAAGTTTATAGCAATTAGTATTGAATAAGGCCCTTTTTGCTTTGGCTTTGTTTTCAATCCATGCTTAATGAATTTTCGTTTGTAAAAATCAATAAAATGAGCATCGAAAGCATTCGGCAGCAACAGGATAACGCTACCTCTCACATAGCCATCGAAACAATTGACTTATTGAAACGAAATTTAGAGACAACGCTGCCTCACGAAATGGTTCAGTGAATTGTCCTGATAATCATGCGTTTTGACGCCTTCGGACTATTTTCTTTAGGGATGTGTCAAGTTTTTGGTTTATGCTAAGAAACCGGCAACATTAGAGAAAAATATTTGTCGTACCAATAGTGAAATAAGACCAGATGTATTGGAAAAAATGGCCAAAAACTAGGTTGATCAAAAGCACTTTATAACTGCTAGTCTGGATAGCCATTTACAAGAAATCATTTACTAAATGTTAAATGAAAAATTTACTTAAATAAAAAAATAAATCATCAAAATAATTTTGAATGTTTTATTTAAATTTCAAGTCCTCAAGCTCTTAAAAACACACTATATTTTACATTCATTGATGTTTGCTTACATTTTGTTCAGTTATTTTGGCCTGTTAGATCTATTTACTTTACAATTTTTGTTTAGCTTGGACGTGTGAAATTTAGTCATGAAGTCATTAATAATTCTATAACAAAGTGTTGTTTATTATTGTGCAGGTTGAATGCACTCAATTGAAAACAACTATAGGTGTTGGTCTTTGTGAATGCAAGTTACGAAATCAACATTTGGCAAAATTTTGTAGCAATAGTATGAGTTTTTTAACTTTCCTCATAAAAATCCGAAATTTTCCAAGAAATTATAAGCAACTGCCTTATTGAAAAGTGGACATATGTATCTTGAAAATTTGATAGTAATCGAGGATCAAACAACAAAGTTATAGGAGAAATACATGAAAAATTATATTAAGACTTTATCATCGAAGTCGCTCATCAGATGCTACCTCTGACTTCGATGGATAGTATGATCTCAATTTGAGAGAATCTACATGTTAAGCCCGATCCAGACGCTACGTCTTTCACAGCGTTTTGCCTGCTCAGTCAAAATGTAGCAAAATTGAACGAGCGTCCAGACGGTACACATCTTACCAACTTCCTTGCGCAGTTCACGGATATTTAAACCCTACCAAATCAAATATCGCTGCAACTGCACAGTTCTATGCGCAGTTCTAAAACGTTGCATTTTCCCATCCACACGCAACTCCTGCCAGAGAAGGGTCACCCAGCTTGAAGGTTCCTCATGCCCCAGCAAAATGACGCCTGGCCTGAAGTGTTGTGTCAACCGATTTCAAGCTAGGTTTTTAGGTTGATAGAGGAGGTGTTTAGTGGGTAGTCCACTTACTCGCAAGCATGGGAGCCCGCAATCAGTGAGTAGATGGCATTCACCTCCCACCCGCAAAAAAAAAGAAACAGGAAAAAACTAGTGACATTCCTGCTTCAGTTTGAAAATGAGATGGTTATACTCATCAGCAACATGTCACATAACGTAAAAGAACACTCAGAGAGTTAAAAAAGGTATCTTTTGAAGATAACAGTGCAAAACATTCCGGAGCAAAAGCCAATGCCACAATTACGTTAGCAGCTGTATCTTCACTATCAAATTATTTAAGTCTCCGAATTGCAAATTCTACGTCTACGTCAGTGCCTAGAACTACATTCCAGATCAGTAGCAGCACTAACAATAACAATAATCAAGTTTCAAGTAGGAAATGTTACAACTCAGACCACAAATTTAAATAATAATCCAAACTGATTATATAGTAGCTCCAGTATATATTCCTTATTGAGAAACACTACAAGGAATAGTAAGAGTGAAACGAATCCTAAAGATTCCATGCACACATCATGTCTACAAATCATGCCAATAGCCCCTTATTCCTCGGATACATACTATTTGAATAGAACCACATATACAAAAAGCGGTAGGAAGCAAAAATTGTAAAATTATGGCGTGGCTCTTGATTTTCAGGATCACCAAAGATCATCAGGGGAGTCACCTAATAATTACGGCCCAAATTACCAATCAGAATCAAGTTTAAGTCTTGATCCAATGAACCGATACAAGTCTTCAGGAATAATATGTCCTTCAAGTTGACTCAGAAACTACGGCCTTGTTATAATTTACATGAAAGTTCCAAGGAAAACAAATTTCATGCATATCTTTAAGAATCCATTCAACAAGTGATATCAGAAATTGTAAAACAAAATGGTGCCCGTTTTAAATAAGGAAATTGAATAAATTTGGGGCGTTTTCCTCCAATTAAATGATTTAAAGTAGTGGCTATTAATCCCTGTTAAAAGCCTACATTTTAAAGGAGACAAGATAATGATCATTCTTACGAGCACAACAATAACAAATTCCGTAGAAGTCAAAATTTGCTCGACTTTTTTAATAGTAGGAGCATTTGTAAATATAACCCTTTTTTGTAAATTCGTATGTACCCTTATATTAACTAAAATTTGACATTTGGATGGTTTTATAAAAGGTCATTATACTTTGTAATTATCAAGGAAAGGAATCACATTTACATAAGTTGTAGTCCTTTGAATTTGTGTTTATCGGTGGGTGGGTGTCTACATATCTTACTGTCAGAACAAAACCCTTCGGTCGAGAGCGTAGTTCTGTCTACCCAATTTGTTAGCATAAGTTTTGACTTCAACATATGTCGAACTATTAAGTCAGCCAACTCTGCGGTAGATGGTTTCAAGCCCGTCTGAGAAAGGAAATAGAATCCCTTTGTTTCCCCCGCCCACAGTTTCCATGACTCCTCATACTAAAGCCACGAGCAAATGGTAGTGTATTTTCTTGGCATTACACATGAGCTTTACTGGTTCCCCAATGATGGGATATTAACTACCGGGAAATGCCAATAACTACAAATACATCTGCAGCTCTGCTACTAAATCCTACTTACATCTTCTTTGTGGTAGCGTTAGAGGGGAAACAAGTCTTCTACACCTGATAACAGAATCGAAAGTAATAACAATGCTTCTGGAATGGAGGTTGGGTGAAAGACTAACTTCTCGTCTTTGGGAAATCCTTCATGTTTCAAAACCTGCAAAAGAGCCCCAAATGAATTGGACCTACGGCAACAACCTTGCGTCTGAAAAAAAGAGTATGGAATTAGATCCTGAAATGTCAGATCTCTAAACAACCTTGGTTCTGTTAAAGACCTTTTACAACAGCCCAGTCAATATAAATTAAACATACTGGCAGTCCAGAAAATGAACTAGACTGGAACAAATATTAAATGTATGAAGCATACAATATTCAAAAGAGGAAAGCCTGCTGGAAACCAAGAATTTAAAGTGGCCGGTATAGTAAATAGGGAGTGGAAATCACACGTTATTAACGCCCGTAATCGTTAAGTGATAACAAAAGGTGATTTAAATACAAAGCTTGGTAATGAGCCATCCTGTTAGGGAACAACTGTGGGAGAAAGCTTCCATGATGGAACAAATGCCAACGGCTACGTCTGATTGACTTTACATCTAGCAGAAACCTAATCATACGATCGATTTAGCTCCCACATCGATGCATATATAAAAGGACTTGTATGGCAACACAAAAAACCAGATTGACCGTGCTCTGGTCCAACAAAGATGAACCTGGAGCATACTTGACGTCCGTATACAACAAGCAGTCAGTTGTAACTTGAATCATGACTTGATCAAATTAACTTATCAATGCCTTTTGTCAAAAACGAATTTAGTGAAGAACAGCTATCTACAGAAATTGAACATCGAAAGGCTTCAAACAGCATCTGTAGCAAAAACTTTCACGGAGACCTTCGACAATCATTTGGGTAGGAAAACCAGGACGAAGAGAATAGTGAATAACATAATTAGAAATAAGAAAAGAAAATACTATGACGTCGAATTATTTTTGAGATTTCGTCATCGAAGTACTCATCAGATGCTAACTCTGCCTTTGATGGACTAGCGTGGTCTCAATTTAGATGTTAAGTAAGGTTCATAACTATTTAATTTTTATTTAAGTCAATTACATCTGATTTTAGCATTTGCTAGTTATATCGAAAATAAATATTACAATCATTTGTGAGAGTCATCCAGAGCTTATTAAGCGACAGGTTATTAGCTGGGCCATTCCAATAGATGGGCTTTTTGCAATGATTGGCAATTACTATTTGCATTAGCATTTGTCTCCATTGCTGATGACCAAAGTTTATTTTGAGCCCTTCTATCAAAAATGCGAAACAATATCATATACCAATGTATTTTGGATAGATGAAAGAGATTTTGGATATTTAGCATACTTTTAATGATTGTTAGACCCTTCTATGCAGCTGACTTAACGGCAAGGGCTTGACTTTTAGTGAAATGTTACTGGCACTCTTAAGGGCCACTGAGCTTTGATTTTGATATTATGAAACTACTATATGTTATAAAAGTTGGTTCTCAGATAATATGTATTTAGCAAAGCTGTTATCATCTAAACAGCATCCGAATTTTATCCAATACAAACTCTCCCTTTTGAAACTAAACTTAAATTCTTAAGAATTGCGTTAACTCTAATCAACGGGGTTTTCGCCACATGATTTTTAATTGCTATTTTGTTCTTTATTAATTATCTTCAATTACAAGATACCAATTATTTTGTTTCTTTCCCCCACAGCTTTGTCGTGACAGCTACTTATGATCCTACTGCAATTTCCTCTAATATGACTCCGGGTATGGTGACGCTACAAAAAATTTTCTTATAAAATAATAGTTGATTATAAGTTTAGCATTAACGAGTTCATTTTTATTTGTTTTTCAACATGCCGAGGTAGTGTAGTAATCCATAACTGGTATTGGAGGTAAAAAATAATCCAATTAAAAATATTCTATTTTTCGGGTGAATGTAGATTATACTTGACTTTCCACACGCGTGCTGAATGGTGAAACATTTATCGGAAAGTTAACAAAATTGGATTATTAATAATTGAAAGGATGTTTCGCTTACTTATATAAAAATATTTTAATAAAAAAATTTTATCAGTAACTTTTCCATTGGGACCCTTTTTCCCAGTGATATTAAGAATGCATCTCAAAATAATGAAACCAGCTAAGGGTTAATCGTCCTAACGGGTTTTCCCATGTCTTTTGGGGATTAAACTTTTCTAAGTCAGTGACAAAATTTCTGTGAAGTCGTGAAGCGCTGTCCGTGTGACTGTTTTGATTTCCTAGTCCTTTCATCGACAGATTTATTATGGGACCCACTTCTAATTTTTTCCAATATTTTTTCAGTTTGGGAACACCTAATCTTTCCTTGCAAATTGTAAGTTGAAATAAAAGTTAAAGCAAGTTAAATTTAAACTGATTTCTTAACCAATATACAAAGCAGGTGTATTAACGGTCCAAACCGTTTTTGTTGCGTATAGGTAATGATTTTATGTGCCTCGTTCGTTCGAGAGAGATTTCTCGAAAGAAATCTAAGCCAACCCCTCACCAGTTCTAGACGTGAAGTGCTCACGTCGACAAGTCCGGGCACTCTTAGTCTGCTCGGAGGCGGTTGCTGGCTAGCTAGTTCGATCGTAGTTCTTACGAGAGCAGACTAAGTCCGAATTACAAAGTTAAATGCCCAATTTAAGACGCATCGAACAACTTACAACGACTCTACTTCAAATTACGTAGCTTCATTCCGAGGAAAATGAACAAAAGTCAACACGTTTAAAATATTGCGCTAGGCCTGAAATAACCTACTTGAATTCAAACCAAAGAAATCTATTCTAAGAAAAAACGTAAATTCCATATAGGGCACCGCATTAGTAATATTCGGTAGAGTGTATTTTTTTACCGGTTATCGTTCTTCCTTTTCCTTGGAATGGAGTTAACGTAATTTGAAGTAGAGTCGTTGTAAGTTGTTCGACGCATTTTAAATCGGGCATTAAAACCGGTGGCTGAGTTTTGTAGTTCGGATTTAGTTTACTCGCATAAGACTTGCGACTGAAACTCCTCTCTGAACTAGCTAGCTAGCCAGCAGCCACCTAGCAGTAAACCAAGAGTGTCCGGACATGTCGACCTGATGGGTACAGTTCATTGTCAGGTTCCAAGACATAATGTCTAGAACCAATGAGAAGTTGGTTGAGATTTCCTTCGGAAAATCTCTCGAGCAAACGTGACGTAGAAAATCAATACATACTCGTATTGGTGAGGCATCTTTCAAAAGTAAGGGTTGAAAGTTTAGTTGTGTAGTGATGCTTTATGATATATGTCAAAAATCTGAAAGCTTGGTCAAAGGATTGTTATACATGGCTTTTGGGAAACCCATGATTTTGACAGAGCCTGAAGGCCACTTATCGGAGTGTGACTTTTGCCTGACTAAGATAACTGGATAAATATATCATCAAAATATACTGTAAAATATGCATTTCTACGTTACATTGCCAACAATGACAGGCGAAAAACAAAACTCAAACAAGGATATGATAATAACGAAGAAAAACCGCAAATTTTATCGGTCATCGAGATCGAGCAGTTGATTAAAGATAAGGAGAAAGCTGACAAGGTTGAGAAAGAAAATAAAGAGCTCAAACTTCAAATCAAATCACTAGAAGTACTCGTTGGAACAGTGACGTTCAACAAATCTCAAGAAAGCAAGAAAGGAAAAGAAGCAAATTCAAGAATTACAGCAGATAAGAAAACTAAGAAACCAAAACAAGAAGCTGATCAAGAGGATGCCCTCAGCGCAGGCGGAGCAAACGAGCACTGGAATTATTATGCAGCGCTAGCTGGACTAGAAGATATGATGAGTATTGAAGAGTATCCATGTAAAACTTCTGATTATTGTACTTCTAAGCCAGATAATGAATTTAGAGAATACTTAAAAATTGAAATAGGGAGAAAAACCAAAAGTTATGTCTGCTGGCCCGTCCGTCAAGTTTAAACAAAAAAAAAAGAAATGTCCCCCCCATCAATGTATTTGAGCAAATGCGCAAATATATGGTTCGGCTTTTGGTAGCCGAAAATAAGCTAAATGACTTTGAAATTAAAGGAGTCAATGCCGATCAAATGACAATTAGAACTAAGTCGCTGGTTGATTTCCAGGCAGCAAAAAGTGCGTTTAATTCCAAAGATGTTCCGCATTTTATATACACCCCAAAAAGCAAAAGAAGCCAAGCCATTTTATTGAAAGGTTTAGACTGCGGAGAGAACACAGTCGATCTCCTTCAGTTGCTCCAAGAAGTTGCACCAGAAATACAATTTATTTCCGTTAAAGACTTTGCAACAAGGAGATCGATTTTCAAGCGCAAAAACTTGCCTTATTATTTAGTCCAGATATCCAGCAAAAGCAGTTCAAGTGTCCTACAAAAAATAAGGTACTTGAACTTCCGTGTGGTGAGGTGAGCACGCCTCCAAAAAAGTGAGGTCAACCAGTGCTACAAGTGCCAAAGATTCGGACATTCGGCTGCCAAATGCGCCATGAAATATCGGTGTGTGTAATGCAAAGATATCCATGCACTCGGCGGGTGCAAATTGGCTCAGGCGGAGCCAAAAGAAAAATTTTATTGTGTAAACTGCAGTGTCCTTGGTCATCCATCATCATATCGATAATGCCCCCGGTATCAAGATGCAAAAGTAAAATTTACTCCGAAGCAAAGTCAAGCACACCGCAGTGTGATTCCACCAACTTCGTCAAGCCCGGGGTGTCATTTGCACTTGTTGCGAGAGGACCAGCAGAAAATGTAAATAAAATAAGTAATGTAAGTGGCAATAATGAGCTGCTCCTTAAAATTTATCAGCAATAAAATTCCTTATCGGAGAGAATCGATAACAAGATTCTAAAATTAACATTGTTTTTCAGAGTTTAGGGCTCTCAAATACCTCAAAATAAATTGTCATCCAGTCACATTCCCACAGATAGGATTTGTCTCATATCGATCAACGTCAACTCTATTGTGAGTCTACATCGACGTGACTATCTTCTGGAGTTCCTTGTCAAGCAAAAGCCTGACATCCTGCTTCTTACTGAAACCCACCTCAATTCATGGCACTTCATGACATTTTAGATTTTGAATTCGTAAGAAACGGTAGATTTATAAGTGATGAGAGAGGTAGCACCGGGATATTGATTCGAAGACCCCATTGTTTCCAAAATATTGAAAAAGTCGAATCCAAAAGCTTTGAATCCCTTGAAGTGTCCGCTATCAAAACCTCACTGCCAGATGGGGATAACCTCTTCGTTATCTCTGCCTATGCAATTGGTGGAACTGTTCTCAAGCTCAAGGAGGAACTCAATTCCTTGTTGAAAATACTCGAATTGAACAGGCTGCATAGTTAGTATAACCTTCCTGGTGACCTGAACGCCAAGTATACATCATGGCTGAACGCCACCAATAATCCAAGAGGTGTATTCCTGAAATCGTGTTATCCACGAGAACCAAATTGAATACAGGTGTAATCCTTATGGGCCGGAATTCCATACATACCCTAGGACAAATTCATATTTGGACCTCTGCATTGCAGACGCAAGACTTGAATTCAGCTTTAATAGTCCTCAACAAAAACTGCAGGTGCTTCCTTATGATAGCGACCATAACGCAATCGTAATGGAAAGCAATCATCAAAGGGATGATTTCTTCCTCATGCCAGTTCAACGCGGTTCATCGGTTGAATTGCAAAAAAACAGACTGGGGAAAGTTTCAAAAGAGGTAAAGAGTACCAGAAGAAATGTCCCCCTTCTGATGATGGCAACTCCTGCTCAATGGTTCCTAATGACAGGAATCTAACTAACGATGAAATCGATCTCTATTTGTCAAAGTTAGAGAAGGTGACGTTGCGAACGATTGAGAAAGTAGTTCCCAAGATTAAACATCGAAATAGTATGGAAGGATATGAAACACCAACCCTCACAACGTTGAAAAGATCACAAAGCCTTCTTCTCAAACGCGTCAACAATATTTATAGGCAATTTCTGGACTACAACCATCCCTTATTGGCCTCGTTTTAATTATACCTGAAGAATATCTGGAACAATCCGTTCATACTTCAGAAGTGAAGTCAGCAACCAATGGGTGAAGAAATTAAGGAATATTAGATCAAAGGATCCAGAAGATTTATTCATAAAAGTGAATAGTATGTTTCGTGAGTAGTCTCACGTAGATGTGTTTAATCTTACCGTCACTAGTAGTGAGATGGATCTTCTAGATAGGGCTGGTATCGAAATTAATACTGCAACTCTGGATACAGATGGAAATAAGATTATGTGTGGCGATTTTAAGAATAATGATCTGCCTGGTACTCATTTTGATTTGGTTCATCTACCAAATCCTGAGAGAAGGAGCCACATACTTTCAGAAATTGTTGAAGCAAAAGTTTTTGATTATTTTGTTAGCTATGAAGATTTGTGTTTCATATTTGGCAGGATAAATAACAAAAAAATATGTAGTATTGCCGGTGTCCCCAATTTAAGACTACGATATTTGTCTAAGGTTGCTATTAGAAATTATTACATATTGTTAAATAACATTTTGAATAATTCATAGTTTTCAAATCAATGGGAAAATGCCGAGGTATTTCTAGTCTTGAAGTAAGGGAAGGAATCGTGGTGCCAGGAAGCAATCGCCAAAAGAGTTTGCTGCCTAACATCAGCGAAGTGTTGCCAGTTTGGTTTTCGTGCCATGCATGCAATAGTGAAAGTATCCTCGGACATCTGTTGGAAACTAAACAATAGAGACTATATTGAAGCATATCATTTTGGTATGGAGAGGGCCTTCGATACGGTTTGGTTAGACCAGAAGGCGGACAAATGTGAAACAATTTTGTTTTGGACAGCGTTGAAGTTAGTCACACAAGACCTGAAGCGTAATTAGAAGGATTTCTACATTATTGCTGGTTAGGGAAGTTCAAAATGCATTCTGAATAAATTCTATGTTCAATACTTCGGTGTTCATCTCAATCAGTAGGTCTTATCACAGATTTGTATACTTGGAGCTTTGTTTTCCTTTGTATGTAGCTGGTCTTCAAGATCGTCAAAACTAAAAAATAAAATTTTTTATTTGCGGGCAGTATTCTTCGGCATATTTCGTCTCTTTCATTGCTAGTTCTCATTATTTTGGCGCCTAAGTGCACGAATTTACTCATATTTTCGATACTGTATTCGCCAAGTATGATATTTTGCGTACTTGAGATGTTTTTCCTCAACTGCGTCATGAGCTTTGTTTTATTTTTATTGAGTTGTAGCCATTGTCAGAGTATTAGTACAATGAAAATGCTACGAATTTTCAAAAGGACGTGTCTTTACGCATATTTCAGGAATGATAGGTATCATGAATATCTTTGAGAATCAGTTCAGCTAGTGGTATCAGTAATCGTAAAACAAAACAGTGGCTGCTTTAAATGCGAAGGTTGAATAATTTTGAGTTATTTTTCCCCAACTTCAACGCTTAAGGCGCATGCTTTGAACACTTGATTCAATTTAATGAATGACTAAAGATGAGTACCTACAATTAATACTCATAGGTAAAACAAGTCGAAGAAGCAGGAGAGAGCTCCTAAGAGAAGGTCTTGTAAATACTCTAGGATTCGAAAAATTGGCCATGAATCGATGATTACAGTTCAGGGGAGTGTCCCCTAGAAACAAAAAAAATTTCATAAATGAGAACTTTTTAAAACAATTCTTAAACTGACCGTTTTTGCTTCAGTGGGGGCAAAGGGGGGGGGGGGGAATACATGAAAAATGTGTTTCCTCCCTCGCGAATGGACACCTGTGATCTAAAAAATCTGAAAAAACTGTCAAGGGAGATATTTATGAGTATACCAATAACAAATACCTCAGAAGTCAAAATTCATTCAACTTTGTCAATAAGAGTATGATCTTCAAAATTCATATTTTCTCCAAAAAAATCGTATTTGACATGTTTCCTGATTTTATTCGTTGATGGTGACTGCATTTTGTAAGTTGAGTACAAAACGCTTCTGACTTGAGCGCAGGTCTGTCTACCCAACTTGTTTATTCATTATTAATATAAGCGGACCTCCAATAAAAATATAGGTTATCCTCCGGATTTAGGCTCACGGAATGAACGATTTTAATAGAGATACTTATTTGTAAGGCATGTTGAAACAATATCGGAAATGTGGGCAAGTTTGAATATTTAGGCGCTGAATGAGCTAAAACCATTGATCAAAGAGACGAAATATTCCGAAAAATGCAACTCGCATATAAAATAATTTATTCAGTTTTGACGATCTTGAAACAAAGGCTCCAAGTATACAAATCTGTTCCATACTATGGGTGTAAATATGGACCCTACCCCAAGCACCAGCAAACATATTAAACGCCTTCGAAAGACGGGTTCTGAGGAGAATTATCGGAGTGATGCTAGGCGGAACCAATGGCAAATTCAATACAATCATCAGATGCATGAAATTTATAACGAGCCTTAAGTCTCAACGATTTTAAGACTACGGAAACTGTAATGGGCCTACCACGTGAATCGTAAGGACAAACAAGGGATACCCAAAAAGGTATTCGTTGGGAGAACTGAAATGCGGACACCAGTGAGGCAACCGAAGAAACGCTGATCTGACTCGGTCGTTGCAGACAGTACATCGCTGCTCGGATTTCAAAATCGGAGGAGCAGGTCAATGGACCGAGACAATTGGAGGCGCTTATTGCAGAAAGCGAAGGCTCGAGAGAAGCTGTAGCACTGCGAAGAGAAGAAGAAGTTTGAAATCTACGTTAGGAATATTATTATGTCTTTCTTTCAGGATTAGTTAATTTTTTTATAAAATTGGAAAGAATTGAGTTGTTGCATATTAGTTGTATGCTCAAGATATACTCTTTTTTATGTTTTTTTAGTTTGGTGTCATTTTGATCGAGTTTGTTGTTTTTTTCCTTTCTTCCACTCTATTACATTTATAACATATAATAGTGTTACTTCAGTCAATTTTTCTGGTTGGATATCGTTGAAATTTAGAGGGCTTTGTGGGCCATTATGTTTCTGAGTATTTGAATATTTTAAAAGTTTTTTCATGTTTTCATATAATTCATAACGATTGCATCAATAAAGTGCATTTTATTTTGAGTTTGTGAACAGAAGGGAAGAACTGACTGCGTAAAATCGAATGGCATTCACCATCAATATAATTTGTAGATACAAAAACTAATAGAAACTTGTATAAAGCAATTAATGCAAAAGAATACTTCCACCCTCTCGATAGTAGCATAAATTGATGCGCCAGTGAATTGTGTCTCACGAGAGTGTGAGTGCACCTCAAAACCATCATCTCAACTTTTTAATGAGAGATTCAATACAGTGTAAGGACGATTTGGTCTTTAAAGTACTTATTCTAGCTGGAAGAATTACTTAGGATTAAAACAAAAACAATATAGGTACCTAGGCTTTTTAGCTTCCGGTTACGCAATGTCAGCCAAATTTCTTACTTAGAAGCACTATCAAAATGAATCAAGGTCTTCATATACTATAGAGTCTTCTAATCAAGTTTTGTGGAATGGACAATGAATTGCATCTGTATCATCAACACCACGAAACCAGTCTTTAGGGTTTTGTAAAATATATTTACGGTAGTCAGCGTAGTGTCGTGGTTACAACACTCACAACGTAAGCTGAAGGTCCATGGTTCGAACCCCGTTGGCGACTACGAGATTTGTTTTGAGTGATTCTCCGGACGGACTATAAGCCCATTCAGTCATGATACGTACTGGTTTTAAATCGGAAAGTATCATAGCTGGGTGGACGCATATACGCCCAAAGCGGGGAACTGATCACATTACCTTTCCGAGTGACACTACATTTGATCAAGATAATGAGATACGCTACTTCTAAACGAAGGTCCGAAGGGGGCTGTAATGCTAAAGCAAAAAGAAATCTTTATAAAATTGTCCTAATTTCGGACCTGTCTTGCCGTCTGTCCGTTCGTGAGTCACAGCAAGTTTTCTCAGAGCCTGGAACAGCTACAATAATGAAATTTTCTGAACAAGTTAAATGTTATGACCTCTCGAAAAAAACATAATAACAAAGTTCCAAAAAATTTTGTTTCCAAAGATACTAAACGTGAATATCTAATGAAAGGTTTTGACGAGACTTTCCAAAACAAGTCTTAAACTAATTTTTTTTGCATTGAAGTGGTAGTAAAAGAGATAATGTACAGATAGTTTGTCTATTCTTCCGCGATTGGTCTCTTTTGATCTGAAGAAAAATCAAGAAAGTCGGTCGCTTTGAGTACTATGCCAATAAATACCCCAGTAGTCAAAATTCGGCCAACTTTGTTAAAAATAGTACATTTTCTGAATTTCACGTTTTTGCATATAAAATTAAAAGGGGCTCTCTGATATTATATGTAGGTGTCGTTTCACAATATTCGAGTCATTAACACGTGATGCTATGGAGATGTATGTTTGTAAGGGGCATAGATATGTACTACTGATGTTAAGAAATTTCGGTAAAAATTTTAGAAGTATTTTGAAACATTGATATATTATCATGACTACTCAAACAATTAAGTCAATGCGCTCAAAACATAGAGAGTTTAAATAAAATTTAAGGATATTTTAACATAACATACTTAATTTATGGAATCTATACATGATTCAAATTTAAATATTCCAAAAACGTTTTTGGAGTTCCGAATTGATTTAAAAATCTTTCAACCTGGAAGACTCTCCCGCTACTTTGGCTTATTTCATTCAACTTTGCAATGTTATTTACTCAATCAACTACTAACTTTGATTTTGTTTCGATACTACTATCTCTTTTAATGACCGTTGACACCATAAACACATTATGATCCGAACCACCAACTATGTATGAACTACATATCAACCGATAAAACTTCAGTCGTTAAAAAAGTGTCAGAAACTAAAAACTAATATAAAACATTTTAACAACCCCTCAAAGAGCAACTACATACCGACTGAATAGCCTGTTTATATATTTTATGGTCATTCAAACCAAATGTTGCTTGAAAAAGGGTCACACACGTTCGAGCGATGATATAAGTGCGGTTATGTGTGCGATATGAATAAAAGATCAACTTGATTTGCATACATACTTCAGTTCGAATTTTCAGGGGACATAAGGACTATTAAAAAATCAACTGAATTATTTACTTTTTCCGGGAACCAAGGAGTCACAAATGGCATTTGAAATGTATTACTATACGAGTGCAACGTGTCGAAGGAATCAGGTGATACGGCGCCCAACATTGAATAGACTCCGCGCGAAAATTGATTGCATACTGAAAAGATATCGCAGAATAGTATACACACATTCTTTAACGTCACTCGAAAAGGACATACTCAGACGAGATAGTTTGAAAGCATCCGCTGTATTTATGACGTCCACATACGCCTGAAGCTCGAACCTCCGCAGCGTCACATTCAGGTTGTGGTTGAGCATCGCGTACTTGAAAGCCGATTGAACCTCATCTGTTCCTTGTTCAAATATAGCACCTGTTCGGTTCACGAGAAACAACGTTTGTAAGGTCAGTAGGTGAACTTCCATTGCAGCTTGCTATTGGGGTGCGTGGGTAAACAAAGGTAACTTACCAAGTGTTATCTTTTCAGTTGGCAACTGGGCCCTGGAATGATATCCACTCGTCAGGAATATAATCCATGTGGTGAATATTTTAATTCCGATCAGCATTTTGTATCGGCGGATTTGGCGGCGCTAACGATAATCGTAGGAAAGATTTCGAGGGTACGAACTAAGGAAGAATTTCGCGGGGCGGAACAGCTGAGAAAGCACGCACTATTCCGAGTCGAAAGAGAAATCAGATTTCTACCCGTGATAACCTCGTCACGACCGCACAACATCAATTCTGAATGGAGGAACCAGATCCATCATTGAAACACACTTTTCCCATTTATTTATGATAGAGACAATACACACACAAGCCATCCATAATAAAGTAGCACTGAGAGAAAGGCAGGTCAAGTTGCGAAGCCAACACACATTTGAATCGGCGAACTTTCCTTTTCCTGGCTTGCTACGCAACCACCTAACAACACTTTTCGCGAAGCAACGACGGAAAACAGAAACGTGCTTAACTTTCCACTGTATTTTCACATCCTCTAATCATATCGTTATCTCGCTAACTACTCGTACAAATCAACACGGACACATCCTATCAGCGCGCTACCAACAAGGACTAAAATGAAAACTTTCACTCCCTTCACAGTAATTTTTCTCAGGACCGGATATTCAAAAAGATTGGTTTACATCGTGTTTGTAAAATTCCGACTAGCGCATTTCACTATCCGAGATGTACTAAATGTTTTCACGTAGGATCGAATTTTTCATCCTTAAACTCGCGCTGCTGGAACGGCCCGATGACAGTGAAGAGAAGTTATCCTGTAAATTTGTAAATTCGCGAGGATTCATACAGTTAATCGAGTCTCTTTGATATTGCGCATTTTGTACAAAATGTCCTTCTCCGGAACCGAAACTGGATAATCATTGAAACGTGATCGTCCAAGGGCTTAGGAAAGTTGCAAGGACGAGCAACATTGTGCGCAGGAATGCTAAAATTGCTAGAAAGTATGTATAAGGGAATCCCTCTCTCCAAGCCAATATTTTCGGGAGCTACTTCGTTACAAGATGTCCTGCTACAGCTTACAGCATCCGTTAAGATGTCAATAAGGAACCAGCACTTCGATGAACTAAAAAGTCCTTGTTGCGGGTCTTCAAAGAGCAAGTACTAAAACTGGAAGAGAAAGCTTTTAGCACTTTTTGCGTGGATGCTGCGCGTTTGTCGGATAATGGTTCATGTCTCTTGGAAAGAATTTTCCTTGGGAGTAGAGATGCTCAGAGATTTTCTCCCATTAGTCGAGTTTTTGGGGTGTTGGAAAGTGATTTTGAATTAGATCTTCCACCAATTATTGCAGTTTAATGTACACTTAATACATGATGAGTAGAAATTGATTACTTTTAATTTGTTTTTGATTTCCTTTTAGATATCCAACTCCACGCCTTGTTTTGTCTTTCACGCGATAATTTGCATTTGGGAGTGGGAGTTATTGTATGCATATGTACGTTTTACTTCCCTTTAAATTTGGTCTTATTATTTACCGTTGGCTTTAATTATGGATGAATAGCAACATTAAATATTTAAGTAAGCAGTTGATTGCCGCTTCCAAAGATGCTTCGCGGCGAATCTAAAGATATTTATGAATGATTTCAATTTTTTTTATAAACGAAGGTTAATTGGAGGTATTAAAAAGCTCTTTTTCTTCTTCCTAGAGATTCGTGAATAAAAAATTGTAGTAATGCTCCATTAAAACCAGTACCTGTCTCTGCTTCTCAGGTACTAGAGTAGCTAGAGTCATCAAATCTTGTGAATAGCTCAAAAGTTGTTGGTTGGTGGCTCATAGTCATAGTTGGTGATGACTTGTTGAAAAAAATTTAAAGGATTTTAAAGGGGCTCTCTCCACACAAGGATATGACCCCTGAAAATTTCTTTTTTCACTAACGATAGTCGAAGAGGATATTGAAATGAAAGCTCTTGATGAGATTTTTCAATATTAGTTAATGGAATTGCAATACCGATAATGGGGTAGGCTCAGGATGTGGAGGGCACGCAAATTAGTATATCTCCTATCGATTGAGCACCTGTGGACCGACAAAATCTGAAAAATTACACATATATTGTAGTTCTATATGAGTACAACAATGACAAATACCTCGAAGTCAAAATTCACTCATCTTTGTTAATACTAGTAAGATTTATGAATTTCTCGTTTTTGCCACTGAAATCGGATAAGAACATTTAAATTCTAAGAAATTTTGTACCAAGCTGGTTTCATATAAGGTTGCCATATCCTGTGATGTTTATCAGAATCTTATGGTACAATATGTAACCAAGTTGCCACGGTATATCGACAACGAGTTGATATGTCCCAATTTGACACTTGGAAAGTTATATGGTTTGAGTCCAGCACCTCAGGATTTTCTTGGGATTTTCATTCGAAATTGGAATTTTGGAGGATTTTTACGGATATTTTTTAAATAAGAGGATTTTTCCGGAATTGCGAAATTTTTTAAATTTGTGGAAAAGGAAAGGATGTAAAACGTCTGGTTAAGGCACGCAGAGTGGACACGAGGAGGAGGAGTGGACAGAAGAAGTCAAATTCAAATTGGACGATTTGGAAAAAAATTATTGTTATGAATTTTTGTTAACTGTTATTATTTTATTCATTACAATATAATTATTTGCTTTATAGTTCTTTTAGTCACACAAAAAAGATGCTGCAACCTGTATCTTTTTTGTTTCTTTTCCTTTCCCACGACAGTCCTCCAAGTTCTGTCTTGGAATCTGTGGGTATAGAGGAAATAGGGAGTATGGGGAACTTTTCGCCGCGGAATCAAGTTTCATGCGGAAAGCCAATAAAAACTTACAGCGTTTCTGTGAGAAGCTTGAGGGGACTTAAAGTAAGAGTTCATTTTGGACTTACTGGCTAGATGCAAGATGCAAGTGCCGGGGAAGTTGCCAGTGACATGGAGATGAACGAAGGGGGGTTCCATGGAGAGTGGTTATGAGGAGGAGGCTATCATAAAGCCCGAAAATTAAGCGAGAAAGAGGTCAATATGGTCTTCAACTTAGGAGCCTACTTCAAAGGTATCCAAGATCTGTCACCTTCCTCACGGAGGAGGTTCCGGCTGAGGCTACGACCCCGTTCGCCCATCGATGACGGTTGTAGGATGCCACTCTCTTTTTCACTGGCCTGAATTAAGTTGCCAAGCGAGAACGCCACTCACCGGAGCCGGAAGAGAATCTACTTTTTCCCTCAAGGAACTAAGACCCCTTCACATGGCGAAATGCACTTTCAAAGATTAGCCAAATTCACGTATCAACAACGTAAGGGATCCATTACCCGAATTTTCCTGGGGATATCTATACTTCACACCATGGCAATAAGAGCTACTTGGGCACCTTCTTTGAAAACAAAATATTGGGTACTATGGGCAGCAAAATATTGTATTTTCCCCTACACTTCCCTATGAATTGTGAAACTAAACGTTACGCACCAGAAATTTCTAACTCCTCCTAGCCAAACTTTATACCTTCACTCTGAACTTCAACACTTCCCAAAATCAAGGAAAACTCTTTTAACACGTCTATTTCCCCACTGTAATTCAATGATAGTTTGTAAAAAGGAAACTATAAGTTTAAGCTCCGATCTCTACTCACAAGTACAAAGTTCAACTCCGAATTCTCGATGCAGGGGCTTTAGTGAAGCTAGGTATGTTAAACTGTCCGTAAAGGACTGCAGCCATAGTCTGCTGCCTCGGCGAAAGAGGATGGTAAGATCCACCGTTTATATTTAACGAATAAGACATTATTATTCAAATGTGCCTTCAATAGATGTTTCAATTAATTACCCTTCAAATTATCTTCACCTATATGCTTTGAAATTAATTTAATTTTATTTATTTTGTTTACTTCAAATAAACGATCTATTCCCAAGCAGGATATAAACTGTATTCATTCGATTGATTTGTAGCGTTGATGCTACTCTCATGGAAATAACTTAACTCGGCAACTAAAGAAATGCTTTCGTTCCAAAATAGCTCTATCAGCAGCGGGCACGATTTGACACCGACCGGTTCAGTTGCTGTCGCTGCTGTTACTTTGCTTCTCAAACAACAAGCACCATGCTATTTCTTTTTATTTGGCAAATTCACTTTTTCCCCTTGCCACAACGAGTTGTGTATTGTCAATACATCAATTGTTACGGTTAAATGTTTAGTATGAACTTGTGAGAAACATTTTGCTCCTGAGTTGTATTTGAAAAATTTATCGAACAGTAATTCATCTACTTGACTAGGACCCGTTCCATATAGCTTAAGAACCGTTTCATTTACAAGCCAATAACTATACTATGCCCGAGCTTGACAACCAGTATCACGAAGTAGTATTGAGAAATGTTTTGCTTCCGATCTGGCAATTTTTCCAATTATTTTTTTCTTAGCTTCGCGATTGACTGCTCCGGGATACACACAATATTCGACGACATTTAATATAATGCTACGATTCAATTTAGTGGCTGGCTGGGAAATCACTATCGAGTGTACGAGCTCTTATTCACCACGATGAAAAGTTTCACAATATGCTATTATTTACAGTTCTGACGGCAGCTTTGCAATTTTTTGAGCCACGTATCCTTATCCCGGTTTCCGAACGATGCACCACAATTTGTGAATACAGCCTAACCGAATGGACTAACGAGTGAATGCCGTTCCCTTAAGCCATTCGTAAGCTTGATACAAAGTGTAGACTGACGACCTTAGTGCTTGACTAAATTTTGCGCCTCGTGTCCCACGCAGCCAAAAGCCTTTCAAACAGGAGTTAGTTCACAGAAAAAAAAACGAAAAAAAATGAAAACACGCACAATTTGTCGTCACCAGTTGAGGAAATGTTATCGACGAGCAGCCATTTCTCTCCCTTTTTCCTCATGCTGTCTCTTTGACGTCCCTCCACTACTTCCGAATTTATTACACCTGTTCGGCGTAAATGATCAACGTTTCTACACTTCTAATTTTATGTGGCGGATTTTAATTGTACTAAATAAACTATATTTGAATGAAGTAAAGAAAAACGAAAAGAATTTTTTTTAAATAGTAATAAGAATTAAATTTCATGAAAAATATAATTAAAGGAAAACGTTTAAATTTAATATAAAAGAAAATTTATGTAAAATTGCATTTCATATAAAGGGAAATTGATAAAAAAATTACATTTAACAATAGTAATGAGAAAGAAAACTATTTTACAAATGACGATTTTGAATGGAAATAATTAATTACATTTCTAAATCTGCCGCATAAAATCACAAGTAGATGATAGGAAGGTTTTCGAGCAGCTGGCTTGAGAAACTGCTCGATTAATACAGGGCCCTTGGATTAATTCAGCCAACACAGCTTCAAAATTTTACTCCTGCTCCAGGGCGTTGTAGCAAACTTGTCCAATTCAATTTCTTTAAAATTCATGAATCGCCACCGACAAAAAGCAATCCGGAAATTGTTCTCCTCCTTAGCTTTGTTGACCGAATTTCACCACAAAAAAAATTTGCACACATTCCTTTGTTGCTCACAGTTCCAAGAATTTTTGTCCAACGGTCTACCGCTAACTAACCAATTTAGATGCGATCTCTCCATCCGTCACCATCCAGCATTCTGCCCCGATTTGCATTCCGTGCCGATTTCGGGTATTCTAATGCGATGCATTCCACTAATGAGCTTTTTTGACCTTCATGCGGATCCAATGCATCCGATACACAAATCTTTTTTATCTGTTTTGGTCACTATCAAGGGATATTAGTAGCATATGTATACTTGTTTTCGTGCGGTGGTTGTGTTAATTAGATTTCGATCAAAAAGTTAATTTTCCGTGGGTGATAAGTGCGGGTGAGTTTCAGTTGTCGTATTTCTGGTAGCTGCTTGTGCGCCATAACCAAACCGGCGAGTGAAGCAATTTGCTGTGTCATTGTTTTTGCTGCTTTCACATGTTGTTGTAGGCCAGGGGATGTTTCGTTGTTGTTAACGCAGATAGATTTTATTTGTGCAGTCATGTAAATGTTTGTTGGAGTAAACTCCTGAAATGTGTTGGAACCTGAGGATCATTATGTCCATGGCACCTCGAATAATCAGTCATTTTGTTCGCCTTACAAAGCTCTTGTAGGTCCCATGTTGACTTAGGTCAGAAATTTCGTGTAGATGTAGGTCATTGTAAGAGCTTTTGTAGATCTGATGTTTACTTACGTCAGTGGTTCCGTATGAATATAGGCCAACGCAAATGCCCTGGAGAGTGAGTCAGATATTTTATAGTGCAATCTACTAACGACAGGAAATTTTCTTCCGTAATTCGAGTGAGCCGTGCGGTAGGATGCTGCTTCGCCTACACTTACGTAGATTTTAATTGCTATTAAAAGTCTTTGTTTTTGGATGTAATTTTACAACGATAATGAATCTCGGTGTATGCTTCGAGTAACTTGGATTTAACAATTGTTTTATTCCTTAATTGAAAGTTCTAATTCCTTTTATCAACGCTAGCTCGTCAAAGTTTATTTTCAATACAAAATAACATTTTATAATTATAACTACTCCTCAATAGCTCAGCTCGTGGAAGATTTATTTTTTTCTTATTTTTCAATTTATTAACAGATAATAACATAAAGAGTAATTTTTTGTGCCATAAGGTGCCCGAAGCTGTCTCTAACACCTAAGCCAGAACTCTCCCGTGCAGATCCTTACAGTGAGCGAGCGCCAGTTTTTCGGGGATCATATTCAAGCCGTGTGGAACGCCAAGCCTTGGGGGTAGCAAAATGAAATCTAAGCCCCAGCAGCCTAGCGTGTCTGGTACCAAAAGTGAGAGGGTGAAAACTTCCAGAGGTAGCATCAAAAGGGCATATACACGAAATCATGCAAAGGAGCCAGAATTCAACGCAACGGTGAACAGTTCCTCACAAACTGCACTCCACCCTAAGACGGCTGAAGGTGATACCAGCCTATTCAATTTTTTAAAGTTTGTGAAAGTGGCTTGTTACACTTACACTCTTTTAGGAAGGAGAAAATAGACTCTCCTCCTCAAAGGTGTGCACAGTTCGTACCACAAGAAAGATGTTGTGGCTGCGCTGGAGGAGTATCTTGGAGAAGGTATCCTATTAGCAAAAAGGTACTCGATGCAAACCTCTAGGAGGGACAAACGGACGCTTTTCTCTTTCTTAGTTCAGTTCAAACCGGACTTTGAAGTAAAGAAAGCGATAGACATATAGTTTCTACTGTATTGGAGAAAGAAAGAAAACGTCTACAAACAAGTCGCACTTCCTAGTGCTTCAATTACCAAACGTTTGGCCACGTTGCTTCTAACTGCGGATTTGAAGGTATATGCAAAAAATTCAATAAGCAACAAAAGTTCATTGAATGTCCAATCTTGAAGGACGAGAAAGAAAGAATATTCTGTGTTAATTGCAATGCTAAGAGACACTAATTGAGTTTCAGTGGTTGTTCTAAAGTAAAAGAAGTTGAAGAGAGGAGGAAGAATCTCCAGAGGAAAGAGGCGAAAAGGAGTCATTTTATCACCACCTTTATAAAAAATACCACACGAGAAGGGGTCTTGCACTCAAGCGTTTTGCAAGGTGAAAAAAATCAGCCTGCACCTGAACCTATATAGCAACCCAAATATCAGCCAATGAAGTAACCACAGTAGTCACAGAATGACAGAAATACGGTTTTGAGCACTGAATGCCAATAATTTTTTGGGTATGACTTGTTCAAACTCATTCAAAAAGTGGATTATGAAAAACTCACTAATCCGAGTGAAAAAAGTTGCGTACTTATAATTTGCCTTCAAAGTATGTTGTCGGGATGAGTTCAATTAAGCTCTCCATCCTCAACATATGTTTACTAGCTCCACGCTATAAAAGGAATTCTGTTGAAGAATACTTCAACGCCCATAGACCAGACTTCTCGTCTATATCGACTCAAAGAAAGACACAGAATACATCTGGAAAAATACAAGATCATTAGGCGTGATGATCTAGAAGGAATTCTTGGAGTGACTATAGTTCACAAAGACCACCTGAAAGTCCAAAGGCACTACCGACCAAGTCTGAAATCTCTTGAAGCTGATATAATAAACTCTATGGTGGGAGGGTGCACTTTTGTGTTTGTGGGGATCTACGTTCGACATAAATATTCGGTGAGAAAATTCATTGATGACATAGAAGCAGTGCTTACTCTGTGCAAAAGATTCGATTTCTATTCCATGGGATATGATTTCAATGCGAAGCATCTCTCTTGGGGATATATTGCATCGAACGGCTATGGAACAGCTATCTCTAACTAGATTCAATCATATATGGATCTCATATTGATTGCTCCAAAAGAGCACAACTTCTACCCAAGCTTGTCTATTATTGACTTCTTCATCGTGTCTGACAATCATCTCTCCCACAGTTGGAGGAATTTTGAGTGAGGAGTTCTTGACGCGGAGTCTGACCGTATTTTGTTTGAGCTGCCATTAAGACTGAAAAAGCGTGTGAAACTTGAGGTTGCAGATCTTCCACTTTTCATTCCATACAAGCAATTCAATTGGGCAGCAGTTAGTGCTGATCTTGACGGGGAATTGAAGGAAATTTCAATCAATGAATTGAAAAATCTTTCTACTCCTGGAATCGATGAAGGAATAGCATGTATAAATTCAACCCAGGATACGGTTATCCCAACGAGCTCCATTGGGAAATCCTCGACAAATTAAATCTATCGATATTCACCAGAATACATCTTGGAGCTTTATTGTAGAGGTAGTCGGCTCAAAGAGCTAATTGCAAAGAAGTACAACCGCAATTTAAATATAGTCCACTAGAAGTATAAACGTATTCATCTAGTGATTATGTCGCTCGATCGAATGATCTCCAAGAGAACCAAGGATTTTGCTAACGAGCAGTTTGAACCGTTACCAGGCACTGGAAAGTATTAAACCACGTCCTTGTACATTTCTTCATATCAACGGGAAAACTAGCAGAAAAACGCTGGCCGGGGTCTTCACTTAGGATGGATTCATGTTCATGGATGACAAAACAAGCGAGGACTCTTCCATTGCCTCGTTAATGACCAGCATCATAACGAATTTCGACAAGGACTATGAGCAACTGTGCTTGACCAGGTTCTCTGGTTCAAATTCAAATCCTGGCCATGGTCTGTTCATCAGTCCTGAGAGACTCATTTTGTAAGCACTGGATCAGAATTCCAAAAAAATAGCAGGGACTGCTGGAATCTCCAATTATATACTTAAAAAACTTCTTCATGTGTTCTTTGTTCTTTTCACGATCACTCTGAATAATTACATTAAAATTTGCTACTTCTCTCGGCAATACAAGTGCGCTAAAATATTTGCAATACCCAAGAGGTCGGGCAGTACTGACGTAGTCAGTATTCGTCCAGTTTCGCTTCTTTTAAATATTGGTAAGCTGCTTATACTCGAAGGCATCATACAATTCTCTGCGAGGGTGCCAGAAAGACAATTTGGCTTTGTAAAGCTTTCTCTACGGTGGATGCTATGGACATGTTCCACGCTGATATAACGAGAAGTTGGCACAACAATAAGCTTGTTGTAGCTTGCCTGATCGATGTAGAGAAAGCCTTTGACTCTGTACTGATCAAGCACCTCCTCTATAAAATGATAAATTTTTGACTTTTCGGCCCATATTGTAAAAATTATAGGCAGCTTCATGAGGTGTAATGATTTAACAATTTACGTCCGAACGCGGAACCGACCTCTCATCGGTTCTAGACGTTAAGTCTGAGTAGTGCCAACGGATGGTACCAACCGGTCAACCAATCCGTGCACCGTAACCCATTCACGCGGTGGCTGCTTGTCGGCCAGCTAGATCGGAGAGGATTTCGGTCGCGGGTCTCCGAATGGGTTACGCTCATTTACATAGTTCAGCCACCTATACACGCCCGTTTTCAAACGCGTTACAAACAAAACCATACGGAGAGGAAACCTATTCTACGTTACTCCGTATTTCTTCTCATAACCAGTCAAAAAGAACAAAATCTAATTTTTATTTCGCGTTCCCGAATTCCCGACGCGGTACCGAAAAGTATACGAACTTATTTTGCGGTGCCTGAGGGAGCTATGTCAAATATATTTTGCCTTGACTTGGGGGTCCCATATGGGTCTATATTAGGTCCAGTTGTTTTGAACAAATCCACCTATGACGTCTCGTGTATAGGAGACAAAAATAAGCACGGAATCTAGGTGAACTTGCTAATGTGGTAATCTGTGTACAATTTACGCTTTACTATACCGATGCTCCAAAATTACTTAGATTCTCTTACTGCATATTATCGGGAATGGGGAATCAAGGCAAATGCAAAGAAAAGTGAATTAATTGTGTTCAAGGATCCCCATAACAAAAATTGGTGGTCGTGCGAGAGGGTTCTGTGACTACAGGATTAAATTGAATGGGCAGATAGTGCACTGCCCTAGGGCAACGAAGTACTTCGGGGTAATTTTCTATAGGACGGCTAGCTTCTGTGTTCACGTTGACAATATTTTGAAAAAGTGACTGATGCGTATCATCTCCTTATACCTCTTTTCAGGAAACAGTCAACGGTGAGTCAAGATTTTGGCCTATGATACCTTGATTCTTTCGATCACCACAAATGTGGTGATGATATGGAATAGAGCTCCGAAAACAAAATGGGGCAAGATATGATTAGTGAAGCGAAAATTCCTTCGGGCTTGTACAAGCCTATGCAGATGGGCGGATGGACGGGCTTACCCCAATGAGACGCTATAACAGAAGGCAGCAATAGAGCCAATCAAATGATATGCGGAAAACTGGTGGAATCAGGAATCAGGAGAGTCCTGGAACACAAGACGGAAGTCGTCAGGACAGTGACGGATAACCACTTAATGGATGCAGCGGGCAAATAGTTTTAAGGTAGTCTTAATGAAATAATGTACTTAATTTTGAGAAACTCAATTTTAGAACTGTATTTGCTAAAGCTAATAAAATTTACGCCTAATTTCTTATTAAATGTATTGATGCTTGATAATGTTGTGGCTGTCAATATTTTGCAGTTTTACTTTACCGAAAAAATTAATATTGTAGTCTAAGTAAATAAAATGATTAATGAACTCCGAGAAAAGCTCTAAAGCCCAAACCACTAGAATATTGTTAAGGTAAGTTACTTGTATTTATGAATTGTATATATGTATGTAAATATTCGAAAAAAAAACTACCCAGTAAAGACCTTGAATCTTGTTACAAAGTCATATATTTGATAGTGCATTGCGGATAATTTTTGTGTATGTGAGTGAATACCATCCGGTGTTTTCAATTTTTCTGGGAAAATGTGCGTAAAGACCTTATTTTGATTATACGCTGCATGAACATTGACATAAAAATTAAAAAGTAGGAGCCATATAACGTTAGAAGTACGAGTATAATTAAAGACGAGGCATGTGTCTTTTCTTTTCAAAATAATGTGGATGGTATAAATAGCGTATTGTTGGAATACAGAACAAGGCAGCTAGACTACCTTAGATAATGGGATAATCATTGAGGGATTGTTTGAATCCCAACGTTCGTGTAGAGCCCATACAGGGAGAAAAAGTGCCGCATGAGAGCCAAACGTTATTGCGAATTCCGGCGTACCGGCATTCTCCCATTTGCAACTACAAATTGCCGCCCTAACATCTCCACCTACCTTTGGGCACTTTTACCTTTTCCTCTGTATATTCATTTATTTTGACTATCATTTTGCCAATTTTCCTGAAATTTTTATTTCCCCACCATCTCAATCTTACCCTCTTATTCTGTTTTTAATTTTAAAAAAAGTAATATAATAATGACCTTAATTTTCCCACTAACAATACTCCCATTCATTACTTCCCATTAACAAAATTTAATTCGGTACTTTTTCCCTAACAAAACTTAATTCCTCCGTTCATACTATCTTTATCTTTATTCATTAGCTCATAGTAACAAAAACTCATTCATGTTTCCCTACCAACGAATTTCATCTCAATGCCCATTTAGAAAGGTGCATAGTTGAAATTGCTAATTCAATAGATGGGAAATCAACAGAAGGTGGCTCCGTTGGTAGCGTCATGGGTTCGCGACCGGGGGTCCGCTGGGACCCTGGATTTAAGTTCCCCGAGCGCAGGAAAGTGCTCTTTTCGGAATATCGGCAAAAGCAATTGTTTCCGTATATACTCGTTTATAACGATTTGCATATTTCCAAACGCTACCATAGTTATGCAAATCGCCATATATGCAAAATGGAAATTGTTGCGCTTGTCGATATGGAAAAAATGTCTGGGTAGCGGAATCGAAGTATAATGAACTTCGACTACGTTACGGGATTTCGGTTTTTGGATTAGGGGATTTGGTTTTGGGTTTTAAAAAGAGGAAGAAGTTCTTTGGCGGTGTGGAGAAGATTTTTTAATTTGGACTTTGGAGAAGGAATTGTAGTTTGAAAGTTGAAAAACGCTTTCAATTTGAAATTAAAAATTTGTTTTTGTTTTGAAAAATGAAAACTGACTTTAATGTGAAAGTTGAGAAGTGATCTTAATTTTGAAAGTTGAGAAGTAATCTTAATCTGGAAGCTGAAAAGTGATTCTAATTTAGAAATTGGAAGTGATTTTAATTTGGATTACTGGGAGGAAATTTAGATGGATGGTGGTGTAGTTTGGATTGTGAGTTGGGATTATCCGGGATAATAATGACTAAAAGCAAACGTTGCGGAAAATAAGAGAAGGTGTTGAAGAGGAGAATTTTTCTTATTTTCACAGTGAATCAATTTCGTTTTACCCTTTCAGGGAATGGCAATAGAGTAAATTTACACGGAATCATTAAAAAGACTATCAGCAATTTTAACGTCAGGCGATCAGAGTGTGTGACTTTTGACAAAAAACAAAAAAAAAAAAGAAAATCTAATTTGAAAACTTGATAGTTTTTAGCAGTACCCCGTTCCCTCTCCAGTTGCCCTGCGCTCAGTAGCCGTACAAGGGGTAAGTAATTTCATATAATTTTTTTTCTATTTTATCAATATTTCATTGGTATATATTTTCTTTTATATTCAGTGTTTTAATTGACTTTTACTGTTTTTATACAATAATTTGAAAGAGGCCTTATTTAACGGAATTTGTTTTTATTTTTCTGCAGTAAAACCAATCATCTTTCATTTCCGTCCTTATCCCTTAGTGTTAGATTTTGTGTGTAGGGTGGCTCAATACAAGCAGTAGGTATCCCGGAAGACCCGCGACATGACTGAGTACTAGCCGGCCTCAGCATGCCACCCCGGGTTACTCACCCCTCTGCTAGAAGTTAATACCTGCAACTGCGGTGACTTCCGCGGTTGTAACAACGTCGGAGGTGGTGTTAAAAGCAACGTCTTTCACGTCATTTTGATTGTACATACGGCACTAAAAATTGTAAACTATTGCGAACTGCGCATCTATTGACTGATTAAGCAATAAATCCAACAGGCAGTTACCTCAACCACATCGAGTGTCGCTTCATCGTTCAAGAACGTAATTTACATCGGTTTTACGCTATCAAGAATCGTAGTAAGAACTTTCTGTAAGTCCAAAGAGCTGTGTGTGGTTTCCAATGTTTTGTTTGGCGGTGTAATTCCATCCCTATTGACGAGGTATGCTAGATACTGGACTTCAGAATGTTCAAATTTGCATTTCGAAGGGTTGATTTTAATTTTATTTCCTTAAATCGCTTGGAATATCTTTCGAATGTGAGGTCTACGTTCTTCTTCTGATTTAGAAACAGTAATAATATCGTCTAAATATCATAAGCAAAAATCAAAAACAGAAAGAACGATGACAATAAACCATTGGGAGGTCTGAGGAGCGTTCCTCGCTCTGGAGAGCATTTTCAAAAATTCAAACGGTGTGGTAGGAGCAATCACCGCGGTCTTTTCTATGCCCTCTTCCACTAACGGAACTGGGTGATAAGTAAGGACGAGGTCGATTGTCGAAAATATAGTTTTACCATGTAGGTTATGGACGATATATTCAGCACTATCAATCGGGTATCGATATGGAATAGTTGCTGCTCGGTCTCCATTTTCCTGAGTATTTCAGAACCAAATGAAGAAGGCTAGCCCATGGGCTCATAGAAGGGCGACATATTCCTTTTTCAACCATATATCCGAGTTCGGCTTTAGTGGGTTGGAACTCATGTTGCGGTAACAGATGGGCTCTTTCAGCGATGGGAGGACCTTTCATGACGATACAATGTTTGAGCATCGGCTCTTGAGTTGTTATTTCAGGAAACTGATGGATTTGTTATTTCAGGAAACTGGAACAGAATCTAATGAAACGGTGTTCGTTACTCTACTATCCTCATTGACTGCATCGAATGTAAACTGCTCTTTTAATCTACGAGTTTTTTCCACTTTATGTCCGTCAATAAATTAAAGTAATGCAGAAAATTGGCACCAAGAATAGGTTATACCACAGAAGCAATACAGAAGCACCATTTGAAAACCGACAGAGTTCTACGCCAAGCGATAAAGTTTGATCCCAAAATGTGTCGATTGTTGTTCAATTTGCCACTTATATTTTTCGGTCCGCTTTATTACATCTCCTCTGGTAAGGACTTACCGACACTTTTGCGCTCATGTTCACAAGAAATATCTTTCCCGTACTTTTGTCGGTCATAGATAAACGGCTCTTTTTTTAGGCGTCACCACTGACCGTTCCTGATGATGATGCCATTAGTTTCTTTGTCACTGATAATAACAGGGGGTCTCGACAGTGAGTTACCTCTTCTCGTTTGATGGTAAAAACAGAATCGTAATACCTCTGCTTCATTTTTAACTGCGCTTGACTGGTGATTTGTTCGGTTTCTTGAACGAGATCGATTTGGGTTCTTGAAGTTTTGGTTTCCGGTATTGCGTTTAATTCCTCCACGATTTTGTCAGCCATTAATAAAAATGGCGGCACATGTTTTTCGGTGGAAACTGACATGATGGCTCATACGTTGGCAGGAAGTCGCCTCATCCGTAATGCGTGAAGTACATCCTCGGGCAGTTGAGTGCCCGCCAAAACCTGCATTTGTCTATGTACCTAGATACGAAGGTTTCTGGTCATTTAGTTCGAGCCCCGTCAACACTTGCGTCAACTTTATTGTAGGGAAATCGCAAATCACGCCAGTAATTGGTTCTTCAGTTTCACATGATTGTTTGTTAAAGGGAGTCATTTGATAACATCTGCAACTTGTTGTAATATTATGTCCAGCATTGTTAAGACCGCATTAAATTTTGCAGTGGTGGAGAAAACTTTAAAATGACTAAACGTCGACCTGATTTGAGAAAACCACAGCTCAACTTGTGATTCCCAAAATGGTGGTAGTTTATCATCACAAACAGCATCCAGCCGCGGAGGTTCAGTGCCAGGCCACAAGTCACGCACGGTATTCAGCGGAGTTTTTGGAGTATTCAGGTTAGCATTTTCGGGAATGTCTTCTTGTTCTTTCATTGCCATTTTTTAAATCTATGTTTAAAGTCGTTAATGCCTCCACTTACAATGTATTCAAGTTTAAAGGGTCAGCAATTGCAGTGTATGAGCATACATAAACTAATTGAACTGATATTTAAACCCTTGAATCTCATATATATTAACAGCGTTTATTAATGATACGTCTTCACAATCTAGAGCCTCGAGCGAGAAAAAAGAAAACTGGCACAAATGTACATAATATGGAAAGTCGCCATCGATATTCCAAACTGTTTTATAGATGAATGTATCTTTGTCACCTTGACATTCGCTACAGAGAGATCTCATGGCGGCATCTATGGGTCATCTACGAGATCTCCGTGATAGTATCCAAGTCACACTCCACAGCTCAGCGCTAATTACAACAGTTTTTTTTTTTGAGTAATTTTGAATTTTTTTTTATTTCGGCAAGTCTATTTCGTGCTGACCATTCGGTTTTTTTTCTTTTTAGATTTCAATACATAAGAAATAAATGACAAATTTTTTTCAAACTAAAATTGTTTGCCAGATACAGGAAAAATAGTTTAAAGTTTTCAGGAGTATGCAAATTTTTATACTCACATTAGAGACTAAGAAGAATTTAGTCCCCGGTGCTCCTCTAACTTCAAACAAATTTGGCATAGAAGGGAAATTCGGCATTATCACCAACAAGACAAGAAAAGAAATAAAATAGGAATGAAACAAAGGGAAAGAATGGAAGCAATAGAGAAAAAAACAACACTCGAGTCAATGAAATTGTCAGGTAAAGAAAAACAGTACCTACACAGCCAGTTCCTTCGACATCCATTACGAAAAGAGAAATTTTTTATTGCGTAATTCGAAAACTTAAGGTAATTTCCTTCTCTGATTGATTCCATTAAGTTCGTTCCAATCTATCTTGAACCCCTAATACACTCAAAAGACATTATTCTCTTCAGATTTTCTTTATTACACTGATTGAATTCACACTCTTCAAGCTCATAACAAAGAAAGTTTTCCAATAAAAATCGCAAAATGAAGCTCTCTCGAGGAGGTCCTTTATTTGATTGTTGTAACAACTCAAGATAAAGGGACCAGGGAGGGGGGGAAATGAATGTAGAAGTGAAATTAATGAGAGATTTGGTACTGTTTAGCAATCGGTTGCCTTATTTTGCGTGGGCTGAACCTGTTCAGGGTGAAAGTGCTTTAATTGCTTCTCACAATTTCAAGATTCAACGTAAAGACGTTGGCGCTTCGACGAATTCACATTAAATCTTTGTTTTAGAAATTTCAGAAACAGCAATAAAAGATTTATATTTTTTCGGAAGGGCTTTGTGAATGGGGCAATTGACAGGTCATTGTCCCTACGCCTATAACACATTACGACTCCAGTCTCACGTATTTTGTAATATAAACTCGTATGTATATGTAAATATATGAGCAGGTTTGCTTGATTGGATTTCACATGATTTGAGAAATGAGAAATTGTAAGCAAAATTATATAAAACATTTACACATAATATGTATCTGATCCTTTTTAGTAGAAGACAGCTTTTATTGGAAGCTTCTAACGGAGAGCTCTTTTGCATTTTCTTTAATTTAAAAGGGAAAAACTCATACCTTGCTTGGGGCTTGTAGAACCTTCCATGAAATTCAATGCAATATAGAAGAATAATATTCATCAATTGACGTCCTGCTTTCATGCACAGCTACACACTCGTACATGAAAATTGATCGGCAGAATCTTTGGAAAAACAAAGAACCCAATTACCTGATATTCAATTTATCTTCATTTTCACTGACGCACAGATACGTCTCGAGGGGCTATCATTCTACGAATTAAGGGTTAATTTTACCTGGATCAAGACAGAAGGAAAATTGCTTGTAATAAGGCAATAATATGAAAAACGCAATCTGCTCGAGGTGGGGGATGAAAGGGGTCAGGGCTGACAAAGGAACGTGGAGTAGTACGAGTGAAATGAATGAAAAAGAAATATTTCGTTGTTCGAATAGGACAATGATTTATTCTGGCATTATTAGTTCTAATATTTTGTCATTTTTCTTGTACACTTGTGCTGCGTTGGAATCCTTTCCATATTAATTGGATCTCTTTTTTGTGTATTTTATCCATTCGTTAATGAATTTTAGCTCGAATCATGTACTTTCTTTTAACTGAGTTCAATGGCATGAGAGACAATGAGAAGATGGGCTATGATAGCTCTTGGATATAATGATGAGAAATTTAGAATCCTTAGACATGAAATTAGCTAGTTAAAATATTAGATTCAGCGCTGAAACCTGAAACAAAAAAGCACAAAGAATCTTTTTTCTTTTTATCTTTAAATTAGAAAACTTATCTGAATTTGATGTTCCTTGTTTACATTGGGCTCCCAATCAATATTGACAGCCGTTTATGACATCTGATTGTCAACAAGTACTGAAGATCACGGCAATGATTTTATCAGAAATGATATATTGTGAATTTAAAGTTACGATATTGTCAGTTTGAAATTCACTGATAGCGAATTAGAAAGTACAGAATTCCTTTGTTTTTAAAAATTGCGGTACAGCGAAAAATCTGTACATATTAGCTCATTAGTTTTCTGGAGGTGAATGTGAACGGTCGAAACGTAAATTTGAAGATAAAATTAAAGTAAAGTCAATAAGTTTGTAATTGAATTTAAACTAGAAAATAATAAAGTGAAATACAATAATAGTTTTTGTTCTTTCAATTCGAAAGGTGTTTATATCCGGAACATTTTTGGTCCGTCGAGCTGGATATAAGAACTCGTATAGATAATCGAATCCGGTACCAATTGATTATTTGATGTGTTAAAATTGAATATACTGACAGTTTCTTTAGTGTTATTATTTAAATTCCGGGCCACGCGGTTAATTAAGTCAAAGACATATGGTTAACGGCAAGGAAGTCTGGTTAGTCCTTTTCCATTTTCCTTACTTATCCTTTGTTTGAAAAGGTTCATAATTCTGTGCGTCAAAGAGACGTAAAATATAAACGTTGTTTGGAATTTTTATTTTCCATTTTTCTTATATAACATATCTGTTTGAAAAGTTCTCAATTCTGGGCGTCAAAGAGACGTCAAGTAAAACTTTGTTTGCAGTATTTGGGCATAAATGTGATAACTGTTGATTGCTTCAACTTTTAATTTTGAGCGGTTGGTGTTAAGAAACGCACGAATCAAACTGTGTTCGAGGTGTTTGATGTAGTATTCAAGCACTTACATTAGGCAACATCAAACGTTTGAATAATAGTGACCAAATATTGGTAAAAGAAGATAGCGTATTACAGGTCAAATTCGGTCAGCAAAGACAAGAACGTTTATTAGCGCAACAAGACTTACTAAACGAGCAAATACATAAAATATACAATAATTTCCGAAAGGACTCCAAAGCTTGTGAAACGTTGGCGTACGTCAATAAATTAAAACAACAGGTACAAGAGGTCCATCGATCATTTATTCAAGCTCATGATCAAATATTCGCATTGGTTCAAGGGAAGGAAGATTTGAAACTGGAATATTTTACAAAGAATGTGTACCTGTATGTTGCCTTCGAAGAGTTCAATTTGAATTGCGAAACCGAGTTAGAGGAATTGCGTATGGAATATGAATCGCAAGGAATGCAAGGCAATCAGAATACACAAAATCAACTTTCGAAGGTTTCAGAAGAGACAGACGTTCGACTCCCGAGAATAAATTTACCCAAATTCAGTGGGGGATACAGTGATTGGACAGCATTCAAGGAGCTATGCACATCGTTAATTCACAACAAAACCAATATCGCCAAAGTGGAAAAGCTGCACTATTTGAAATGAAGTCTTGCATGAGAAGCTGAGCAGCTACTGAAACATTATTCAGTCCCCGATGACAATTGCGACTCGGCATGGAAGCTTCTTCTAGAACGATACGATGACAAACAGGTCCTCCTGAACGTACAGCTGAAAAGGTTACTAACGTTAAATAACGCTAATGAATCTGCTTCGTCAATAATGCTACTACTGGATAGAACGCTTGATTGTGTTCAAGCAATAAACAACTTAAAAATCGGGATGCGATGTTGATTCATCTCACCACACAACGTTTGGAAACTGATTCACGCCAATTGTGGGCACAACAGCAAGCCTCTCTTCCTGAACCACCGTCATTTCAAAAGCTGAAGGATTTCATGCAATCTCGGTTCAGAGCGTTGGAGGCTGCTGGAGTGGATAAACAAAGACCAAACCGAAATGTTCATAATGTATTGATAAGTAAGACAGATCAACGATTGAATTGTATCCTCTGCAAGGGTTCACATCATCTCAGACAATGTACAGAGTTTCGACAAGCTAGTCACTCAATAAAATATGATACAGTTAAAAGGAATGGCTTATGTCAGAATTGTTTGGAAAAGGGACACTTGGTTGGGCAATGTCCTAGCAAAACTAGATGCTTTTGCTGTAAGAAAGCACATCAGACGCTGCTTCACAGGTCTGAAATGACAAGCAATATCGACGTCAGCCATCGAACATACATGTCACCTAGATACGAAACTCAGGTATCGAGTTCTGGAATTTTCAATGAGCAACAACAAATGGCAGCACCTAATGAACAACCCACAATGGCATTTACACATAGCACACAATCACAGATTTTGGATGTGTCCGGAAACCTCTTATCGAATAAATCACCAACAACCGCTATAATGGACACTCCCATTTTGGACAATATGCAAACGGTATTATGAGCGACAGCTTAGTGAATGTAGAGACTTCAAACGGAGACATGACACTCCGTGCTCTACTAGATCAAGGGTCACAAACGTCAATCATTTCGAAATGCACAGCCCAAAGGTTACGGCTTAAACGAAGATCCACAAACACCACTGTAGCAGGCATTAGGAAATCAAAAGGTATTTCAACAAATGGAAAATTGAGAATGAAGTTATATCTCAAAAAGAACGAACATTTGACCATAGAGGCTATCATCTTTAATAAATTGACTAACTTTATTCCATCACAGACTATTTCTACGTCGATTATAAAACAAATTGAACACCTAGACCTCGCTGATCCTCACTTTGATAGATCCAGCAAAATTGATCTGCAATTAGGAGCAGACATTTATGCACAAATAATCCTCGGAGGTATTAGAAATTTGAAACAAGGGCCAGTACTCCAATTCACCAAATTGGGCTTGATAATATCTGGGAAAGTTCACATAGGCGACACCCTAATATTACATACATTTGTAATTGAAACATACCGAAACTTAGAAATCAGCGAAGAAATAAAAAGATTTTGAGAAATTGAAGAAGTCGGAACAAGCCGAGTCATGACACAGGAAGAAGAAGCTTGCGAGCAACACTATAGAACTCACGTACAAAGGGAGTCAAATGGACGATATCAGGTCCAAGTACCTTTCAAAAATATGGATTGCCAGCATCAGTTAGGAAGCTTCAGAACAAGTGCAGTAACAAGCCTATTGAAATAAGAAAAACGTTTTGCCGTGAAAAAAGAACTTTATGCAGAATACTCAACCGTAGTCCAAGAATACATCAACTTGGGCCACATGAAGGAAGTTCCTTATTGTGAAGAATCAGTTGTCGAAGCTGGAAGGAAAATCACCACAGCCAATTTTCTCCCACATCACCTTGTATATAAAGAAAGTACCTCAAC